>JAHDVE020008175.1:0-124427 GCA_022606495.2 Halesus radiatus
CTCCGGCCAGATCGACTTCACCGAGTTTATGGTGGCTGCTTCGGAGCAGGAGAAGCTCATGCGTGAGTAGGTGTTGCTGAACGCATTTGATTTCTTTGACCAAGACGCCACAGGCTCCCTCGATATTGGGGAGATTAGGAAGATGTTGGGTGATTCAGATGAAGCATAAGTAAAGTCGATAATGGCTGAACTCGACACAAACAAAGATAACCTCATCTCGAAAGAGGAGTTTATTCGTAAACTCCGTCCGAATTCATGATAAATAAAATATTTTTTCAACTCATATGTTGTCATACAATCTGCCGATATATGTTTGCCAAAAAATAAACACAAATAAAAAAAACAAAAAATATACAAGCATTCTAACAAAATTATGGGAAGTATTAAACATTAGTTTTATGTATTGTCGATATTTTGAATCAGTCTCATTTCTTGTTGGCTGTCGCATTGATGGCGTATACTTTTTTAATGGAAGTCTCAAGATATGATGATTGGGTTGCCAGTTGCTCTTATTTATTTGCTAGGAAATCCTTTAAGTGCTTATGATACTTCTCAGTGAGCACTTGCTCGTTTTCGGTCTCCACGAGTTGCTGCACAAAGTTTATCGCATTATAGAAGCATTCCAACCACTCGACTAGAGCCAGACAACGGTGTAGCAATTTGAAGTCAATACGCTCTTGTACCAAAGGATATATAGGGGGGAGGCCCGAGATAAGTTCGCTCAGACTGGATCTGGCGTTTCTAGATTTCTCGGCAATCCGCAATGTTTTAATGAGCCATTATTTCAGAATACGAAGTCTCGAGGCATCAGGATCTGAAGTTACTTTGAAGACAGTTTTGAGCTGGTTGCTCAAGATCCCGATCCCATATTTTATGTTAGAGAACAGATACTATCCAACCTTATGAGAATATGCCAGTGTTGAGTTCCTGATAGTTGGTGTATCTGTGTTTGGTATTTGCAGTTATTGGATCTTTTCTACTTTGAAGTTCTATGTTTTGAAAAATAAATAGAGCTGATGCGCGTGTTTGTCGATTAGGTAGGCAAAATAACAATCAATAAAATCTGGAAGTATACGAGTCTCAGGCCACATGGAGGGATCGTGAAATGGGATAATCAGATTGAACATATACAAAAAATATCTTTCCATATATTAGAGATAAGAGGAATTTATCGATTTCGAGAATTATTAGGAGGGATTGTTAGTTTTGACTGAGAGGAGTTGGTTCTCGTGGAGCAACTCAATCGAGACAACTTCGAAAGAGTTACCGATTTTTTTTGTGTGCTTCTTTGCAGTACCAACGGCAGTCTGGCCAGCTGGAGACAACGTTGTGGACTTCTTATGCTATTGATATGATGAGTCTCCAGTTACCTCTTATTTGCGTTCAATCAGGTCAGCAGTTTGGGAAGAACATTTCTTGTTAACTTAACCAAATGTAATTCTATTTCCAGATGCCGATGGATAATTTGTATTTTATTTTTTTGTTGCTTCCCTATTTGTGGCTGGTGGTGGGTTTGTTTTGGAGACAACAGGACTTGGAAGCAAAACTGGTTATTTGCATTATCCGAAATGTGGCACAACCTACGAATTGTCATTTTACATATACACCGATAGGCTGCTGACCTCGATTTTTCCGTGTAGTTATGCGGGTTGAGATGCTTATTTTGAATTCACTGCATCAATTTTGGGGTAAAGATGATTCTCCTTACTGAGGTTGACACTTTTCTCAAACTGTATGTCAAGATGCTGTGGACTTGTTGTCTTCTCAAATTATTGATCTTCGTCTTCATCCCAGAATATGCATGGTGGTTTGTTTGGTTCTACCATTTTATCGATAATCTGAAGCTGAATGTTATTTTCAATAGTAGTGTATGTATTTTTTTTATAAACTACAGTAAAATAACCTCGAGAGTATTATATATTATTGTCTATGAAAATAGCAAAAGTTTCTGCAAATAATACATACTATTGGGTAAAGATCATTAATTTCTTTTCAGTATGTGTATAATATGAATAGTTCTTCAATAATCTTATGATATACTAATAACTATAAATATATCAGAACTAAAATTATATCTGATCAAAATATGTTTGTAGCAACTATAACGCAGTCATTCTGACGTCCACATTTTGATGGTACTGAAAATGGTCCAACTTCTCCACCACCCCATATCGCATCATCTGTCGAGCAAATTCTAAAGGGTCACTTCTATTTTATAGCAGTCGACCAATCAGTCTCATAACTTAGAGTTCAGAATGATCCTACGATACCAACCACCCAGATACTCTACTCAAAAAGTCATATTTTACAGGAATATCAAAACCGTTGTTGAATATCACCTCAAAACATTCAAAAATATGAATTCGGTTTTCGACTGCAGTTTATTCGTCATCCAACAGATTAATCATCCCTTCCAGAACCTTGCTATTGGAAGCCACCAGCTCTATCTGAATTTAAAGTAATCAGCTTTTTTTAAAGAAAGGTTTTTTTAAATATACTTTGATCGGAGTCATTCTTTGGAAAACATTAATTAGAGCCCTGCACGAAGTTTCGACGATAGCAGAATCCTCATTGGAAAGTTGTTTTGTTAGCACCTCTAATATTCTATTTTAGATCAAAACTTCGATCATCCAACCCTCAGTCTCTATTGTCAGGTGTTCTGCAATGATAAGCGTTCCATATTTTATTACTCCACTTTCGGTTTCCACTAACTTCATAAGTTTCGCAATAAAATTACTTTATTTTATTGCATAGATTTTGTTTTAGCGGATTGTTACCAATTTAGATATTATATAAATGCTGTCCTATAATGATACTCTGTCAAGCCATCCCGGCATGGCGATCATCTTTGCCATTAAGGGCATAACCTAATGGAACAGTAAAAAATCAGGTTGTGGGGACCCTCTGCAGAGATTTGATAATGCCCATATGGATGCTTTGAGAGTTTTCATGTCTGAAGTATTTCTAATAATTTTGAGGACTGAGTTTATTGCTCCTTTCGCTAGGAAAAAGTCTCGATATTATACGCAACTGACAGCAGAGTTAGCAAATCCGAAAATCGTCTCGCGAAGAATAGCTGGGTCTTCGCTTTCTAGCAGCTCTAAAAAAAGTTGTATCCCGTTATTATCAGCCAGGAATTTGCAATGCGCGGACGACCCTCCTGCTATGGCAGATAAAATTCGAACTGCTTAATATTGGATTGTAGGAAAATCTTGCCTCCTTGCATAATGAATAATTACTGAGAGACAGCCTAACTTTACGAAACCTTATAGACCGGAAGGAGTATTGATATTTTAAAGTTACTTTCGCAAATTCTGCATTTATGTAGAGAGTGTCTGGGGGTCGTTACTGAAAATCATTCGTCTCACTGTCTAAATCCTTGATATTTAAATCTCTTAATTAACTCTGGTCTATACCGAACTGTCGCAGACCCCCAACGTTTCAATAGTTCCCGAAAGGAATTCCGATGGAATTAGGTAAGTTTAAGGTTTTTGGAGTTACACATTATTTCGTTGATCTGTTGTCTCGCGTATTCTCTGCCGATTCGCTGAAAGTGCTGCTTATCTCCGTTTTGTACGCATATCACATGTCATCTATTGTCTTAACCTCTCGACATCCTACTTCATGGTCAGAAGATCTAATGTGATTTTGAAAAGTATAGATTCTCTATAATTAAATTAAAATACATAATAATGCTAACTTAGGCTCCTATATGATACCGAGTATTTTTTTTATTGTATTTTCATTCAACTGCAATTAGTTATTTTTTGTTCTTTCTATTAACAGAAGCATAAGTTTGTACAAGCGACTTTATTATATATTCATAAAATACAAAAATACAAATACAAAAGTCGATCTGTGAAATATTTGAATATTTAATTTTTTCAACCAAAAATAAGGTTTCAGTAAAATAGTTAGTGTATAAAATATCATTTTGATTGGGGTCTTATTTTATTGAAAGAAATTCCAAAAGGGATCGTAATTTTGTATTCACCATTCAAGGTCTTGACAGAACCTTTCACATTGAATGATGTCTCGTTTAGTAGTCCCAACTCAGATTGCAAAATTAATGTTCCAACCTCGTCTTTAACGAAACGAATAGTTGGTCGGCCTACAAAATTAAATAGCACCAGATTCTTATTGTCGGACCGAAAGTCTGTGAAAGTGGACATTGCATTTATGACATCATCTTAGCTAGGGTTCAAAGTATTACAAGTCTGTGGAGCATTCGAAAGAGTAGCCAGTCCAAGTCCGATAGTTGCACTTCCGTTGGGGTAACTCTTATATGAATATGTATGAGCGTTACAGTAGCTAAATGTGAGAACACTTCCTGTGAATGTCGCATTGAGCAATATTTATGGTACTCGCCCCAAGATCTCAGTTGCAGTCCATGCGCCGAGCAATTGATCTGGACTGACATCAGTGGTCGATGATTTCGGTGGCGTGGGCTCTTTCGCATCCAAAGCATTAGGAAATATAAAATTTTGTACGATATCGGTGCCCGGCACCCTGATCCGGAAGACATTTTCGGAACGGATGATCCTCGGGCTTTCGAGGTTTGGAGAGTTTGATGGAACGGGTGTTTTTGGAGTGGATTGCGATGAGACAGTAATAATTAGAATGATAACAGATAGCAGTAAATATTTCCTCATCGTCCAAATTTTCGAAGAATAGAAGATATTGAGAAATAAAAAAGTAAAATTATATTTCATTATTAGATAGTTAAAAGAAATTTGGTATTGAAACATTAAAAATACATTAAAATAAAATGAGTGATTTTTTTGGTTCGAAATTTGAGGTACTGCACTTAACAAACAAGCCTAATAGGTAAAACTAAAATAAATATATAATATATAGTTAAAGAAATTTAGCTATCCTTATTAATTATAATCATTCTGCTATATTTTTAAAGTATTTTTATTACAGCCAAAAAGCGCATAAAAATAATCAAAGTTACACTCCATTATATGTTTTGATGAAACCAAAGGGTGATAGAATGATTCCGGGAAAAATAAGAAAATAAACACTTATAAAGCTATGAAATGTAGATATTATAATTTGGTAGTGAAAGCGGAGAGGCTCTGAAAATCGAAAATTGCGTCATAATATTTTAAGAATTTATAAATGTCTTAATTGAACGGGATGATAATTGATTTTTAATGTATAATTCAAAAATAATATATTTATTTGAAAAATCCCAAGATTTGATCAGTCAATTTAATGTTTTTTCAAAATAAATACGAATGACTTTTAAAAGCAACAGGATATACAATTTACTCCAGAGATCATTTGAGTTCTGAAAGCAAGAGAGCTGGAGTTTATAGATAACTCTTCCACTTGTTGGCAAATTTGGCGACGGTTCCGCCGTCCAGGACTCGATGATCGCATCCGAAGCTTATCGGCATCTAAAAATGAATAATACAATAAGTAAAGAAATCAACATTCGTGACACTGTAATATATTATAACTGTACGATTTTTCTAGGAGCCAGTTTGGTAAAGTCATTATTGATATAGCGTGGAAGAGTGACGCTCTTACCCAATGCGACAATAACAATTTGGGGAGGTAAAATAAGAGGGCCTGCGAAACTCCCTCCCACTGTTCCTATGTTACTCAAACTGATCGTGCCTCCTTCCAAATCCGATCGAAGCAGACGACCTTCCTCTGACTCCTTGCGTAATCGATTGATCTAATGCTGGATCTGGATAATGGATAGTGCTCCTACGTTCTTAATGTTCGGCACTGCCAAGCCATTCGGGCTATCGATTGCGATAGTTATGTTATGGTGGTCGTGTATAGTATACTCAAAAGGTTTGCTAACATCATAGGTGCTATTCAATATGGGAAACTCTTTGAGGGCACTGGAAAAGAACTTGACGAAGAAACTCATGAAAGTGAGAGGGACTTTGGTTTGTTTTTTCATTGACTCTCGAATTTAGAACTGAAATAAACATATAATAATATTTCGTATTAGACTTGATATAAATATACATATATTTTCTTTTTACCAAATTTGTAAGGTCAACTTCTTCATGGAAATATAAATGGGGAATGGTGTTACTCTCAGTCATCGTCTTTTGCATCCCTTTTTCATAAGCCTTCATCTGAACTACCCTCTTATTTTGAGTTGTCGCTAAAGGATTCTGAGTTTTTTGGTTTACAACTTCATGAGATTTGAGATTGGTCACAGGTTTTGCTTTATTCTCAATATGCAGTAGGACATCCTCTTTCAGGATTCTTCCTCCTTTTCCTGTACCTTTGATATCATGGATGTTTAGATTATGCTATTTGATGTAGCTTCTGACGGAGGGTGTGGATTCAATATCTGTTGTATTGACTCCATGGCTTTTGGATGTTGATCCTTGTGCTTCGCCACTGCTTTTGGGCTTCTATTACTTTGGAGTAGTTTGTGCTAATTATTATTTTTTGACGGAGGGGCTTGCCATTGTCTTGCTGTCTTCGCTCTCCAATTCGAGAAGTATCTGCCCAACCTGACAGACATCTTCTTCTTTATAATACAGTTTGGTGATGCGACCGCTGTCGAAAGCTGTGAGTTAGGTGAACTGTTTATCTGAAGCCACATCGGCGATCTTCTGGAACTCCTCAACAATATCACCCTCCTTAATATACCACTTCTTAATTGTGCCCTCCTTGATTTCTAGAGTTAGATGAAAAAATAATTTGAGTAGAAACGGATGCCATTTTTTAATAAAGAAATATTTACTTTATCCAAGATCAGGGAGATGGAATTTTTTAATAGTCCCGAAGCAAATTTGGCGAAATATGGGGAGTGAGTTTTGGAGATGTCTATTAACAACAAGTTTAAACATTTTGAAATATGATTGATAGGTATATATTTTTATTATTATTGTATATATTTAATGAACCGTACAGTATTGGATAATTGGGATTTTTATCTGGAAACAGAATTAAATTGTATATATAAGAAACTTTCAATAAAATAGAAAATAGTCATATTACAACATTATATAGTATTTCAAATTGATCTCAAGACATTTTGAAAAAACACATGTTTCTCTATTATTTGTAAAAACCCACCAAACAAACACTACCTATTAAATATAAATTTGCATGTTTCTAAATCCAGAACCTATTTTTTAATATAAGATATTCTTTAAAAAATGTTGTGTTTGATATTTCGCTGAATAAACCAAACCAGTCACACTAGTTTGTTTCTTGCACATTTCTTCCATCATAAGTAAAGGTGATTGAGTACATCATCGTATTCAGCTTTAAAATAATACCAGAAATTGATTTGTAAAAAATCCATATATTTTGGAGGCTGAGTAGAATTAGCTCCTTTAATGATTATTATTTTTACTCGAATTTATTATTTTTTACAGAAATTGAGAATTAATAACATATTTATATTTTTAATTGAGGAATATTAATTTGATCGATAATCTTAAAAAAAGTACTTCCTGAAAATTAGGCAGAAAAATTAAAAAATACAAATCAGCCATCTTTTAAAAATAAATATTTCCCATGGAACAATCAATGACATCTTTTAAATATCTTCCATCATCGACAGCGGAGACGTAATATTTAATATTTATGGTATTGGCATAATTTTAAAGAAGCAAATGGTTACTCCGAAATCACCTTTTTTCATTATTACAAAACATATTGTTTTTTTAAATATTTTACAATAAAAAAATACAAATTAAACAAATCGAAAATAGAATAACATTTTAGGCATAGGCACACATATTTTTTAAAAAAACATAAAGATTTTCCCATATAAAAATTATTGACCAGTCCAGACTAACATATAATAATAAATATATATATCAATTCATAAAAACTATTAGTTTATCATAAAAATAAATTAGATTGGACATTCAACGATATGGCTCAATACCTTAGTGATCTCGACCTCATTTATTTGAACAAGGATATCCCTGAATTCATCATCAAACTCTACTCAATACTCGAAGTACAACCCTCATCATCTCATTATAATTCCTTTCCAACATTCATCTTCCCCACAGAAAAACTAATATAGCAAGATTATCTGCTGGAGCGAAAACAACACTGAACTCCATATCAAGAACCCTGTCAAGCTGGAACAGCTAGTTCTGCCCATGTACTTCAGACATGGCAAAATTTAGTCCTTCATCCGTCAGCTGAACATGTACGGGTTCTCCAAGAGAAATAAGCCGAATAAATAACCCAAACATCTCTTCTTTAGAAATTAATTCTTTAAAAAGGACAATATGTAATAAAAAAACATTATAAATATTATAACTCATCAATTCGATAATCATTTTTGTATCAAAATAAAAATAAAAAAGATAAAATTAAAAATAAAATTAAAATACTTTTTCTCAATCAGGACTCAATTATAATTTCTTCTTTAACTATTCGTTTTTTTAGAGATGCTCTCAAACTTATTAAACGCAAGAAAAAAGAGAACTAGAGAGAGACTGTAACCTCGGAACTCGAAGCCAACGAAGAGTTCATCGAATAGTCGAGGAGGAACCTCTCCGAACTGGCAGAGGAGCTCATCCAATTCAGGAAAGCGCATCCAGGGCTCACCCAAGAGCTCAGGCCGATGATCAGACTCATGAATAAGTTGATTGGACTTGACGATACCACATCGCAACTCGTCACCAACACAAATCTCAGAAGCATCGGCAATCTTAATACAGTAACCAACTCCAATTTGACTCACGACATGCTGCTTACGATCAAGGAGATGCCCGAAATCAGACATCTCGATTCTTTCTGCAGCTTCGGAGAAAGCGTCGAACCTGGAATAGGATGATCAGTGAATATTTATATAAACATGTACCTCAATAAACTATGTATTATTTCGAAAAAATCATAATATATTTTTTAAAAAATGAATAACAATCAATCATAAAGAAATAGATTCAGAATAAACAATGACCAAAATCCTTTACATGCTACTTAAATAAATAAAAGATTATATATAGACATATATTTTATTGATTGTTAACATTGTAAAAGGAAATTCCATGCAAAGAGATTATATAATAATACTCGCTTTATTTTCTCTTCATTATGAATATCAATATCAAATTAACTAGTGAACCACAAAGGTAAACTAACTTTGAACCAAATAAATAGGCTTCTGAATTAACGACAACTTTCCGAAATACCACTGACTCCTCTCCCCCGTTTCAAAGGGGACATTCTATAGACATAATAAAAAACAGGATCGTCGATTGCAGAAAACATCTCCTTCATAAGTTATAAGTTCTAAACATCGCTCTTGGCCAAAATTTAGACCGTAAACCCCCCACTTTATAAGATGAGGATATTGTCAGATGTCAGGATGACATTGATTCATCGATCAAAGGTTTAATCAGTTAAATTTGCCAAGCGCGCCTCTAAGAATAGTAGATGAAGTAATTTTATAGCATATGCATTAACGAACAAATAAATTATGAGTATCAGATCGCTGTTTCGAATTAACGAGCAAATTATGGCAGTAAATTACTCAGAAGCGACAGCTATATTCAGGACATTGGCAAAGTTTTCATCATTATTACAGGAGGATTTTTACCCGCTTGACTTTTGTAAGGCGTTCCGGGAGCTTTATGAAAGGGTAAGCACAATAATCATGGGGCTTCACAAAATCCAGTCTCCTAATCCTGATTTCGTTAAACTTAAATAAAAATTTGCACTTGAACATATGTCTTCATTCTCGTCTTCTGCCACTTCCCATCATTTTAATAATAATACTTAATAAACATAGAAGAAGAAGGTCCACTTATCCAATCATGTGTCTAAATAACTCTTTCTAAAAGACATGGCAAGTTACGAATAAGAAATATTTCGACTGAAGAAAGAAATGAATAAACTTCAAAAGAGCCAAGAAGACAGCAACGAGTCATTCGTGGAAGAGGTCATAAGATACAACAACCTGCTAGCCAATCTGCAAGAGGATATTAGGCTTCTCGAATAATAAAATATACATTGGAAGAACCAGATGACCAGATTTTAGGAGCAAAGAGCAAGGGATTCTCTAATCATTTAGTAAAAAAAATCTGTAATTTTATATTTCGCTCGAGTTAAAAACTACGATATTACTTTTTTTAGAAATTTAGTATAAAAAGTCAAGAACCAAGAGAGATGGCCACCGTAAAGAAATGTGAAGAGGTTAGGAAGTCCAATTCGCAATGTGAGGTTTAACCATCCAACCAGTTTGGAAAAGCAAAATTATTATTGACCACCATTTCTTTATTTGTAGTTTTATATTAATTAGATTTTATTTATAAAATTATAAATAAATTACAAATAGGATTTAGAAATTCATTTTTTCAAGTAATAAATAAATAAAAAATGTAAAATAGTTATATTAACCCCCTCCAAAATATACTAAAAGGGGGTTGGGGTTGGGGTTGTATAAATTGGTGTTTTTAGAAAAGAACCGATATTAGGGGTGAAAATAACACTGCATTACAGCTGATAAACGAGTGATAAAATACAATATCTTCCAAATTTTGTAATGATAATTGGCAGTCAGAATATCAGAGTTCCAAAAAAAATACGAGAAGCGTATTAGAGAATTATTGATTGTTATTTTTTTTATTAAGTAAATCAAATTTCATAATGTTATTATTCAGTTATGCAAGTATATTAGTTTGTTATTATTGTGACAGCTGTTCCGGCGTTCATAGCCATTTTGAAACAGTGGTTAGGCCACATTGAGACCACTTATTCGTACTATTTTATTTACACTTACTATTTTTTTAATCGCGTTTGAAATGATTTATTAATATTACAAGTAAAAACCGATTGAATTTGTTATGTTGTGGTGTTATATTAAAAGCAGTTGTAAATATAAACTAGATTTATTGACCATTGTGGTTGACAACGGTTTCACATGTGACTGTCTGAGGTTATGTCCCATAGACAAAACTATAGAAGTGATCCATAGTGTATATTATACCAACAGAATTAAAAATCAACTTGTGATAATTAACATTCTCCATAATGTGGAGTGCTTACAGTTGAAATCTGTTTTCCACCATTTTAACGGTTGCAGATGTTTATCAGCCATATTCAAAATACCGTTATTCAAATAAGTTAGGTTGTGTTAGGCTGTCGAATGCCTTGCAGAGGTCTATGAAGATACCAAGGCACTTTTCTTTATTATCTAACGTTTGCATTATTGTTGATGTTAATTTAGCAATCGCATCTTTGATGCTGAGATTGTCCCAGAAACTGAATTGGTTTATACCTATTATCTTCATCCCTTGTATGTAGTTGTTGAATTGTTTCCTAACAATTTGTTCGTAAATCTTTGCTGTATTGATATGATTGCTATGGGACGATAGTTAGAAACCTGTTCTTCATCATCAAATTTAAAAACTGGAGTAACAATAGTTTTATTGTAGTTGTTCAGGAATATTCTTCTTTAGATTTATATTTATTATACGGTCAATTGGTTTGCTGATTACCTCGTGTGCGGCATGTAATGTTATCACAATTATGTTGTCATTTCCAGGACTTGCTGATCCCTTTAAACGTATTACAGCATTTTCAACATCTTTGTCAGTTAGTAATGTCAAGGTGTGGAAACCTTCATCGAAATTTTTTCTTATCCCGAATACGAGTACATACCTCGCACACTGCATATAAAATTGTAATAAGTGTAAATGAGTAATTTTTGCAATTTCAGTTAATGCAAAACAGCTGTATATCTGATTAAGTGTCGACAAAATTAACGTACGCAGTGTTTATATTGCAGAGAACGTGCCAAATACATACAGTTATTTAACGATCAAATAACATTATTCTGTTTGCATTACTACATACATAATCAGTGTGAGGCGAAACATTAGCAGATTCATTACGGAAAGATTAAGTTAAATTCAATTGTTCGGGCAAAAATACGGTATGTTGCGGACCTCTGAGTTGTCCTATAGCCATCCGTGCAGTAGCCAACTCGCCTAGTATTAGACGTAAATGGAGGCAAGTTGGCAGAAAGTTTCCAGCAGCCCTGTCTCCAAGACACGTAACCGGCTAGCTTTAAGGCAATTTAAAAACACGGGGTGAAAATATTCATCCCTAAAAGGTATTAGCCCCGAAAGCGTGGTTTTACTCTAATCCGGCTCAAAATTACGAGAATGCTTAAGTTACTCAGTTCGTACACGAAGTTTTCCTCTCTTTCGCCTTTTATGTTTCCATCCTTTCACCTAAAATTTGATGAAGCATAATAATTCCATTTCGAATGAACGGATATATTTTTATGATGATTCGTAACCTTATGGGGGATTATTATCAAATTGTACAACCCAATTTTAACATGGGTTAAAGTCTGTATAAATATATCAGATCGGATGTATTAATGATGGCGCATATATGTACTTCGTAAATTTACGAAACGTGTTATTTGGTATTTTTATGCCATATGAAACACATGGAAAATGGGCGCATTGCCATTGTGATAGAGAAGACAATAACACCAGGGAATCTTCTCATACATGGCTTCTCAATGATAAGTCTACCTACTCTGAAGGTCAGCTGTGTTTTGTGTGTGCGCAATTGTTTTTGAAATTTTAAATCAAAATACCATCGATGCAACTCGGAAAAGTGTCAGTGCAGTTAAAGTAGTTATCGCGCATCGCATGAGCGTATTTTTCAATCATTAACGACGTACGTGACTGTTTTTTTGATGATATAAAGAATAAAAACATGGAACTTTGAGTGTTAATCTGAATCGAAGAAAATATCTTTCCACAGTGAATAATCTCAAGAGATATTATTGTGTGTTGATTATACCACAGTTTTGATGCAATAGACATACAAAAACAGTGTTGAAACCCGTGTTTTATTAGTGATTCCTGCATCCAAAATTCAAAACGGTGAATCGGATGTGGGTACTCACCAAAAATTAGTAAGCGTTGCGCATTTTGCCCACCAGTTGTCGATAGAAACATCCCAGGACAATCGCTGTTTATTTATCTATATAATTAAAAAATAAATTTAGTAGTACTTACTATGTAAAATACGTTAAGACAAGTACATTATATATATATACATTTCATACGTAATTCATTAATACTCTACACTAAATTAAAAAATGCATATCATACTTTAAACTTTTATATCTCATATCTAATTAATTATTACTCTGCAATACGGTAAAATAAATAAAAAAAAAAATAAAAAAATGCAACATACTTTGAAAAGAAAACAAAACAAAAAAACCACAATTTTTTATTTTTTCTTAAATTCACTTTATGGATTCTTTTATATTCTCTCACGTATATGTATATTAATATGAACTAAACTTATCAATTTGACTGTCCTAAAACGGGATTTGTTCCTAGTTGGACAGTCAAAGCCTTCTTCAATATTTCTATAAAATAATGTATTTCAAATAAATATTATTATATATATATATAGTAACAGAATACAATAGAGTAAAATAAAGACAATACAAAAGAGATAGAAAAGAGAAAAAAATATTAGAGGGAGGAAACAAAATACAGGATCTGTCGCAAAAGTATCGAGGAAAAAATTTTTTCAGATAATTTATTGCCAGTAAACGTACAAACACTTAACATTCTTAAAAGTATGCCCCTTGGGCGTCAATACACTTTTTTGTAGCATTTCTTCCAGTCTTGAAACGCACCCTGGAAGGCAGAAGACGGAACCCCCTTAAGGCACTACGTCGAAGCGGTTTTCACCCCATCCAACGTCTCCAAATGGCGTCCTTTTAGGCATCGCTTGATGCGGAGGAACAAAAAAAAGTCCGGTGGTGCTAAGTCGGAACTGTACGGCGGTTGCGGCAGTGTCACCACACCTTCTTTAGTGAGGAACTCCTGGACGACGAGAGCTAAGTGTGAGGGGGCATTGAGGTCGTGATGCAAAATCCAGGTGTTGGCGATCTCCTTTCGAACGCAGCGAATCCTTTCGCGAAACCGTTTCTTTGTCATGTTGCATTTCTCCGCTATTTAGCGGACACTGAGATGACGATCAGACTGTAACACTTTCCTCATTTTTGTCACACTGTCATCAGTTTTGGAAGTTGACGGTGGTCCAACGTGCACATCGTCTTCAATTGATTCCCGGCCGTTTTGGAATTGTTTGTGCCACTCGTAAACTCTTGATTGTGACATGGCTTCATCTCCGAAGGCTTCCTGAATCATGGCCAGGGTCTCGATACCGGTTTTTTTCAGCCGAACGCAAAATTTGATGGCTGTCCGCTGCTCCATCAAATGTTGCATCTTAATTTCCGACCCAACGACAAAACACACTTTGAGTGGATCACTGTGCTAGCTCTACCGTTGGTCGGAGAGAGCTGAATAGCGGCGCGTTTGGTAGCTGCGACTTCCATCTACCATCCTCACCACTTGACGCATCCCGTTACCCCTTCTAGCGCAGTCAGAATTTTTCTATCGATACTTTTGTGACAGACCATGTATATTCATAGTTTATAACATACATATATATATATACCACAAACCCTACCCCTACGCCTACCCCTAAACCTACTACTACCTCTACTCCTACCACTGCCCCTATCCCTACCCTACCCAGTATTTTTTCAAGTCAAGTGTTCAAAGTTTCATCAAAAAGTACCAAAAATCTGCTTTAAAGTAAGTGAAAGTGGGAAGGGGGTGTTTTTTCGTAATCTCACGTAGACAGTGACCTTTCTCTTCTTTAGAAGGTTAAGTGTGAAAATTTTCATAAAGCTCGGAACACTGTAGATTTAAATACAAAACAAACACACACCGCCCGCCCAGGACATATTTTACAATCGATGATGTGTACCCGGCCTTGCTCGGGATATTATTTTATTTTTTAATAAAGTTTTATGAAGTTGTAAGTTCTTGCTTGTCGTTTGGGTGCCATAATTGATTTGACAGCGAATGTAACTATCCCTAAACAAAGAAACTATTTGAAAATTTTATTCCATTCCAAACGTTTATTTTTTTCAATACATATCTAAATAGTTAAGTTCTTATGAAGGTACCTACTTGTGTTTTACATTTTGAAAATAATCTACCTCAAATAACCTTCTTCTTTTGAATATGCAATCTGTAGCTAACCAGAGTGTTATATCTATTGGCTAACTGTAACCGACGTGATCGTAATTATCATGATTCTTAGGATTCCAATTTGGCAACATTATGTTTATCAATGTACTTCGTGATTTGTATTGTACTATTGGCACCATCTTGTGTAAGATTTATAACATTTGTTTATCTCGCAGTGTTATCGACGTGATTGGAGCACACGGTAATTTCCATAATAGATTGACTCCGCGGGAGCCCAGTACCGTGTGGCAGACTTTCCTATCACTTCGATAACACATCCGACCCCGCGACAGCACGATACCGTGTTGCGGGTTTTTCGACAATGCAACTAACCCCGTGGCAGCACAGTACCGTGCACGGACCCCTTATTTACATGTCTGCCTCAGCAGCGCCCCTGGTGTTGAAAACTTGTATCACTTTGTAATGATATAAAAATGAACATTTCTGAAAATAAACCAGTCACACTCGGACGAGCAATCGTGACTCGTACCCAGTCACATCTTGTAACCAAAGAAAGTCTTTCACTTCTCCTGCCTCCCACCTGAAGGATTCCTGAACCTGCCTCAAGGATAGTCGGCCCCGTAACAGCATAGAAAGTGGCTTAATCCAGCACCTACATGTTTACAGTCTTGTAACGACAATGGTCGCTTACACTAACCTAAATAAAACATGGCGGGTTTAATGTTTTTCATACAAATTTTAAAACGATATAGCCACAGTTTTACATATTAGATTTCATTCAAGCTACTTTCTAAACCTTCCCGGCACTAATAAGAGAACAAACTTTGCTATTTTCAGCGAAACCAGTCCAGTGATTTTCGAGAACATCGAGGACAAAGAAACAAACAAACTTACATTGATTTCTATACATATATATATATATAGATGATGTCAAACCAAGTGATTGCTTCTTATGAAAATAAAATTATTATTTTTGTTATAATTATTATTCTTTTTAAATACAAAATACGTTAAGATGGTTACTTATACCTTCGTGAAAAATCTATACGTAAAAATACGTTATTAAAACCAAACACGAATATGAAAGGAAGCAAAGCTTCTAATGAGTGAATTAGAGAAATATTTATAAGAACGAGATAAAATATCTGATTATGTATAACAAATAACCGAAAAAATATTACTGTAAAACTTTATTTTTTATGATCTCAAATTGTGTTATTTAGATCGCCATGTATTAATGGCCCCCGAAACATCCCCTAGAGTAATGTTACATTAATCAGGGGCGCTTTCTCTCCGGGAATGTTGTGTCGCAAACAATGCAATATGAATTAGGTATAATTAACTGTTTCCGCTTGAGCTTCGCAATAAACCAGGCAATCCGTTTCCTCTAAACTTCAACTTCAACTACCGTAGATTGGTATTAGATAGGAAATAAAACATCTTTGTAATACGTTTTGGAAGCTTGTTACTATGGTTCTGCCGGTGAGAACTTCACTGTGATCTCTCTTTTTCACACAAGTGGCATTTACGATATAGGAAGAGGCTGAAGCAGCGAATTATGTTTTAAATACCCACTATAATATTTTGTTGTGATTTTCCGTAACACATGTTAAATTCACTTTTCTCTGTGCATGTTTTTACTCTTTGTTTCAATTTACATACGAAGCAGACAGTTTTTTTTTATATTATAAATTGTTACATAGCGGACTCCGGTTAGTAATTACATTTAAATTGAAACCTAAGTTAAGATCCTCCAACAGATCTCACGATGTGGATAATTCCTGACTAGCTCGACTTCGGGAATATTTATATCCATAAAGATACATACATATATAACCTATTCATAAATCGTGTTTTCAGTTCGTTTATAGAAAATTTGAGAAATCACCATTTCTAGTAAATATAAATAAAAACACATACATATAAGTAAGTGCAGGAATAGGTAATTCAAATAAAAAAACAATTCTCTTTTGCTATAAAAAATACCTTGCAATAATGCCTATATTTGGATAGCGGATTCTAAGGCTTCTAGGAAAAGCTTTATCCTTTTTGTGGACGCGTTTAGATCATCAAAGGTTAGAATGAGATGTTGACTGATTTAAGATTATTTCTGTTTTTGCAAAAAGAAAGCGAAATAAATATGTAAAATTTGGAACGATACCGGTTTTGGCAAACATCTGGTCAGGATCAACGACTGCGTTGCATGGGTCCCCAAACTAAAGAGAAAAAGCCTTTTTCTTTGGCTTAAACCGACCTGTGGCTTCTTGATTGTTCCCGGGTCCCGCCCCCAAATGAGCGGCAACCATTCGGCTGTGCCCCAAATGCCAATAATAAGAGAAAACAGTGCTTGCTTTTAAATAATTCCGGGGTAGTTTGTCAACCTTAGTTGTTAGGGACTTGCTTCATAAAAATATACTAATGTTTAATATAAAACAAAGTTTGTTTTACAGTATTTAATTTATGTACACGGTTTAGCCACCATCGTTGCTTCGTCAGAGCAGAATAATTTATAATAATTTATTAATTAATATTATTTATTCTGCCCTGACGAAACTTAATTAATTTATATTCATAACGTCTAAGTTTACATATAGTTTATTATTATTCAAAAATAAAAATAAATCGTTAATTAATTCATATTAATTAATTAATGTAAATTATTCTGCCTGATATACCTATGGTATAAAAATAATTTGATGTAAGAAGAACTTATTGTTTGATTTCAATACAAAATGACATTCTACTGTAAATATAGTTCTTTCAACATTCTCGTAAACGGTTTCGCCCAGATATTATGTCCTTCAATTAAAACCCGTATTTATTTATCAATTCTAACTCGTATCAAAGAGCAAAGTTCTCTTGTTTTCTATAAAAAATCGTTTCATTAGTTCATTTTAAACATAAATAAATAAAATAAAAAAATTTAAAAAAAATTTAAAAAAAAAATAAAATAATAAAATTAAATTAAAAATTCACGCATCGGTGCGCAAATGCGTCCACAGCCCGCAACACTGTAAATAACCAAAGTGTAAAATAAATAAAAAAACGTTAATATTTATTAAAAGCTTCTTACGCTTTTTAAGGTAATTTTATAGATATTTTCGAGTCCTAAAATTCATTTTATGAATACTTTCCAGTCCTAAAAATTAATACCAATAATTCAATAAATACCACCTCTTCTTGTGCCACCAATCATCTGATAAACGTAACATCAATAGAAAAGGAGAAACAAATAACCATGTAAAACTATCATCTCTATAAATATTTTTTTCTAAAACTGTGTTTATCTGAAGCGACCTGCCAGGTAAGTATGTTTTTCTGTATCTGTTTGTACATAATTAGTTAAGAAATATTTGTACATCGCCCTTGAGGTGATTTTTCACAAAAACGGCGCTATACAAATCATCCAACTATTATTATTATTATTATTATCAATTAAGAAGTTTGAATAACGATCCATTTTGTGCAGGAAAGATAAAAAGAGAGGTTGAAAAAAAGTGAATATTTGCAAAGATTCCAAAAAAACATGACTTATAAAATAACTAGTAAGGAGTTATTGTTCTGTATAGCACGAATTACAAATCGCCTTTTCCATGTTAACTAGTTAAACTAAAGTACATGCATAATAAAGTGTACAGTGGTTTATAAACTAGATACATAAAAAGTGAAATGGAAAATAATATATATATATAGTAGGTTATGCGTGACAAATAGAAATGCATAAGACTAGGCTAACCTGTGCTAAAGCAGTAATTATCGAAAATTTAAATCGAAACTTCATACTCCATGGCGAATATTGAGGATGACTTTGGCAGCTGAAAATAGCAACATTGACCAAAAAATTCACACAGAGGATGCTTAAAAATATCATAAAATCGAAGCTCACCATTGTGGGATAATAATCACACAAATGCTTTTTTTATTCATATATACATTACCAAATTTAATGTATATTGAAAGGGTGTGTATTGAATTTAATATTCCATTATAATTAATACATATTTATGTTATTTTATGGTTCCCAAATAACCAGTAAATCTGTTCTTATGAGATTATCATAACGTACGAGAGCAAATCAACCACAAACAACATTACAATACCTTGTATAATTCGATTTCTACCACACAATTACACCATTCCGTATACACATAATAATGTTATTAAAAATTCGGTTCTATTATGAACTCGTGTGGTATTCAAACAATGCTTATTGATTCTATTATCTTCTGCGAACTCTAAACTTAGTAATGAAAGATAATCCAAGATTACAATGTTATTAAGATAATAATTTTGCAAACTAATATCTGACTCAACCAAATAGTTATTTGCATACAATTTCGGCGGAGTTTTGTTGGGAAGTAATAGTATTATGCTTAAGAAGTTGGATTCGAGAAATGAGCAGACCGGCTCTCTTGAAAACGTAAAGTTTTCGCTTTAAATAAAGTTCTCCGTACAAATTTTAAGAAGGGGCTCGGTAGACGCGGCTGAATCAAATTTAAGAGGTCGACATTTTTCTCTATGGCGAATGTGCCCACTCCAAATTGGTTGATCGGTTTATTGCGGGCCCATGAAGAGTTCTTCGAATTTTAGAATTTGTTCATAAACCATATTTTTTTATCGTAAATGAATGGGCATCATTCTTCTAATCGCTTTTGTTTGTATAATGAAAGAATAAATCATTAACAGCAATCGAAAAGGCATATCTGAAAATGTTACCTAATAAATTTGGTGGTCTATTAGAATGACGAATCATACATACTACCTACATTATGTAGGATATTAGCTAGATGTTTTATTTTGAGATTATTAAATAAAAGTATTTATTTTAGAAAATTTCTCGTACGTGGTTTTATTATTAGATACTTGAAATACAAATAAAAAATAACGAATTGTAGGCAAATTATGTTGACTTTGTTCAATGCGAATTATATGGAATAATACCAACAGTTAAAGGCTTTGCGTTGACTAGAATTCGTAAACCCGCATCCACGTTAGTCTATTCCTCAATCTATTTAAAGGGATTTATTCCTGCGTTGGCCTTTTTTCTGCATTGTTTTTTTTATATTAGTTGTATGTTTATTTTTGATTTTACTATATATGTAAACATAATTTTTTTTCTTTTGAGTAGAGGTATCTCTAAATCATTTTTTTAATAATAAATAATGTAAGGTGTACACATACGAGGTGTGTTCAAAAGAAAAGGTTAATTTTGAATTTTCGCGGGCTGTGTAGATTCGATTTTCGATTTTTTTTTGTTATGTTGGTACACATATGTTTATCATATGTTAGAATTATCAGCAATTTTGGATTAGTGGTTTGTTTTTGACAACTGGAATGGTTAGTCACGTTTCTGTGTGTTCTTCGATTTTTTACTTTTGAAAAAAATGGATCAAAGAATATGTATTAAATTTTGAATTAAAAATGGAATAAATTGGTCCAAAGCTCTTAAAATGTTGACAGTGGTATTCGGCGAGTCTACTTTGTCTCAAAAAAGTGTTTATAAGTGGTACAAGCGCTTTACAGAAGGCCGAGAAGATGTTAATGACGATGAGCGTCCTAGAGTTGCAAACACGTCAACAAACAAAGAAAATACCGAAACAGTGAAGAAAATGGTTTTGGAAAATCGTCGAATCACTATTAGGGAAGTTGCAGCGGATGTTGGCATATTAATCGGATCATGCCATGCAATTTTTTTGGATGTTTTGGGCATGAAACGTGTGAAAAGCAACGTCGCATTAGTATCGCTCAGGAGTTGAATGACGTCAACGACGATCCAGAATTACTCAAATGGGTCACAACTGGTGATGACACGTGGGTATATGGTTATGACGTCAAAACCAAGGCCCAATTATCCCAATGGAAGCGGCCAGAAGAGCCAAGACCGAAAAAAGCACGACAAGTTCGATCAAATGTGGAGGTTTTGCTCACTGTTTTCTTCGATTACAATGGCGTGGTGAATCATGAGTACTTGCCAACAGGTCGTACGGTTAATAAGGAATACAACAAGGAAGTAATGCAACATTTGCGTGAAGAAATACGGCTCAAACGATCGGAATTGTGGAAAAAATCATGGATTTTGCATCACGATAATGCACCAGCTCACACATCAATGCTTGTTCGTGATTATTTGGCCAAAAACAAAACCGTTATCATGCCTCAACCACCGTATTCATTTGGCTCCCTGCGACTATTTCCTATTCCCGAAACTGAAGAGAACAATGAAAGGAAAGCGTTTTGCCACAATTGATGAGATAAAGTCAGAATCGAAGAACGAGCTGATGGCCATACCGAAAAGCGCATTCCAGAAGTGCTTCGAGGATTGGAAGAAGCGCTGGCATAAGTGCATTATATCTGAGGGGGATTACTTTGAATGGGAGAAAATGGATATTGATGAATAAATAAATACTTTTCGAAAAAATTCGAAATTCACCTTTTCTTTTGAACACACCTCGTATGTTATTATGTTCATAGAATAGATTATTTTATTTTATATCACTACGAAACGCAATGGACTACTTGCTGTATCATGGCATAACAACCTTCAAAGCACTCCACGGAAAGGCACCAGCCTATATATCTGAACTCTGTGTCCGACAAAACCCAGGTGATAGACAGCTTTCTTTGAGGTCAGCAGATTTGAATGCTGCTAACCGATTAGTTGAACCCTCTCGGTCAAATAAACCCGTGTACTATGATCGCGCTTTTTGTATATCGGGCCCGGTCATCTGGAATAAGCTTCCCCAAAATATTGCTAACATTCAGAATTTAGCAGAGTTCAAACGGGTATTGAAAACAAAATTATTCAAAAAATCCTATCCGACATAAAACATAAATTCATGTACGTAGAAACATAATTTCAGGACATTTTTTTCTTTTTCTTTTTCTTTTTCTTTTTCTTTCAATCCTCCATAGCTTATTTAGTTGCGGTTTTCTCTCCTTGTTATTTAATTTCATTAGTATTCAGTGAAAACCATGTATATAATTTTCTCTTGTTATTTGTACCTACTACATATTTGATTATTTACACCATTAGTTTCTACATTGTTATTTTATAATACCTGCTCATGAATATTGTATGTCATAGTATTAATTTGCATATTGTATATATATTATAATAGCAGATATACTATGTAGTATATCTGTTATTTTACAATTAGGTTAGGTTAGTTAGTGTAAAGCGCACTTGAGGTGAACCTTCACAAAACTGTGCTATAGAAATGAACTCTTATTATTATTATTATGGCCCAAGCTAGCGTGGGGAAGAACTTTCTCAGTTAATTCCATTAATATAACGTTATTTTTGAAACTTACTAATGTCAAAAATTGAATTTTAACGTAAATAACCTATCTCTATCTATCTATCTATCACATCCACCATAAAAAAGTATATGATTTTCCTTACGATAAAACTGCACTTTATAGCTTTAATTAGAACTCCGGGGATTTATGTGCTTATTCGGCATAGACGTCTTTCACATTTTATGACATTTTTAATGTATTTACTCTCATTTTACTATCTATGAAATTAACTTATTTGAATGGCTAATTGTGGTCGTATAATTATATTTAAGTGCCTACCTTTGAGGAATTTGAATTCTGATTATTATATAAATCTTTTTGTGGCCAAGCACTATAAGAATAAAAGTTATTTATACGGTCGCCACATATAACTTAATTGTAATGAAAAAAGGATTAATTAGTTGTGACCCATTTGAGTAAATCTGGATCGTCGTTGACGTCATTCAACTCCTGAGCGATACTAAAGGATTATTCGGATTATTTGTAATGAAAAAAGTTTGCACTTTATAACCGTTTTTTCTTGCTGTTACAATACTTAAAATATATTTTTTTAGTACTTTTATTTACTCAAATGGTTCATATTACCCACACACAGGCAGCGTCTATATGGTTTTCAATTTTTTAATATTATAATGTAAACAATCATGCATGCATAAATATATATAAATCGTATTGTAAAAAAATTGTGTACAGTGCCAGGGAACATTTCTCCCTCTTCCTGTGTCAACTGTGGTTAGAGGTGCATAATTGTGGAAGTAATCTTCTTTACCCACTGAGCGGGCTGCCTATTGATACTATAGAGATTTTATTTATTTTCATTTCAAAGAATTGTAAAGTGTGTTTTATGATCGGTGCTAGGGGTCCAGCGGCGGATGTTGAAGATCGAGGGATTCGAGTTCGATTCTAATTTGGAGTAACATGTTTTGGCTAAATCTATTATATGTTTTTGGAGTGTAGGAATTTTCGAGCCCGTGTTAATTATACTATTCCTGACGAACCAGGGACTTGGCGAATCGTCGGAGCAATGCATTCTAGAATAATTCTAGCCTTTTTGTATTTGTAGTAGCCTATTTGGGTGATGGTAAAAAAATGCACATAATTTATGTTCTATATTTTATTTTACAAACTGGGGGAAAAAGTGGAGTAAAATTTATTTTTTTATTGTTATTATAATTGAAATACACTATAACATCTTACTACTAATTTAACTACGCGGGTAGGGAGCTATGTTATACAGGAACACATGATAGGGATGAAATACCTCAAGAATTCTGCTGACAGCTCATAGCTGATACCTAAAAACATAATTATATGCACGGTGTATCAAACGTCACCGAGAAACTTCAGTGATTCCTTAGCTTATTTGGAGTAAAACATGTAGATGATATTTTGGTCTCCGGTGAAATAACCTGGTCGCTCCGCCGAGTAACCGCCTAAACCTCCTGCCCAACCAATAAAAAACTACAGCGGAAACCAAAATACTGTTTACATTTTTTACATTAAATAAACTAAGGACTCACTGTCGGGTACACCATGTACGCGTATACACACGTTATTGTATTGTTGTTCTTGTAAGCATAAACCCAATACCGAGGCTTTTGAAGTTTGTCTTACCTTGCCGTGAATTCTTAGTGATACCATTTATCAGTAAATTTAATACACTAATGGATTCGGTAGAATTGAATTCTCGCTTTATTGCTTTTATGTAGATTGTTGGATAAAAAAAACATTACGAATATATTCAAGTTATTGAATCCACCTTGAAAATACGACATTGTCGTAAATACGTAGATCAGATTGTAATTTTTTTTTATGTAAATCAAATTTAATAATGTTATTAATAAGTTCTGCAAACATTTTAGTTTTTGTTATTGTGACACCTGTTTCGGCGTTTAAGGCTATTTTCAAACTACGGTTAATCCACATTGCGACAACTTGTTTATATGATTTACTCCAACCCAATTCTAATTTGGACGGGTGTTTAAAATAATTAATTATTATCGGAAAACCGATTTAGTTAGAATATAATTCAAATGAATATAATTCTATTCTGTGAGGTTTTCACATTATATAATGCATTTTCCCAGTATTTAAATGGAAATGATTTCTGCATTGATTTATTTAAATTTGTTATATTGTTTTGGAAGTGTGAAGATACTGAGAAGTGGTGAATAAATAATTTTCATTACTTTATTAATTAATGCTACATTAGGGTCATTTGTTCGTTTATTAATTTCCAATTGTTCAAGTAAATTTAATCTAACACCCTTTATTTCTATATGTAAGGGTATAGGACCGTTGTTGTAATGCGGGACGTGATTATTCGCGTGCTTGTATTATTATAACATCGTATGTGTTATTTGAATCTAGTTGAGATAGCCCATTCCGTCTGCCCGATATAGATAGCGTTGCAGTGGGCATGGTCACATTTTAATTCATATATCCCACTATTATTAAGTTAAAGATTTTTAGTTATTGACTTTTTATGCTTGTTCCTATGTGATTATTGTTTCTAAAGGCTATATTTAAATCACGTTTTTTAATTTATTTTGCAATTTTTTCGGATATTGGACGGAGAAATTTCAGAAATGTAAATTTTTCTACTTTTAAAAAAAATAAATTATTTTATTAATATAATACATATAAAATATTTAATAGTACAGATATATCTTAATAGCTAATTACAAAAAAGTATAAATTTATTAACAAAAAGTGCCCAACTCAATGGAGAAAGATTTCTCATGTTTGAGTTAGGGAGCACCGTCATCTAGCGACAGTAGTGAAAAAATAAATTAATAGAATTAAAAGTACATCGATAATGTAATATACGTAATGTTTGTGTTATTGTGCATGATAGTTACAACAAAATAGACGGCTAAAAGTATGTGATACTATAATTGCTACAATAAGGAGCATACAAGATTTAAACATAGTACATTCATGCAGCCATCATCAGCCATCATTAGTCGAGTCATACCATCTCAGAAAGATTTTTTTTTTCTGTTTTGATTTTATACGGGAGGGCATTAAAAAAATGTATACCTTATAGGCGTACTGGAGTTGAGAAGCATTAGTTTTAAATTTAGGGATTTCGAAGTTGCCAGGTGATCTTGGTCGGTTACTTATTTTTGTGTAAGTTTTCAATTGAAATGGTCTTTGTGATTTTAAAACAATGTGTTATTTTTGAAGATTTTATTTAACTAATGACTCTAAATGAGTTAAAAAGCTGTGTAGTTGGAAATATCTATGGTTTTGGTGGGATAACTTTCAAAATCAATCTATGTATCTTTTTAACAGGTAAGATGTTAGTTTTAAAGGTTCTCCCCAACCGATTATACAATAATGTAAAATGGATTGCACAAGGGAATAATATTTTGTTTTAAACATATTGGATGATAGGATGTTTCTCAATCTAATGAATATGTAAATAAGTTTTCTTACTCTGGTTCCCATATTTTGTATTTGTTCTTTCCATTTTAGTTGACTGTCTACTAAAACACCGAGATACATTTTGCTATTTTTGCCGTAGATGGGTAAACATTTGGCATCGTTGCATACATTTTTATTTGCACACTTTGATGAATGGATTTTGATACAAATATTGTTTTCAAGATTTTTTTCTTTTAAAGAGAATGGGATGAAGTATGTTTTGTCAGTATTTAGTGACAAATATTTTTGGTCGAACCATGTTTTTAGTATATTCAGATTTGTATTTGCTATTCTCACTGTTTTCTTCCATGATTTCTTTTTGTTATCATCAGTGTCGTCTGTGTAAAATATGATGTCTCCAATTATGGGTAGGTTTAAGATTTTACTTACATAATTAATAAAAAGGATTGGAACGATGACAGTACCTTGTAGTATACTGAAAGATGCGGTTTTGGGTTCACTTAACGCATTAATAATTTTTACATATTGAAATCTTTATTTTAGATAGCTTTGGAACCATGATACCACTATTCCGTCTATCCCAATTTGCCTTAGTTTTTCGGTGAGTTTGGAATGTGATATGCTGTCAAAAGCATTTCGGAGGTCCATTAAGTAACCAAGATACTTTTCTCTATTATCTAAATTTTTCAATACTGTTGATGTTAATTTAGCAATCGCATCCTGAGTGCTGAGATTGTCCCTAAAACCGAATTGGTTTGGACTCATTATCTTCTTCTCTTTTATGTAGTTGTTGAGTTGTTTCTTCTTTTCTTTATTGTGTACAATAAATAATTCGTCGCAATGTGGATTAACCGCAATTTGAAAATGGTCTTGAACGCCGAAACAGCTATCACAATAATAAAAATTAAAATACTTGCAGAACTTAATAATAACATTATTAAATTTGATTTACGTTAAATTTTAAAAATATTAAATGGAAATATACGAATTAAACACAAAAGTAATCAATACCTGTAGTAGAATCATTTAAAAAATTATTCTTGAATTTGCAGTGGTGTACTGTATCGTAGAACTACTGCGGGGTAAAGGGGGACAGCCGGCGGGTGTTCCACTATTTCGAAACAATTTGAACTACCATCAGTTACACATACATTCACAGATACGATCTTTAAAATGATTTGCCTGTACAATACATGTATTGAAAAAGTTTGAAATATCTAGTACGGGTTTTCAAATCCATAATAAAACCATTTCTTTGATTTTTAGTTACACTGCTCTGAGTACCACAATTCAGAATCAAATCGTTGAATTAATGGCCTGATATTAATGGTTAGGTAGATAGTTTCCAACCTTAATCTTCCCCACTCCCATCAACCACAACATACCCCAATTGAGGATGGCATAGTCCCACTGGCACCAGACAATCGGGAGCAGTTGAACATTCAATTATTTAAAAAAAAAGATTGCTTCGAAACAGCTTGTAGAGAGAAATGAGTAAGGGAAAGAAAGCCCGACTGATTAAAATTAATCTAGGGGAATCTTGAATCTTGACAGGGTGTCACAGAACCTTAAGTAGAGTATCATGATATAATACCATTGCAATAAATCTGGAGGGAAGAACGCGGCACGTGCAGGTGCCCTTACTCAGATCCGGTTTGCCGAGACATTTCCCTCGTCATTTAATTTCCTGTCTCGGGTCATCTTGCCCCACTCTTCAAGAAGTCCGTGTGGGTTATTTTACCCCGTTTCATATTTCTCGGAAACTTTATCTCTTGCCCCACATTCTGTCGTGGGGTCATTTTAGCTCGGCCTTTGTGACTTTAAAAGTCAAGGGTAAAATCTTCCAAGAGCTCTGAATAAGAAAAAGTTTATTATGTACACCAAACACCGCAATAATAAAAGATAAAGAATATTATTTGTTTACAAATTTTCTTACATTTTTATGCTTTTTGTATATGAATAAGGCATTTTTTGCCTCAAACTATGATAAAATAATAAACTTCTTAAAAAAATTTCTCCCTTTTACTTCGATGTGAAATTAGTTTGATCCATTGTTTGTTGCTCAAGGCCGCATTGAAGACGTGAACAATCAAACCACTCGATTAAAAAAAAATTGAAGAATAATGACGAAAACGCCTTTAAGTCATTTAGGTATATTTTATCTCAATATTTTTGGTTGAATTCCTGTTTTGATTTAATGTAACTGTCTTTATCGGATGTGATATGGTTTAAAAATCCTTCTTGTCTCACTGCAAATAATATAATACATATTTACGGAAAAGGAAAAATGTCAACTCCTTAATAAAGACTTCTCTCGGAAGTCAAGTGATAAATGTTATTTATATAAAGCTGAAGACAATATTAAGATAATTTCGTCAAACGACTGGTATTCACCTTGTGGCGTCATTATTATTAAATGAATTTTAAAATATACTTAGTATTCACCACTTTATAAATATACATTGATATCTATTGTTATTTTGTATTCATATATTAAAGACGATGAAAGCATCGCATTCGAAACATGTAGGTATAAATTAATATTTTTTAAGTCGTGAATGCTAAGTATATTTTTGAATTCGTTTAATAATATTAAGAATCCATTAAAACATTGTAAAGAAGAATTAAAGCATTTTTTATGAAAATGAAGTGAATTTACAAGAGAATTTTACAGCTAGATCGCGTAGAGGGTGTACGAGTATACACAACCGCCATTTAAATAAAAATCTGCAAAAAAAATTGTTTTTTAATATTACAACAGAGAATATGTATTAAAAAAAACGTTAAATCAGTCAGAATTAATCTAACCATTTAATTTACTTAAACACTATATTTTACTTAAAAATTGATGATTAATATCTTTGAATTGGAAAACATTGGTTAATCACCAGGGAAAATACTTTCTCATTTACCACCACTGTAATTCATCGAAAAAATTATCTTTTCATTTTTTGTGAAATATTCTGAAGACGTGAGAGAATAACAGTTTTTTTTAAGGAAAACTCATAAATAGTATTCTAGTCTTGCTAATCTGAGGTGACTGGGGTATGGCACTTGATTGGCAGAAGGCAACATAAATGAATTTATGAAAAACCTTTTTAGGAAAAATTCTCTTAATCTGGAGAATTTGGTAGAGACTGAGCAATTTGTCAGAAAAATATTATTATTTTCATATAATTGCGTAGGTTGATATCCCCAGTTTGAACATAATTAACAATTACCAGATTATATTGTTTTAATCTTAAAATAAAATAAATATATACAACTGAACTCACGATACATGCTATTATAACTTAGTACCTATTATAATATTATATTATTATTTCATTATTATATATTTATTACCTATGTTGATTTGTATATACTTATTATAACTGGCAGATAAAGGATAAATTTAGGCTGACTGCTGTAGGAATGGGATCCTTTTGGCGTATGTGTGATAAAACAGTGAAAGAGAAAGGAGCTCCAGGAGAATATGTCTAACACGGGAATGAATGGTAGAAGAAGTCCGGGATTAACGAAAAATGTGATGGGACGATCAAGTGAATCAAATACCTGAGTCGATATATGAATGTGTCTATCCTTTCTACCTACCCCAATAGGGTACCGATTAGATGGTTAGTTTTTTTTTACACATAATTAAATCTGATCATCGCAATAATATAATAATAGATCTAATATAATAATAGAATAATAATAGATAATAATATAATAATAATATCTGATCATCGCAATAATATATAATATAACAATAGTAGAATATGAACAGAACAGAACCAACCCTAATGTATGGTAGTGAGGCATGGAACTGGCAGAGGAAGGATGAAAGTAGACTGAATGCTGTAGAAATGCGATCTCTGAGACGAATGTGTGGTAAAACCATGTATGATCGTGTAAAAAATGTTGAGATTCGTAAAGAATGCAAGGCAGATGTAAGCGTAATGAGCAAGATTAAGAAAGGGACGCTTAGATGGTTCGGACGTGTAGGGCGAATGAACGAAGAAATGAGTGTAAGAAGAACAAATGACGCGAATGTGAATAGAAGAAGCCGGACACGTCTGAGGAAGACATGACACGATCAAGTGACTCAAATACTTGAGTCGGGCCATGTCAGAAGTCGGAATAACAGAAGAGAACGTATGAGACGTTGTATGAAAGTCAATGAAGCAAGAAGTGTATGACGAGATCGAGTTGTTTGGCGGTTCGTCCCCTCTGCCTACCCTTGCGGAGAAACGGCGTGATGGTCGGTTAGTTAGTTGAACAGAAAATTTCACAATTCTTAAAGCTCGCATGTATAAAGATTGGCCCACGTATATTTTCAAAAAAGTGCGTGATTGGAGAGTAAAATTTCGCATTAATTATTTGAAGAATATTGAAGAAATTTCATGGCGTCAGTATCAATATCAATCAAATTGTGGTTGGAAATTTGTCTAAAGACTTGTTTGAAATGAAGTTATGGTAAACAAAAAGCTTTTAGGGATTGTATTAATTAAGATATTGGTACGTCGCGGGTCTATTTACGTCTCTAACTTCTTCGCCTAATGAGTCCTTCACCCAAACCGTGCGGTAATCTGAACTCTGTTTTGGAGCAATTTCATTTATGTTTTTGAAGTAGGGAGATGAACGTAATCTGCTTAGTAATGATATAAGTGAAGCGAAAAACATTAAATCATTGAAGAAGATAAAATTGACCAATCTCAAAGACATATGAAACCGAAAAGACACAGAAAATACAAAAATTAACGGTCGCAACTGGCACTTGAACCCAGATCCTCTGTCTTACCGGGACAATTAATTTTTAGATGTCTATCTCATAGTTCTATAGCTCATGATAACTTCTACAGCAATGTGAGCTTAAGATATGTGTGTTATCCTTGACATCTGACATGAAATGAGTTTTATAATTCATGGGATTAATTTATCAAAATATATTACAAATCTTGGACGAGTATTCTTAATCTTAATTATGTATTTATTAATGCCGTCTATAGTTTGTAGAACTCTATTTTATTTAAATTTAAATTTAAATTATTTTTAATAATACAGTTGAAATCAAAATTGAGTTCTACAAATTAACCATGGCGACTATAAATTAAAAGTTAAACTGTTTTAAAAAAATAGCTAATTATTGTTATTATGATATTAAATAAAAAAAAAAATAATAATTTTCATCTTTATGTCATCGATTGTAGCAACTATCGGTCATACGCTTCTATTGTCTATAAAATAAACAATAGAAATAGACAACACGGTCTATAAAATCGATTCAATACTGGCCTTCTCTTTCTATCGTGTATACTGTCACAGAATAGATGGGGTGAAAACGCGGCTAAAGCGATACAATATAACATAATAAATCAAACACGTTAAATTCAAATTTGAAGATAAAAACGGTAGCGCCTCTATTAATTAAATACATAACTCTGTACCTTAGAACCAAACTGTACTGAATCAAAGTCCAAATACTGAGATTTTTACTTTTTTACATTAAACGCCATGATTTTATTGCCCCTACTTAATGTTAAACAGTATTAACTCCTCTGTTAAATATTTTCTGAGATATTGTTTTTATTATAATATTATACGTCTCTTTACTTTGGAATCAAATAGTATTAATGTGTGTTTAACAGTTTTTGGTTTCAAAAACATTTTTGTTTATAACATTATGTCCAAATATACGAATCTTGCATTAGAATCAAAGTGTATTTCCTAGGACGCCTGCTTGAATTAAAATATTACATAAATATTCAATTTGCTAAGCAAGAGGAAGTTTTAAAATGTCTAAAAGCATTAAACGTATTATAAATTTAGCCAAAAAATGAAATGAACATAGTGAAATTAATTGCAGTGATCAGCTTATTGATGACAATTCAAAAGGTAGTCTAATTAAAATTATTTCGTCATGTTACTTGTGAATATTATTCAATAATTTAAATACCACTCGGTTTCTGTTGTAACCTTTAGGTTTCAAATTTGATTTAAAACAATGCGTCTACGGACATAATACTGTTTGATTCCACGCCCACTGGCATATTTTTCATATTAATTCTACTATTTTAACTCGGTGCACACATTAATTTGAAGTAAAAATTTTTTTTTTCATTTTAAGTTGTAAGGTATTCATTAACTGAACGTGTCATAAATAAAAGTTTGAAAGAGATATATTCCGAAGAAGTCACGGTAAATGCTCAAAAAAAAAATAATCCCAAGAACGGTTATTTCTAAGATAGTAAATTAGGACAATTTGTATAATTTAAACCATTGTGACAATATGAACTCCATGAAAATAGTGGAATTATTCACTGAAGAGGAACAAATAATACATACTTAAGAAGTGGTTAAGACACTAAGTCTGAACGATTTACAGCGAAAACAATAATTTCTTGTATGGTTTACATGAATCAATATTACTCCTACATTCATTGGAACGATGGACATATGCCTACATTATTCATGATTTGACAAGTAAAATAACAAGCTGCGTTATGCGGGATGAGTCCAAATCAGGACGTGGCGCAATTAAAATAGACCACATAATTATTGAAAGAGCTAAGAAAATATTTTTACTTTTCAGATCATGACTCCACGGGACTGGAAACAGTTAGCTCGTTTGTGCTCTCCAACCGGTTACATGAGAGTTGATCCCCCGACTGTTGGCCCTCCCCGATAGTTGCCCCCGATAGTTGATCCCTCCGACAGTTGATCTCTCGGACAGTTGATCCCCTAATTGATTATTTTTGCTGTACATCCTTATTTGTAAAGTATGCAGAGAGGATATGCGGCCGTATAACAAAAGTCGATATACTTATATCTGTAGGCGTATTGAGTGGAGATCCGCTACATAAAATATTTTTAACAAGTCCCTGGAGGAGTATGCAGTGACGATATGCGGCCGAATAAACAAAATTCGACATACTTATATATGCAGTCGGCTTTAGGAAAATACGCTATACGTTCTTACTTGTATATAATATAAATAAGTGTCCCCGAAGGTGTAAGCAGAAAGGATATATGGCCGTAGGTATAACAAAAGTCCATATACTTATATCTGCAGGCGTCTTGTGGAAATTCGCTATAAAAAAAATATTTTTTACAATAATGCGGAGTCGGCATATAACAATATTATAGTTGAGTAGGAATCTATAGCGTATTTTACCTAAACCTACTACTAATATAAGTATGTCATATTTTGTTATTCGGCTATATATTCTCACTGCATTCTCCTGCGGCGACTCCGCATTATTCCTAGTAAAATATTTTGTATACAGTATTTCCATTCCAGACGCCTGCAGATATAAGTATATCGAGTTGTGTTATACCTACGACAGTATATTCTGTCTGCTTACCCCTTCGTGGACATTTAGTTATATTATATGCAAGTAGGAACCTTTGACATGTTTTCCCAAAGCCGACTACTAATATAAATATGTAGTATTTTGATATAACTCGGTTAATACGGTGAATTGTGTACGTGTTATATACTAATCATATAATGTTATAATATTTAAAACATAAAATAAAATACATCTAACATTAAACAATCCGAAATTTTAATTCATATGCAAAAACATATTTCAAGGAATTTAAACGGTTCCTGTGTATAATATGGGTTGTGAGACTTAGTGCAGTTTGGTTCTAGGATACTAAACTAAAATATAATAAGTCTAATATTAGAAATTTTTCAGTCGTTATTTATGTAGTTCGCATTCGCTCTGCTAGGCTTGAAAATAAAAGTGTAATCTGTCACGTGAAAAAAAATTGAAAACACAAAATATAAAGTAGTTGATGAATTTTTTTCGGGTGCGATATTTCTCAACTTTAAGTGAAAACTTACGCATGCAAGAATTATAATGCAGAATTATATTCAAAGTTTCGTCTTAGAATGATTGAGCGATTATTTCAAGGTAGAAGTTCAAACTGAGCAAAATCGGGTAGTCTAAATGTCTACCCTACTGAAGTGCCAAACGTATGAAAAAGTCGATCAGATTCGAATGATATTAAAAGCAAATGAACTCCGAGGTTTCGTTCACGCCATTATTGACCCTATCTCAGAGTGAGATGTGAGAAAATGCTTGTCGAAATCGAACGATTTGAAAAATAACTACGACTATGAAATTAAATTAAAGAATTAATATAGCGACTGATCCAAGGAAGAAGGCAATAACTCACTTTTTGAAATTTTGCAATTCAATGTTAAAAATCTTGTTTACATTCTTAGGTGAGTGTTTATTTTTTTAATTGAATACGTATTAATTTATAATGCATTTTAAAACATTTTTAGTAATTTACTAAATAAAACACCAATTTATGACTCTCAGAATGGAAGAAAATTGAAAACTTAATATTTTGAGTTAACGCTATCTTCATTGGAGCACTCGATACATACAAATACATTTACATACTGTTTGTTATATATTCATGACATCAATTTTCATCTTTGGACAGTTTTACTATTTTAGATATTAGATTCAAAGGTTTTTATACGGCTACAGAAGATAAACTCAAAACAATTTCATACCTCATTCCAGGTTTTTCACGTGATTGACATTGAACTGCTATTTAGGCCGTTATGAATTCTGATGATTTTCCGGGAAATCATAAAGGTTCATCTTAATGCTGTCAGTTACATTCCTCCACACCTGAAACCCATAAATAAAATATAGCAGCCATCTGACGTCTAGAAAGTGAAAACATTAATATTCCTTCTTCCTACATCGTGGGAGTACCCTCAACGAGCCTTTAAAGATTTTTCTTGTGAACGCAAATATTCTAATAAATAAAAAAGAAGGTTTTCGTAGAACATATTTGAAAAAAAAAATGCGGGCGAAAATACAATATTCGGTTATTTTTACAATATTCTTGTTTCTTTTAAAGTCAGAAATCAATTATGTTAAATTTATTTGCGACCACCGTGATTACTAAACCACGTGGTTTGGATACAATGGAAGGGTTTTTACGATTAAATTCCGACATCCTTAAATCCAATTAACATTTAATTTATTCGAGAGAGATCGTACTCCCCTAACCCATTGATAGCCAGTGAGGTATGACAACAATAAGATAAAATGTGAATTGTTTTACCATTTTTTTATTCAAACTGTTACATTTCTTAAAAAATTAATAAAAATATTTCTTTTAAACGAAAAATATTTTTTTGTTTTAAGCCACTTTATTTTGTTTTTATTATACTTAAAATATGCCCAATCAACAAATTATACGCCCTTCCTTGTCCGATATCTGCTCCCACCCCCACCCTTGTCCCTCCATCATCAATCAATCTATAACACATATGTATCATAGTAGTATACTGCCCTGAAGAAGCTACGGTAGTAGCGAAACCCGATCGGCAAGAAGTACATAAAAAAATAAAAATTATGTTAACGAAGTTATTGTTCTGTTTTTAAATGAAAATATTTCATATATATCAAAATGTACACGCAGTTGAAACGCTATGGCGTATTGGGTAGTAGTAGGGAACACTCATGAAACACTATCAAACGACGGACAAAGATATAGTATATCATAAGATTGGCATTTATCATGTTAGTTTTTACCTACTGGTAGTGTAGGAAACTAAAAAAAACTGCCAATATAAGAAAGGATAAAACCTCCAGTGGAACATTATACCTCAAATTTCAAAACGAACATGTTTTAAGTGTGTAAAAATTGGTAGCGGCGCTGTCTTACTATGTCACACCCTTAGCGAAAGCTGTCCCCATACAGGCGTAGCTTTGCGCAATGTATCCCGCAATAAATCACTAGATTGAAGAATTCTAGTGCATTGCCATAAGTTCAATTGATACTTAAAAGTACAAATTTGTCGAACAAAAACAATTTGCAAATATAAAACGATTTCGACAAATCAATGTAATATTTTTCAGATATCAAATAATTTAAGAAATTTGTCACGAATTTAGAGTAGGCACAGCTTTTCATCCTTTATGGACTGCATGGCCCTGGTATGTAAGTGCCCATTCTCGTTAAGGTTTGATTGTTTTATTGTTAAAGATCGTCAAAATCGTACTAAAATTAACGATGTTACTCAGTCATGTTTATGTTATCTATATGATACGTTGCATGTTAAAATAATTATCTATGAAAATAATACGTATTCAATTATCGTTGTAATGATGTTAAAATCATGCTATTTCTCCGCGAAATTCGAAAACAAACTCGTTTGGAAACCTCATTAAAATAATGAAACGCTCATGAATTTATTCTAGCTTTGAGTTCACATGATGAATTTCGTATGAGTACATTATGAACTAAAGAAACGTGTATTAAATGATTATGTTTCACTAACTAGAGTAATTTTCTCTGGGCCATAGTCAATTCTCTACAGGCCTGATATGTTTTACGCCATTGATACTGATTTATTATCTGGTTAAAGTCAGGATGAAGGAATACATTAAGGCACTGCATTTGAACAAATTACTAATATTGTAAACACATTATTACTCAGTATTCATGAAGCAGCAGGTATTTTGATATTGCCTTCAATGGATACTGAACAATAAAAGATAGCTCGTAAGAGTATAATCTCCTTAAAGAGTTACGTTGCAATTATTCTAACAAACTTCATATAATTACTGTCAAACAAATATCTCTAATTGAAATTGGTTCACTGAAAAGATGTAGTAAAAGTGAAGTAAAATATTAACTCGTACTCCAATTTTGGAGATATTTCCGTTATCGTCAACTCTCCCTCCCCTCAAACAATTCACCACCTTACTTGACGTTCTGTTACCTTCTTTTTTTTCGACTTTTTCCCATAGTCTATATAATTGCGTATATTGTACTGTATGTTTCTATTTTATCTCTCTCTAAATATTTTATCTCTCTTTTCCTCGTTTGTACTTCTATATATAATAATAATAATAATTGGATGATTTTTATAGCGCAATTTTTGTGAAAAATCACCTCAAGGGCGCTGCAAACTCCTGTTATTAAATAGTATATTTTATGTCTTGAAGATGGATCAATCAAATCGAAACTAATCCACGTATTTGTACAAAAATAAAAGTGGATTCAAACAAAGGGTCTTTTCATTTAAATCGACTAACCTTTACTCTTTCTAGGATCATTCAAATTGTTAGCCTTGGCTGCTCACTTAAAGGTAGGCGGTACGTAGGCGTAAATCTAATATATAAATTTGGAGGTATATATGTATGTATGTTTTCATTATCTCACCACTGCTTCACCTTGACCCCCGAGGTTACCGGAGGCTGCAAAAGGTTAAAATTTCATTAAAAAAAAAAGAAACGTATTGGGAACAAAAACGGAACCGTCATTCGGCATCAGTTGCTCCGTGATACGAGTTCGAATATTGTCCTCGATGCTCTTTTGCTTTGTTCTACGACGCATGAAGCAATCTGTTCACGGTTAAATTTTCTTAAAACAATTTTGGTGCATCATTTTAGTCGAGTAATTTCTTACAACTAATAAATAACTACTAATAAGTGTAGATACGAATGAGTACTTGGTAATAATTGATAAGAAGAATATAATTTCCACCGATATATTATATTACTCATATTACGAGAATTGCAGCTTAAAAAATTTACTCCAAACCATTCGTAACCCCGAACAAAGCCGGATACCCGATAGCTAGTAGAAGAATGTTTCAAAGATATCACAGAGAAAACAACGTAAAACTATTAACGTTTATAAAATAAACGAGAATTTATTTTTTCCCGCATCGTCATAGAAGACGTCAAGTAGTTCATATAACTTTTTTTTGTTTAATTTGTTTCCTGTATAAAAAAATAGCTTTCATACAAACTAATATCTACTTACCCTGCCCACTGATCAAAATACCTTCGATTTATACGTGTATCTAGGAAATTATGTTGGTCTGCTTTAAAGTAATCTCTCGAGGAAAATCAGAAATGGATTCAGGTGGTTAGTTCATTATTAGATTCCATCTCCCATCAGTTGAGTACTGACCAAACTCTCCAACATTAAACTTTTGATTGATCCGGTGTCTTGGGAACGGTTTAATTTTGAATATTTGCTTTATGTCCTCATTATATGGAGTGAATTTCCTGAGCCATAACTCGCGTTGATAGATGGGTACAGTTGAATAGGTGCTTGGAGTAGTATATGATAATTTGCGGTAAAGATATGGAAATGGTCGATTAAACCGATAACATACCCCGAGGCCACACGATTAGTGGGTAGTCGGGTAGTAGATTTTAATATATGCAGGATAGTACTGCTATGGCAAATGAGCCGATGTCAAATAGTCTGGGATGTTTGAAAATTAGACTCGTGTTCAATGAATGCTACTACTATACCAAAATACTGCTATGAGCGCATTAATTATTATATTTCAATCAAAAATAAATAGACTCTTTTAATTACCTCTTTTGTATCACTTGAGAATTCTCGCTTTATGATTTTTCCCAGTGGCTTCTGCAAATAAAAGTTTTTTTTTTACTTATTAAAATCATTGTATGTCAAATATCAAATAAAAAAAAGCCTAAACATATGTGGCTGGATTGTGCGAAAATGAAAACATTATCTTTTAGAATTAATAAACTGGAAGAAAATCATGAGACAGGCAGAAGTGGAGGCGTTTCGTAGAGACAGCAAGGAATCTTCATGGGTTGTAGCACCACGGTGATGATAATGAAATAATAACCAACTGGATCGTATAAAAGGCTCATATTAACGTCATTAACAATCATCCAGGGATTTTTCTGGAGTATTTTATTCCAACGGTCGTATCTTATGATTACATGAAGGTTACAATCAACTGGTTAATAATGGCCGTTGACTCGCAACCGGGAATGAAACGCCAGGAAATTGTCTGGGATGATCCTTGGGGATCTGAGCTGAGAGGTGTGATTTAGCCTTTTAAGGCGGTGAAACCCGCTAACAGACAGAATATTATTATTACAATTGCTAGGAGCCAGAGAGAATAGCGCGTTGAGTGTGTGATTACATGAATAATACATGTACGCAAGTAATTAAGGAATGGCTTTTAATTCCTACCATTTTTCCTTAGGTAGTGGTGATAAGAATATTAAATATTTATATATCGTTTTCAGAAATAAAACAATACAAGATAAACAATTGAGGGGATCAAAATTATAAAAATGCTTCATGTTTCTTCGTGAGAATGTGATTTGTTATAATTGTATAATTGCAATGAAACAAATTAGGAAGGGACGTGTGAATTTTTGATAATAACTCCCGTTTTTAACTTACAATAATCTGGATTTTGGGAGGATATGGCATTCTTTGTTAATTGAAAATCCATGATCAAAAAGTAAATAACCTCTAAATGCATTCATAACTCAACAATATTACAACATGTAATTAACTAAGGCAATTAAAATGTATCATGAAAAGATAAGGTTTTGTAGAACTCTCAAAGTCTCAACACCCTCAAAAGTGCTTAAAATACATAAAAGCGTAAAGATTTTTCTCACACCAACTTAAATTGTACGAAACACTAAAACGTTATCTTTTTCAGATAAAACACATTTAAAAAGAGTCGAATTTGAGGTGGTAGGTAGATACTAGCCGTGCATTTTGGGACGGGAGTATGATCAGCATGCGATGAGATTAATAAAAATCATCGGAATAATAATGACGAAGATATGAATAGAAAGAATTAATAATGAAAATCACGAGACGGCGAACACAGAGAGAGTAAGGAAGAAAGATTGATTCCATCGACTTATTTTATGTCCAGCCAATCCGATTCCGATAGTTACGTAGGTGCCATTGTTGGAAGTAACCCGTCATAACAGAAACATTCTATAGATTGCTGTCTTGATATAGTATTCAATGCAGTAATAAATCTTTTTTTTTTCTAAAACCAGTGGGCACCTACAGGCTGGAAAACTATGCGCGGCTTGTTTCATAAGAAATTTAATTTTCGATTTGAGGCCAAAATACTCACCTAAGCCTAATGATATTTTTTTTCATCAAAAATAATAGTAAATATCTACGGATTAGAAGTAATTTATTTATTTTTGCTTTGCGTATTGAAATATAGGAATTTTATTTTTTACGATTTTAGAGGAACCTTTAACAATTATTTGGGGACTAACGGTGATTTAAAAAATATATATTTTACCCCGTCTACTTTGAAAATATAATGAAATATAAAATAAAAAATATGTTTTTAATTATTATTTATTTTTGAGATTTAAGAACCTCATCGTAATATTTAATCATTGAAGAAGATAATATTAACATAACCTAAATGAGAGATGAAACCGGATAAAAGGACAGAAACTAAAAATATTTCAGTCGCATCTGGGACTCGAACCCAGGTCCTCTGCCTATCCGGGGCAACGCTCAACCGACTTAGCTAATGAGACAAGTTCAATTTGTGTCATCTTCATCGATATCATATCTCAAATTCAAGGTTTATGATTATTATCTTCCATTGTTTAATCTCATATTATTGGCAGCTATTTTTATGATGTTTCCAAAGTTCTACCCGAACTCAATTGCAAACTTAAACAGTGTCTCGGATTTACATCTGACTTTTTATTTATATGAGACATCTATTGACTTTTTGTAAAAGCCTAAATAATTCAATTTTTAATAATTATTTATTTTTATTGAGATTTAAGAACCTCATCGTAATATTTAATCATTGAAGAAGATAATATTAACATAACTTAAATGAAAGATGAAACCGGATAAATAAAAAGTCGGATGTAAATCCGAGACACTGTTTAAGTTTGCAATTGAGTTCGGGTAGAACTTTGGAAACATCATAAAAATAGCTGCCAATAATATGAGATTAAACAATGGAAGATAATATTAACAAATCTTGAATTTGAGATATGATATCGATGAAGATGACACAAATTGAACTTGTCTCATTAGCTAAGTCGGTTGAGCGTTGCCCCGGATAGGCAGAGGACCTGGGTTCGAGTCCCAGATGCGACTGAAATATTTTTAGTTTCTGTCCTTTTATCCGGTTTCATCTCTCATTTAGGTTATGTTAATATTATCTTCTTCAATGATTAAAAAATATGTATTAAATTGAGCATTATGGTGGACTGTAAATTAAAATTAAAACGACCCATTTACGCTGGAACACAAATTTGCGTTACATATTATAAAATATCAACCCGAAAATCGTTTTTTTATTTATTTTTTTTGTATTTTTATTTACGTAATCATATTTATCAGCAAATGTGATAATTTAAACAAAAAATACAATAAACCCGAAAATAATTTTCTAAGTTGCCTATAAAATTATGAAAATTGATTTTTTTATCATGGCATACTTTAAAATTGAAGACAAAAATAAATAAAACAGTTTTCATCCGTACTAGATATTTACTAAACCTTTCATTAAAAAAAAATATATGTCATTCGGTTTGGACGGGTATTTTGGCCTCAAATCCAAAATTAATTTATGTATGAAACAGGCAGCGCAGCCGTTCATATTAAGACCTCGATAAAATATAACAGGGGCCAAGTCTATATCTTTTGCGTCAGCTAACGCAAGTTAAGTCGGCCTAAACAACACATTTTGTCCGTTTTAATAAACGCAGCGTCTTGCGTTTTCGTTACGGCTTTGTCTCCTAACGTGAACGCAAACTTAACTTGTTAGCGGAATATGTACTACCAAACTATCAAAATGCGTTGTTTATGACTGATTTAACTTGCATTAGCTAACGCAAAAGTTACAGACTTGGCCCCCAGGTTAACTTAACTTAACTTAACTTCTACACCTGAATATTATTTAAAAATGAAATTAAAAACAAAAACAAAAAAATACTTGTTTGAGCGTAGACAAATTACTTTATAAAAAAACATAGTGACCGTACTTCAATTTAGTGTAAAAAAAACTTAGGTAAGTTATATCTGAAAGCATTGGATTTTATTTCAATCTCCCCCTATTTATTATGTAAATATAATTATTTAGAATAGAATATTTTATTAGAATATTTTATTATACCACCCTCATCTAAGAGATGAGGGTGGTATAAAATTCCACGGAGCCATTACTTGACGGGGTTTTTGGAAATTATCCCTACTAATCCAGGATCAAATCCAGGCTATTTGAAATCCTTTATAAATAACGATGGCAATTTTTTTTTATTTAAATGACCAGATAATAATTTTACCTCCCTATACGTAACTTGATTGATAAAAAAATTCGATCTTTTCAGATCAGCATTAAGTAGATAATCCTTTGTATTAAGGACTTTAATTCGTCCCCAACATTTAGGTACCTATAAAAAACATCTATGTTACAAAAACCAGTTTATGAATCTGTAAATATAAAATATAAAATATCATTGCTGGGCGCGAAATACTTTAAATGTAAACAAATAAAATTCAGTGATTGAAAAAAATACATTTCTAAGCAGGAAAAAGAAGGTGGATACCCAAATAATTTATTTTTTTTATTATAAACAATTATTTAATATTTTTAAATGGGAGTCTATAGAGAGTGAGTTATACCCAATAAGAGTTGGTAGAATTATCTTCTGGAGCGTAATGCATTATTATTTTAAAATATTTATTACATTTATTCGTCCATGCAACCGTAATATGTCAAAAGCCATGGAAAAATGATTTGTTACCTAAAACATAATATACGAGTATGTCTAAAAGAAAATGGTATGCTTCATTATATTATTATTTGGCTAACTGAGATTATTGGGCAATTTTATTTTAAAGAACGGATTGTAAAAATGTTAATATTTATTCATGTATAATTTTAAAATGTGTTGTTTTTCTTCGCTCTCATGTAAAATTTTGAATTTGTAGATTACCTATAACAATATTGCGGTTGCATGGACGTATAATCAGTAAGAGTTGGTAGAAATAGATAAATTTGATCAAAGTCATTGTGGCTTCCGTGGTGTAGTGGTTATCCCATCCGCCTAACACGCGGAAGGCCCCCCTCCGGTTCGATCCTGGGCGGAAACATACCTTTTTGCTTTTTTATTTAATTTTTTCTTCAAATAATTATTTTACCATGACTAGCTTAGGTGCCTGACTTTACCCGTGCATTTTTTTTCCATGAAACGTCATAGCATTTGATATTAATTCTATAACTTTTCGCATTTTATTTTTGCTGGTGGTGGTGACTTTTTAATTCGAATTTTTTTTATGATTAGGTTACGTACCCGGGTTTTGCCTGCGTTACTCTACGAATAGTATAGCTTTTGAAATTTCCATAGCTTCTCGCGTAGAATTTGTTTTGGCATTGCTGTTTTTGCTATTTAAAACAGGTTTTTTTTCCTGGAAACGTTTTAGCTTATTGCATTTGTAATTAATTAGATGGATTATAGCGTTGTATTTATTTTATATGTTTGGTACAGTTTTCTAATCATTTTTAGCAGTGTTTCACAAACATTTTTTTTCCGTTACCAGTTTATTTTTATACTATTACATTAAAAAAAAACATTATTTTCAGTCGAACTACAAAACACTCTCGTTTTTATAATCCTGAAATATAAGAGCCGTCCGTCGGTCGCAAAAAAAGGAGCCACAGGTAAAAAAATGTACTAAATAAGATCAAATTACAGAATACTATCATTTTAATATATATTATACTCGTACATGGGTTGACAAAAGAGAATATATAATTTATTTTTTAAAATCAAACTACAGAATGCTGTCTCTCCTACCATTCTGATATTTGAAACCTTTTTTTATAAATTCCAACATTTTACTAATAACATGTTGGAAGATTTACAACTTTTTCATTGTCACATTATTTACGGAGTAACCTTTTCGGGTGAACAGTTTATTTCAAAAAACATTTTATTTCATGATGTTCTTTGAACATTTCTGTAACACATGTACAGAATAACCGGTCACCGGAAAAGCACCACGCCTCGTTACTGTTGTTATACAACCACGAATCATGAAAACAAACTTTTTTTCGGCTTTTTTACGGGACAATAACAAAAGTTTTGTTTATAATATTCTGTAAATATAATTAGAATCCAACAATCATCAATTTTTTTGTTTGTTCTTTCGATTCCGTGAAATCAGAGCCAACTTATTAAGCCAGACTGAAAGGCAAAAAAGCATGTACGTTCTATCAACAACATTCTAGAAGGGGTTATGGAAACGAAAAGAAAAATAAACAAACAGAATAAATAAATTGAAATCCCACCAGAAATAAAAGGAAATAAAAATACGTTACTCGTAGAAAAGGGAAAATATGGAAAACTTTTATTTATTTCTTCGATGTAAAAATGTTTTGGTGAATTTAAAGGGTGACATCTAGCGGTCTGGGGAGCAAACGAAGACATGAGATGTCAAATTTGGCATATGTATTGGTATACTCCCAAAGCGGACCTTTTTATCTTTTAAGTTCGGTTTCTCGAGGTCACTAGGGGGCAGGGTATTGCTTTAATGGTAGCAGGGTGGAGAACAATTGAATGGTTTATATGCTAGCTGACCCAAGGGTCATTTTTAAGGAACGATATTTTTTAAGGTAATGTAAATCTCTAATTCGACGATAAAATATTATACCCTTGTTTGTTGCTTTTCCCAGACACATATTTTGGCTGTGCGATATTATATGGGGTTCTAAGAAGATCTACCACCCACAATTCAGTCTGGAAGATTCACCACTCGGAAAATTAGTTCACCACCCACAAGAGATAAAATAAATTTTCTAAATCGTGCGAAGAACTGTTTGCATTAGGGTAATAAGTATAATGAAACCAATTTAAAACTTAATTCTATTTTTTTAATAATTGATGACAATATTAACAAATCTCAAATGAAATGTGAAACCGAAAAGACACAGAAAACAAAAAGGTAACAGTCGCATCTGGGACTCGAACCCAAGACCTCTCGGTCTATCCGGGACCAGCGCTCTACCAATTAAGCTAATGCCGCCTTATTGCCTCCCGTCATTTTTATAAATATCATTTTTCAATTTAAGGCTAAAAATGTTTTTGTTAATTGTTATTGTATGTAATTGGTATAAATGTAGGTATTCCATTATTTATGAAATTATCTGACATTTGCATGTAATATTCTGGTTATAATTATCACAATAAAATGGATTTAACACATTGTATTATTAGGTGCCAAAATGTCTGACAACCTATGTCAGCCATTTTGTTCGTCAGCCCATAAACAAGTCACCCTGTAGTAAAACATTAATATTACTCCAAAGAAACCATAAACTGTCCAACTTGATTCCGAAACAAATTCAATATCCGCTCCATGGCATGTTTATTGACCTACCCTCGAACGTTTTTACCTTTCTGTGCCTCTCCACAATTCACATCCCGTTCCGCATCCGCATCCACAGCTAAGTTACCGAATATCAATTTTGAACGTAGGTTCATAACATGTATATGCTTTGTGTATATCTTTTGGCTCGTGCTTGATAAATACGCGGGCTTAACCTGTTACGTAAACCATAAACGAGACAACGATAAGTATTTTCTTTATGGCATGGAGTTTATTGGATTATTTTTTTCATTTATTCTCCTTCGCCGATAATATTGGGATTTTAAGCCAAACAACAAAATTTGGAACGAAACGTATCACGTCCAGCATATAAAACCATTGTAGGTACTCTTTCCTCCTTCGGGTCTTCGTTTTAGAGTATTAAGGTTCTGTGATAGGAAAGATTTCACAAATAAGAAGTTAATTAATGGACAATTAATTTAATGTCCCCAAGTAATAATGAATTGCAATTAGGTTCTTATCCAAAAATATAATGATTAACTCTCCGTGAGATGTGAAAAATAACTTTGTGAAATCTAATAGCCTGTTTTTTTTTGCTGCGAAAGTTGATAATGAATGTACTTTTATTTTCGTTTCCCTTCTATCAATCAATTTGGAAGACACTTTGTGTTCAGATCGCTCAATCTTTTTTCACTTAGATTACCTTGACCTCGGCATGACCACCCACTCTCCTTTACTTTGTAAACAGGATATTCATCTACTATAAAATCGTAATGGATATTATTATTGAAATGAAAAATGTGTTTACAGTGTGAAATTCTGATGTGCCCTAATCAAACTTTTCAAATTCATTGTTTGGTATCTTCCACTCTGGAACGTGCACAAATATACTATAGATTATATTTAATGAATTATTTACGAAACAACACAAATTGATTAAATAAAATTTACTCGCGCACGCCGGGATTTCAGACCGCGACCTTCGGATTTGTAGTCGAGAGCCTTACCCCTCGACCACGAAGGCCGTCAATATATAATAATATTATACACTATGCAGGGTATTAGTGACGTAAATACCTTAAAAAATTATTCAGCGTATTTGGAGTATTTTTTTTTTATTCAAAAAATAAATTCTTTAAGAGTCTCCGGAGACCAAAATAACATTTACATTGTTTATTTTAAATAAGTTCAAGATTCGCTGGTAAAGTAAATCAGATATACACCTTAACACCCTGTATATGGAGCGGGCCATCCTTCTCTCAGATAAGCTCGATACTCCTCACCCTCCCTATAAAATTACACAACATCTCAGCCTCACATGGCTGAGCGCTGCTCTCTATAAGGTTTTTTATGCGGCCAACAGAGTCCCTAAAGTAAGGGTATTAACTCCCACCAAAACTCCCCACAACATCAAATCTTACAAGCAAAATGAAGAACCTTTTCAAATTCTTCGCAAATATTACCTTGTGTATTTCTTGCGAATGTTGAATTAAGAACGAACCTTTCTAGAACATGTTGTGTTACTTAATTAGATTTTTTATTCTTGCGAGTGATTTTCCCTTGTTTTCGGGAAACTTTCTCATGCATAAGAAACGCGACTCATGTTTTCAGCGGAATCCCAGAGATTTCAACCCTCCAAATGCATTTCACGATTCTACCAGGTAGTCTTTACGTACTATTAGATCTAGATAATTTGAACCGTTCAAAAAATAACCCAAATGGCTATTCAGCTGGGTCAGGTAAAATTGGAGAAAAAAAAATTCAAACAATTCTTTGCGGGTTAACTGTTCAATATAAATACAGCATTTTCTTTTACTGACCGTTCTACCGAGTTGACCGTTTAATATTCTGTATAGGTCTGACCTGCATTAATTTCATTAATTATCACCCAAGGGAATTACTATTTCCAATACTTAGTAAGTGACTACTTACGTGGAGGGTTGTTGACTAATATCGAACTTTAAATTAATTAAATACACTTAGTTACAAATAATTCATTATGTCCAAAGAGTACACAAAGTTAACGTACGTCTCTATACATTACTTAGAAGGCTTCAGCCTCTCCCGAGTTCTTGAAATTATGAGAGATTCTTTATACAAAAATATAATTTCGCTAAAAGCTGAACATAAAAACTCATTCACTGGGGATTTTTTTTTTCGAAACGTTTTGTAAAGTATCTTCAGCTGCAGTTTAAGATGCTATAAACTTTTTAACGCATAAATGTTCTACATACTGGTATAAAATTTTAGGTTTGCAAGTTGCAGATTTACGATTTACTCTTGCTCGTTTGTTTGCTCTTCCAACAGTGCCTACAAACAATGTGTTTATGTTTGCTATTTAGGTGTAAATGTAATAAACGGTTAAAATTTTACTAATATAAATGTGAGTGATGTCCACAAAGAATGTTCCATTACTCCTAATAAAATAATCCCTTTTCCACGGTGGGATGCTTTTTTAGCAAGAGAGGTACCTACTTCTATAGCTTTTAAAGATCCCCGACAACTTTTTCCTCGTTTACATATTGAAATTTTTCATTTGTATCAATATTAAATTTTCCGATATTTCTTTAATGATAAAATACTTGTTTCAGTATTTACATTTTACCCCTCAGTTTTAAAAATACTTACGTATAATAAAAAGTCATAATTTTCATTAAAATGTGTTAGGTTATTTAGTACAAAGCGCACTTGAGGTGAACCTTCGGAAAACTGCACTATGGAAAACTATTATTATTATTACATTTTCACACCTGTAAACTAGTCCGGGACAAATTTCTGCCTTCACGCCAAAATTTTCGACACAATGAAAAATTTTATTGAAATAACTGCATGTCGCATGGAATCAAAAAGCTTTTGTGTCGCTTTTAAAGGTGACAAAAGAATCAATCAAAATGCAATGCCGATAAAATGAAATTACCTTTTGCAATTTCACATTTATGTGAAATCGATTGAACTGTAAACTAAAGGGGTTATTATGATCCTGTTTAACGCTTCCAAATTGCTCGTTAATCCTATATCCAGTTTTAATATTTATTCTGTTAGTTCCGTTTTGATTAAAGCCATTTGAAAATTTATCCATGGTTTTTGCATTAAAAGGAATATTCTTAAAAGTAAATGGAAGCCCATAATTTTGAAGGTAATTTATAATATGCAAGTAATAAAACGGAGAATTCACAAAAACTGTGAATTTAATTAACTAAAAGTCACTCAATTTCTCTCCAAGGGTATGCAGATAATAGAACGGCATAAAATCTACCCTGACATGTATTTCTTGCTTCATTATTCGTTTATCGTTTCATACAAACTATTTTAAGAATTATTACGACATATCTTTATTTTAACGCTCAGAGAGTTTTTACGTAAATAATACGTCTTTAGATAAATAATATATGAGGAAAGCAATACCTGTACATAAAAAATACTACGACTACGAATCAAAATCGGGTTCAAATCACGGCGTGCGCAAGTAAATTTTATTAAATTAATTTGTATTGTTTCACAATTAATTCATTTAAAATAATATATATTATATTTGCTCACGTTCCAGAGTGGAAGATACTCTCAGTATCGCCCTGGTGAAAGACCACCATTCAGAATTGAAACGTTGCTTCAAATGGTTTTTAGCCGTGTTTGAACCTGATCTGAATAGCCAGGATTTTCCTTACCTTCGTCTTTCCCTTCTCCTTCCCCTCTCCACAACCTTAAGCCTCATAAAATTCCCTAATTAGGGATGCCATAGTCTCACTGGCTCCAGACGGCTGGGATCAGTTGGGATTGTGCGGTATTCACATATTTTTTTTTTAAACCGTGTGTAATTATCACTATCTTAATATTACAAGATACGAAGAAGGACGAGAAAACCTGTCATTCTCTCATACATTATAAGCTTCCATAAGTTATGTGGTCCCTTTCAATCTCTTGGAAATACGTTCACCACACTAATAAACTGGTTCACTGCAAATATTCAATGCACAGTTTATACTCAAACTTTAAAAACTACACACAGCCTAACTTCTTGTCATAAAGCGTATATTCTCAATGTTGAAGCAATGCATACTTTTCAATAAATTATATTTTCCATTTAAATTCAACGTCCAATCCAAAAACTGAAGTATTTTTGAAATGACATGTGAAACATGAGATTCGCTATCGATTTCATTAAAATTTTAAAATCTCTTTCAAATGTGCAGTATTTTTTTCATATCCCGTCAAGAGTGATGTAGTGGAATTTTTCATCGAACTATTATATTTGGTAAAGGAACGTTAACACACTGATAATAGTATTTAAGCAAATTGGTTTGTAATGTGTATTTAGAGCATGTAGTAAGTACCTACCCTAAAAGTAATTAATTAGTTACATATTGATGATAAGTAAAATTCCTATGAAAATGACAACACAGAACATTAAATAAACGTATTGCTTTGCAGCTTACCTGCCATTCATATTAATACTAATTAGTTCTAAATATATCTGATCCTTATTTCTTTGATTTTGAATTTCTACCATATTATTTCTATTATTTAACTGAATAATATTCCTACTTCTATTTGAACTCTATTATTATACGACATATATTATGTTTGTAAAAGCACTACTGCTATTTTATAAACATGTAAATTAAATATGATATAGGTGCCTACCAAAAGCTTTTGGCTTCTATAAATGCTTTTATGGAACTAAAATCTTATTTACGCAACTTTCCATACACGCATAGGTACGGATCTTATTAGTACTAACACGAGAAACCATATAAGAAGAAATTTCAATAAATTTTCCGTAGAAATCATTTCCCCCCTGTAGCACAACCCTTTTATTTATGTTGATTGCTTTAAAGTGTGAAACATTTTACATAGATTTTTCTACCCCCTTTATCGGAGATCGAAGCTTTTATAGAACACGTCTGAGATTTATTGGTTATCGAGTGAACTCTTGGTCTTTTTGTTGAATTGTGCTTATATGCAGAGGCGTTGGATCGGGGATTTTTAAATCAAAGAATGTTTTAAAAATAATAATAATAATAATTGGATAATTTGTATAGTGCCGTTTTTGTGAAAAATCACTCCAGAATTGTGAGAATTTGAGAATTTAAGACTCCCAAGTGTTGGAATCATAGTATTTAGTAGACATTTCAGGATGCCAAGGAGTATCCTTCAATAAAATCCGAGCTTTTTAATGAAAGTAATAATATTTTTTTAATAATCGTAAGACTCAAAGACTTGCACAATAAAGCAAGCAAAGGTGAATTCGTGGTCGGGCGGTAAGCTTGTGGTTCGAAGCAAAATCAAAATAAATCAAAACGTATAATCAATTATTTTAAGTATTTATTTTAACAATACTTCGAACTCGTGACGCTCTGTCAAACTATCGATTATAATTGAAAGATTCATTATTTTAACTTATTAGCCGGGAGAAAGACAATTATCGCTATAAAAATCCACCGCGATTTGATCTGTGGTGGTGTTTGATATTTGATCTCTTCTGTTTTTTTTTGCATTTTTGAACTTTCTTTGTCTTGAAAAACTTTTGTTTTATTTAATTATCAAACAGTGGTGCAGTGTTTGCAGAGGTAGAGTGCGCTGATTGGCTACCTTGTTTATGAGCTCACTTTTCAGTGCTCCTACTGGTGTAGTGATCTCATTTTATCACCGCTTATTTCTGTGAAATTGTGAAATTACATGTTTACAAATTAAATCTCAGCTTACGAACAAATAAAAAGTTGTGTTTTTATGTGTACATGGGAAAAAAAAGAGTTCTCTAAACAATGACAGTCCCACTATTGCTTCCCCCTATATCTCCTACTTGGACGAATCAGATTCTGATGCCCAAAGGACAGAGATGGATATCGACCCTAACAGCGGTAATCCATCAGGACAAAAAATACTCTCCCGGACACAATTATCCCTGAAGGCCTTACAGGATACATTGGCGGAAAAACCGTCAAAGTTATTAAAATAACAGCAGCTCAAGGTGTCCCAAAATGTTACGAGTGTTCTTGGATCAGTAGCCCAGCCCTTGGTTGAGAAAGAAGAACTGAGAGGAGATCTCAACTCAGCCCTTGCAAACTTCAAGGTATTGCAGGCTAAAAAAACGAAGGCGGACAATTATACTAAACAGTTGTTGGACAAAATTCAGCAGCTACAGTCTGATCTGGGACCAGTTATGCGTCGAGTGGCTGATGCTACGGAGGCACGCCTATCGTTTGTCGACATGGTCAAAAATGGTCCTCAGAATACGCCACGACTTCCAATCACCCGTACGGGACTTAGTGTTGGGACCCCGAAGCCTGCCATATCCATTTTTCCGAAGCTGGATTCGGTTAAAGACACCGACGAAACAAAACAGCTCCTGAATGACGTCTTACGATGATCTGAGCATGAGATCCGTGTAACGGGTATAAGGAACATACTCGGAAAGACCAGGAAAAAAATACTCAAAACCCCATGTCTAGCAAACTCGGCTACTTTGAGCGCCCGACTACGCATAAAACGGCATCGACGAGTGATATTATTTAATGTTCCTCGGGACTTAACAGATGAGTGTTTCCTTAGGAGTGCCTTAACGGGAATCCAGGAAAATGCAGACTTAGAACCCACAGTGAAAACGTGCAAGCTAAGTCATCTAGCTGGTGCTCAGACAGGATCGACATGCCACCGGGTCTACGAGGTGCCGGCCCATCTACATCACGTGCTAGTGAAGCAAGGGAAGGTCATTGTCGAGTGGATTGTGTGCCGCGTTCGTGACTTTATTGGGCTTACAGTGTGTTCCACGTACCAAATGATCGGACATTCCTTCAAGTTCCGCAAGGACCAGCAAAGATGTGGACATTGTGCAAGTGAAGGTCATGCCAGGACAGATTGCCCAAAAGCTGCCGCCAAGCCAGTATGTGCTACCTTTACCAGGTTTGGTAAGACCGCTGGACATTCGACTGGAGATAAGGACACCTGCCCAGCTTATAAGGCTGCTCTTTCCAAGGACTTTACCACCATCGATTATGGCGTATAAATACATAGATGACGACGGTGATGTTATCTACACGAGAACTGATGACTTGAAACAGTGGACGGAAGAACATAAAATTGGCCATGATATAGGTAATTTTACTTGTGTACAACTAAACATTCAATCCTTATCAAAAACTGGGATGTTTTACATGCTAACCTCCAAAATTGTTGGAATAATATCGATATCCTAATGCTATGTGAAACTTCAATAAAAAGTGAACATACTTGTCTTTACGAAATTCCCGGTTACAATAGCATTAGCTACTGTCGCACATCCAAATCTGGAGGGGGTATAACCTTGTATATTCGGGATACTTTTCCTTTCACCCAAAATTTACTTGAAACAAAGTTGTTCTAGAATATTTCCTGTATAATAACATTACCAAATAATTCTATACATAATGTACTAGCAATATAGACCACCAAATCTTAGTAAATAATCATTTATCAATGTACTTCATCAATATTAACAAAATATGCAAACCCTAATGAAAATATGCTAATATTTGGTGACATAAATATTGATCAGTTAAATTATATAGATCTTGTGATTAATCACTATGAAAATGCTCATTCAGATAACTATTTTATAAAATGTACCAATGAAGTTACAAGGGAAGCTATAGCAAATGGTAAAGTGACACGAACATGTCTGGATCACATTTTTGTGAGGTATAATAGCAAACACAAAGAAACTGACATACTATACGCATGTGTTTGTGACTTCATCATTGCAGACCACTTTGAAACAGTTTTGAACATTCCGTAGTATAAAACTAATAAAAGACCTATAAATAAAGGGCGGAAAGTCTGAATTTTATCTCAATAAGGAATAGATTTTTCAATTAGAAATTATAACTGGAATTCTTTACTTCAGACAAACGATTGCAATAATTTATATAGTTAAATGAAAAGCAAGTTTAACGAAGTATATGAAAATAGTAAAATATTTATAGATTTTAAAACCAATACAAGACTTTGGATTATAAAAGAATGGATGACAAAAGATATTCCATCACATATTAAAAAACGAGATTCTTTATTTTAGCGGTGGAAAATCTCCCCAACAAATGCAATTTATGAAAAACAGTACGAATATTTTCGTAATTTTGTTACTAAATTAATAATAAAGAGTAAAACAACCATTTTCAATGATAAATTTAAGAATAATTTTATAGATATCAAAAAAAACTTGGGATGAAATAAATAAAATTCTAGGACGTGGGACAGAGAGTAACTGTGACGATGTAATTAGTAGGTTTATGTTAAAAAATCAATCTGAGGAAAATGTTACAAACCAACTTGTTAATTATTTTTCAGATAACATATCCTCTATGGTTCATAAATGTGACTTTAAGACGTCAAATATTGTCCCGATAGAGTCACCGCAAAGTTTGTACGAGTATATACTACGAGCATCACTCGCAGACAAATTGAGTATAGTCAAACTGGCACAGACAATATCCAAATGTTTGACATAAAAAGACACAGATATTTTGGGTCCTATATTAACCCATCTGATCAACCCAATTTTAACACAAGCTGTAATACCAGATGAACTCAAATGTAGTATTATCAGACCTATTTATAAAAATGGGAAAAATTCTGATATTGGAAACGATAGACCGATTAGTATATTACCCGTTTTTGAAAAGATTCTCGAAAAAAACATATCTTTAAAAATAAACTAAATACTTGGAGTGGTTTTCTTTAATTGATCCAAATAAATTTGGTTTTCAAAAAAAAAGTACTGAAATGTAATTTCAGGATTTCTCTAACTATATAAATAATAAATTGAATAATAAAAAACATGTTTTGGTACTGTTCATAGACAATTCAAAGGCATTTGATACTATAGACCAGATGGAATTGTTAAATATTTTGGAGGCAATAGGGGTAAGAGGAAACTTTCTCAAACTATTCAAAAACTTTCTAACCAACCGCCAAATCCAGGTAAAAATATCAGACAAATTTAAGAAAGGAAGAAATGTCAAAACAGGAGTTCCACAAGGGTCAATTTTGATTCCAACGCTGTATATTTTCTTTGTATCACTTATGAACAAAATATTCTCGTTTGTTAAACATTATGTATACGCTGATGATACAGCACCTATAAAATTCCATGAAAATATGGATACTGCATTGAAAATGTTATAGTTAGACCTTATTTCTTTATTAAAATGGTCACATGACTCTGGTCTAATAACCAATGCTAAAAAAACGAAATTGATTCATATAAGATCCCCGCATGTAAGGTACAGCGAGGCACCTGTAATCATATTCCATTCATTTAATTGCATTCACAATAATACCAAACAGCCCGGCGCGTGTACAAGTATTAAATTAGTCAAACAGTATGTGTATCTAGGTGTTACGGTGGATTGCAACATGAAATGGGACGTACAAATTTCTAACCTCTGTAAGCGACTTTGAGCCATTGTAGAAAGACTCCATAAGGTAAAATTTTATCTGCCTATAAAAACTATGAAACTAATTTATTTGTACCTAGCAGAATCGACCATAAGATATGGGATAACGTCTTGGGGATACTCGTGAAAGACCGAAGTAAAACCTTTACATCTGATTCAAAACACCATGGTAAAATTGCTAGTAAGTAAAACAGTTTTAAGCAAAGGCGAGACATTGATATCATGTACAAATCAATTAATGTATTTATTATATGTTCGTGGTCTTTTGTGGCAAAAAAATCTACTGCAACAAATATCTGAAAGTCCGTATAAGGCAGTGATGGATCATGTACACAATACACGTTGCACACAAAATATATGAATGATAGTGCCAATATTTCAAAATAAATATGGCCAACGAACCCTTGAATACATTGTACCATTTATATTTAACAAATTGCCGTATGAATTTAAAAACAATTGCTCTGTGATGAAATTCTGACTTATGTGTTGACTTTTGGAAAGTAACCTAGTGTATTGATGGTAACAAATATGACGGTCTCCTTGGTTGAATAACTCCTCGATAGCTGCTGTATTTACTGTTACGGTGTTACTATTATATTAAATCTGTCCTCACTGTAACCAACCTGTAATTCTGTTTTATTTTATTTTTTATTTCTCAATGTATTTAATACTTGCCGATATTTTTAATAATATTTATATTTTTGTAAAATTAATGTTTTTATAATGTTGATATTTTTATTATATTGATATTTTTAAAATATTGGTATTTTTATAATGTTGATATTTAAAATATTGATATTCTTATAATATTGATATTTTTATTATATTGATTTTTTTATAATATTTTTTCTTTTTTAATTTTGATATTTTTTATGGTATTGACATTTTTATAATATTATTTAAATCGGTGTTATAAAATTGGACTCTAGTATCTTAATAACAAAACTGTAATACTGTTTCCATTATTTTCTTTTCTTTTAAATTTTTTTTCCAACTTATGTACATTGATCACAACATGCATGCGCCTCTATATCCTAATTTTGCCGTACATTTGTATGATGATTGTTATTTATTGTTGTATTATATAATATTGTTGAAATAAACTCCTGCTGACAAGCTATTTGCTGTGGCTTAGCGGTTATAAGTTCCCACTGTATATAATTACAATAAAATATTACACGATAAAGAAAAAAAAATTAAAAAATATATATCATTTTAAAAATGCCTATCGGGGTACATAGAACAGCTTGCTGAGCGACTTCTCAATCTACATTTTCTTTTTCTCCTTCTTCTCCTTTACTTTGATAAATCTATCAAAATTCCCAAAAAAAAAATCCTGAGAAAAGTTGCGCTTTTACACGACAGTTTCACGTTGCTTCGAGTGGCTTTAGCTGTGATTAACTAGATCTGAATAGCCAAGTACTTCCCAAATAACTTTTTCCTATTCTCATTTACTTTTCTCTTCAGCATTTCCAAAAGTAAGTCTTCCAAAGAAGTAAGATAACGAAAATATGACAACTTTAGTAATCGATTAAAAATTTTATGCCCGCGAAATTGAAAATGTAAAAGTTTAATAATTAAAATTATTTATAATGCCAACAAAAACGCCATTATCATCTATCATAGTGTACGCCACTGAACCTGAGTTAGCTTTCCGAGTACATTCGAAAGATTTATTTCTTGAGAATCGTAAATTCGAACCAGAACAAAGGGGTTGTGGGGCCGCCCTGGTCGCCCAGTCTACCCGGCCCGCCCACGTCCCACATCTTGCGTTTAATATCCCCGCTGTAGGCTAGCAAACTGTTAGCCCATGTGTTGGAACTTGGGAGTTTTAGCACTACGCCACAATCATTTCACTCCCAACGTAATCCACCTTATGTGTCTTATTGGGATGTAATATGGCGAAAATAATTTGTATACAGCTGTAATTGTATTCAGGCTGATTAAAATTCTAAATTGTGAAAATCATATTTATGAAAACGGATTACATGCATCTATATGTATACTGTCTCACCTAATTTATATTGATAACATTATGCAGCCTTATTTAAACATGCAATTACACTGAGTTCACCCGGAAAAGGGCTATATTCGAAAGCATTTGGCTTAAATACTTGTTATGTATTCTGTGCAATATTTATCGGCTTAACTAACGACAACCATAAAATGATCATTTGCTAACAACTGATGGAATGTAACTGTATATTAAACAAAAAACTATAATATTACAATTACTCTGTTTAAAACCACTGTATAAATTAAATGTTGTTTGTGTTTTAAAATTGATCTATTTTCGTATTATTTTTCTATACTTGTCATTATTTAAGTAGGTGTATTATTTATCTTGATGACGGGAGCCTTGCTTCTGAAACGTGTAGATATTTACATATTAATTACAGTGGTTAGAAACAAAGTAATTATTAATATTATAATAAATATGACTCCACAAAGTTATTTTACATCTTTTGAAGAAACAAAAAATCTTGAATTTCCCATTTGGCCCTACACCTGTGGCAGGAAACGAACACGAATCCCTCCAGCTATTGGGTTATAAAGGTTGTCAATCATGGAAAAAAAATCGATTTGTGCACAAGGTTATGAGTAAACTAATGAGAGAGTGAGTGTAGCCTTTTTTAAGATGTCGCCAATGCAGATGATCGTAATAATAATAATGTTTTATTTCAGCAGAACAAAGCGGTGAGTGCAATACTCTGTCTGCCATACTTGTGGTTTTCCACGGAACGACCAAGTGTACTATTTGCAAACAAATACACCAATCATACGATCCTACTCGTTGGTATTAACTATCCTGAGAATCGTTAAGAGAGGTGGCTATTCAATGGCTTGTGGGTGTGGTGGGATTTCTTGTATAGCTGCACAATATCAGTCATCGGAATTCACAATTGGTAATTTATTCTGTCTGTCGAACATGAAAAAGAAGACAAACCATGTAAAATAAAATACTACTTTTCCTATACCCAAACACATAAAATAAAATAAAAATCCGTAATATGTTCGTGTTTCATCCTCATAAAAACCATTGAAGCCCACCAGCTTACCCAAGAAGTATTTACTTGAAAACCTTTCATTTAAAAATCATCACCTCCATCTATTTAATAAAAATATTGCCACATTAACGTTTCGCGGAAAAATAAGAAACTGTGCGGTATGAATTTAATAAATTTATAAGAATGTGTGCAGAAGCCAATTTATTACAGGAAATTTATTTACAACTGAAATAAGTAGCTCATAAATAATAACCTATTCCACGTGTAACACATAATATAAAAAGAAAGCCTTAAAGTATCATAAAATGGGATTTTTCCTGCCATTTCCATAAACATTTTATCTTATTCCTCCATTTGATGCTGTGAGGAGGTTTCAGTTTCCCATGTGGGCGCTGGTTTTATTTGCCATAAAATTAATAGTTTTTCACTGTCATATGTCGTTTCACAATAATTTATGGAAAATATTTTGAACTCAAATATGAATGATGATGTTTTAAAATTCACTCAATCAAAATGTTTTAAGGAAAAAAATTATAATATCTATATATAATTTTTACGTGCTCTGTTGAAGGATTGGCGATATCCGAAACATGTTGCCAACCAGAAATACAGTGATTAAAAATCAAAACTTTATTGATTTCATTGCCCTTGTTAAATATTATTTTTATAACTTGCTACATAGCAATCTCGACGAGTTGCTACTGATTTTGCGTAGCAAATGTATGATATTTACACCGCCGTCATCATATTTATTTTGGACGCTACGTTCAATTAAATTTCGCACCTTTCATATACAAGATGTTAAAGGACATACCAGACGAACTTTAACCAGCAATTCCTGATCTAATTTGGAGTAAAAAATTTTAGTGGCATTTTAGTCTCCTGTGACATTTAATTTCCTTTTTTTTTTAAATTTAAATCACACATAAAAAAACCAACTATCCTTTACCAACTTTTTTTCATGTTTCTAAGTGAATTAAAAAAAAAAGTCACCGGAGACCAAAATGTCATCTTCATTTTTTTACAAATAAGGTCGTTAAAGTAAATCAGGTATTTCCCTTAACATCCTTTATATTATGGATTACTAACCCATTATTAAAAAGTCAACAAAGTACCTCTTTTAACAATATTATTACAAATCCACGTATTGTAAAGTGGTATGGTCCCATACAAGGGTGTCGATCGCCCTTTAGGTGATTTTTCACAAAACGGCGCGATAAAAATCATCCAATTTTTATTATTAAAGGCTAGCGGTTTTTTTTTTTAAATCGTTGTTAAAATAATTTACATTCCTACAAGTTGGATGACAAGACTAATGACATATCAAATACAAAGTCTAGTAACCGTATGTACGTTTTTTTGGCACGATAATTTTTGCTATCAATTACTGTGGTCACTGATAACAAAATGCCCTTAAGAAAGTTTGATGACCTGAAGTTTAATTTTTTTACAACCTTGCACCAATGTAGACGAATTATACATGAACCAAAAAAAAAAAAAACATCACACAAAAAAAATCTTACTAAAATTCTTAATCTTTAATTTTATGCAGCTGCATACGAGTAATTAATAGCAAAAGTTAATATGCCGAAGTAATGTACGACTACACATACCGTGGTTAGTACCCTCCATACTCGAAACACATACAAAAATAGATATTTACTTATATAGATCTGTGCTTTTTTAAAATACTAATTGGGATGGACGTATCCACTAATATAATGCAATATATTTATTCACCTAAATATCTATTTTTTTGGCAGTCATCAGCCAACCATAGAAATGTAAGTTATTTGTGTAACTCTCCTGATTATTTTTTAATTTATTCAAAACCTCGTATGGGACCGCACAATACCGCCCTATTATGCACTGCACAAAAATCGTCCAGTACATGCATAGTTACATAACACCAATTAATAAACTATTCGCTTTCAAAGAAGAAAACGAACTTTAAAAAAAGATTAGTCCTAATAACATATCATAACCTTTGATAGAGAATAATAAAGAAGAACGAAGAACGAAGAACGAAGAACGAAGAACGAAGAACGAAGAACGAAGAACGAAGAACGAAGAACGAAGAACGAAGAACGAAGAACGAAGAACGAAGAACGAAGAACGAAGAACGAAGAACGAAGAACGAAGAACGAAGAACGAAAACGAAGAACGAAGAACGAAGAACGAAGAACGAAGAACGAATAACGAAGAACGAAGAACGAAGAAATAAAACGATTATATTCATTATGGCCAATCTTCGAGGAGTAACTTTCAGGAAATATTTATTTCTCAACTCGAACTAAATATCTCCCCCAGAGTTCTGTGTTTCTGGTGAAATTATCCCGGAAAACGGGAACCCTTTCGCTTTGCAATATCCTTTATAAACATCAAAGACACCTTAGCGTACAATACGTTGAAGACTTTCACAAACATCAAGATTAGAAAGGTGTGCTCTGAACTAAACTCCTACAATCGAAGTTCTTATAGAACCTTGATTTATGGAAGCTGTAAAAGAACTATTTAGATAAATTGGTTTTAGGGGTATTTTGCAAAGTTTACCATAGATATTTTTTCCTATTTTATAGAAGAATATTATTTTCTGGAATTAATTTAACAAAATATACCTAAATTACATATAAGATTTATATTGAACATAAAATATTCCAATTTGAATTAGATACTGCTCCATGCAATCATGAATATTATTTACATCCATTTATAAAGTATCTCATCATCACGACGCTACATCCCACGATGAGATTTGGCCTCCTGCACAAATGTTCCCCGCTGGCAGCGGTCCCTCGCCATTCACCGCAAGTCCTCCGACATTGTGGTCGCGGTCCAATTCGCTTCCACACAGTTTAGCCACCTTTTCCTTGGTCTGCCTTTGAGTCTATTCCACTAGGGCACCCACTTGGTTTTAATTTTTAGTCACTCATATAATCTGGCATTTTTTTTTTTTTTTTATATATTTATTTCTTGCTAAAGCAATCCTGATGAGTTTCAAAACTCATTTTAGGACGGGAAGAATTTACAATACATAAGTAGAAGATAGTACATACAATTTTACATTGACAGCAAAATATCAAAAATACAAGTTTCACATACAAACAGAAATAATTTTATAAGGCCAAGTTAAATAGAACAACACACAAGAGAAAACATATAAGGGAACAACAAAATATACAAATATGGATTTACTGATTTTCATTTTTAAAATCCTTAAAAAGTATTCCTTTATACCATCATTTTGGGATTTTTTATTTTTCTGGATGGTTTTGTACATATCTGGAAGCGAATTATAAAGTGTGTAGGCAATGTAGTTTAAAGATTTTATTCCATATTTTGTAGTGTGTGTTTGAGGAATGCGGATTTTATTGTTATTTCGAGTATTGTGGTTGTGGATGTCTTGATTGTAAAGTGGCTTGACGTTAGTGTGAGTTGATTGTTGAGTAATTTGTATGATGGTGCTGGTGATTTCATACTTAGGAAGGATCGTGATTGGAAGGATACCGGAAACTGAGTAGATGTCCCTGACATGAGTGTCCCATGGAAGTCCAAAAACATTTCTGAGGGCTCGGTTTTGAACCACCTGCAGATCAGCAATCAATTTCTTCGAGGCAAAGCCCCAGATACAGCAGAGATAGGAAATGTGTGAATGTACCATGGCGTAATATACTGCAGTTAGTAACGGAATGGGTAGTAATCCTTGAAGTCTATATAGCACACCAGTTATGGGGTAATTTTCTCCTTTACATGATTTATGTGGAGATCCCACGAGAGTTGAGAATCTACTATAAGGCCCAAATATTTTGTTGTCGTTTTCTTTTCGAGGCAGTTGTCACCAATTTTGATATCGAGGCTGGAATTTTTCTTGTTGCCGAATAGTAAATAATGCGTTTTTTTTACGTTAAGGGTCAGTTTATTTATTCTCAACCAGGTTGTGAGATGGGAAACATCGGCATTCATTTCCATTTCAAGTTCCGCTAGGTTTTTTTTGTTATAAAAAATTACAGTATCGTCCGCATAAAGTTGAAGAGTTCCTTTAATGCCCCACTTTGTTATGTCATTAACATATATTAGAAATAGCAACGGTCCAAGAATTGATCCCTGTGGCACTCCACATGTTATTTCACCCAATTCACTCATTTCTCCACCCAGTTCTACTGCCGAAAAGCGATTTGATAGGTAAGATCTGAAAAGTTCCAGAGGAGTACCAACAATACCCAAATGTTTCAGTTTTTCGATCAATACGTTATGGTCCACCGTGTCAAACGCCTTCTTTAGATCAATAAATATTGCCGCTGTAAAATCTCCATGGTCAATATGTTTCTGCAGATTTGATATGAAATCGAAAGCTGCACATTTAGTGTTAGATCGTCGTCTGAAACCGTATTGTTTTGAGGTGAGAATTTTGTTTTGTTCGAGATATTTCAATAGTCTTTCTTTGATGACACATTCAAAAATTTTGGAGATAGCTGGAAGTATAGAGATTGGACGATAATTTTGGACATTTTTTTTACATTCGTCTTTATGTATAGGAATAATTTTTGCAACTTTTAGTTTGTCTGGAAAGATACCTTTTGACAGAGAGAGATTTATTAAGAATACGAGGTCATCCACCAGTTCCTCCTTGCAGTTTTTGAGAAGGAGAGAGGTTATACCATCGGAACCAGCTGCCGCTTTAGATTTGAGGTTGGATATGATCCGTAAGATTTCTGTTTTATTTGTCCTGATCATGTTAAAAGATTGTTTTGCTTGAGGTGCCGTGTAGATGGTATTTAAATCAGTTTTTGAAGTTTTTATGACTGATGCTAGACTCTCCCCAACTGAGAGAAAATATGTGTTGAAAGCGGTTGCAATCTCCTTTGGTTCTTTTACTTCTTCGTCATTTATGACTAGCAATTTACAAGCTATTGTTGGGTTTCGGGAGCTATTTGATATAATGGAGTTAATTGTTTTCCATGTTCGTTGTGGCTTATTTATGTTTTCATTAAGCAAATTCGTATAGTACTTAGTTTTAATGTATCTTCTATAGTTGGTGACAGTATTACGAGCTTTATTTTTTTCTGTTGTCAAAGGAATACTTCCTTGATTTCGTTTCCAAAGTTTAAATATGCTATTTGGTTTTTTAATCAGCCTATCAAGTTCTGCATCAAACCATGGAGTATTGTTAGGTCTTTTGTCTCCTATATTAGTTTTTAGTTTTGTTTTACACGAATTCATAACATTTTGGAGATAGTCAGCGAAGTTATTATAATTTTTGTTTACATCATCAGACGAATGGGTAAATTTACAAGTTTTAAGTGTGTTATTTAATTTTTGATAATTTATTTTGTAAGCATTTGATAGGTTTCTTGCGGATCTGTTATTGGGGAGGTTTTTTAAGGAATTTTCATAATCCAATATAAGTATATTATGGTCACTAAGGGGATCATCAATATTTGAGATTTTTCCGGAACCATTTGTCCTATTTGTAATAATGTGGTCTATTAGCGAGCTGGTGTTGTTAGTTACTCTTGTGGGAATTATTGTGTTACCTACATAAAAGTTATACGATTTCAAGGTGTGAATATATTTCCGTGCAATATCAGTGTCTTTTGAAATATCGATATTGAAATCTCCAATAAGTAATGTGTCTTGTTTGTTTTTATTTAATATTATTTCTAAAGAGTCAAAGAAGTCTGTTATATTTGAGTTCGGTTTACGGTAAAAAACATACAGATTTAGAGGTTTAATATTTTTTGCCGTAATCCTAATTCCTAGAAAGGTTTTTTCACTGCCGCATTCTTCGATTTTTTTATTGTCGAGTGTATTATGCATGTAAATGGCGACTCCTCCTCCTCTGTCCATCTCACGGGAAGCAAAATTTCCAGAGTAGTCGGCAATATTGAAAAAAGTTTCCTCTCCTTTACGTAGCCAGGTTTCCGTGATTACGAGAATATGAACTGTTTCTGAAATGTTTTTTAGAGTTTCTTCAATTTCGTCAATTTTGTTTCTAATGCTTCTAGCATTCATGTACATAATACGCATACAGGAGCTTTTAGTGATGTATTCTTGTATATTGAAACATTTTTTTTCCTTGAAGTTGCCTTTAGCAGTGTCCCACGTAGTCTATCCTTTCTCTGAAGCGCTCATCCATCAGCTTCCAGAGTGGGCAATCTGGATTTGTTGCCCGGTGGGTTTTTGAAACTCCGGTGCAATTTGAGCACGTTGGTTCTTTCGCCTTGTTGGGACATGTGTCATATTTATGACTTTCTCCACAGTGAAAGCAAGTTATCTTCTCTGTACAAAAACGTTGGGTGTGACCAAAACCCAGGCATTGGTAGCATTGCATCACCGGTGATTGATCTTCTACTACAAGACGTTGATATCCTACGTTTACTCGTCCAGCATTTATCAAAGATTTCCAATTTTTTGGTGACGCTTCAAGGACAACGTTGCACAGTAGTTTGTTCCTATGATTTTTTTTATATTTAATTCTGAGTTTTTGTTTGAAGTCTAGTTCACATCCTTTATTTTGGGATTCTAGAAACTTCAATAGGTCTTCATCAGAAGCACCTTTAATCAGCCCTTTTATAATTACTAGCGGTTCGAGTTGCTTACCATCAGTCACTGTTATTTGTCCCTGGAGTCCTTTGCTAAGTTCCGCTTTGAAGTTGTTTTTGTCTTGTAGTGAGGCCATTTTAAAGATTAATTTGTCGCTGTTAGTTTTTCGCATACCCGCAACACCAATACCAAGAGATCTAACATCAACATGCGTTTTTATCAGTTGGTCCAAGTAATCAGAATTTTTTCCCGGATCATGAGAGCTGATCACTACAGCATGACTCTGTTGCGTAGTTCTAGGCCTGGCTGTGACATTTGCATAAGTTATGTTATTGTGGTCCAGTTTAGCTTTTATTTCGGTGACGTTGGTGGAGAGCGATTTTATAGCTGCGATAACCGTTTCCATTGGCTTCGATGGAGAAGTACATTCCTTCACCGTAGCCTCCAGGTGATCCATAATGCCACTTACATACTTCGCAAGGGATGTCCGCTGTTCTTTGTTCAAGATATTGATAGACAGCAGGTTCTTTATTTTATCTTGAAGAGCACGAGCCTCATTTAATCGGTCAGTCCCAGTCGGAAACAAGACAGCGGTCTCTTTCAAATCCATTTTATAGAGAGCGAAACTATAATTAGTATGCTCTAGTGTCAAATAAAAGACAGAATTTTTAAACTCGAGAAATGGAGTTTGGCGAATTACGCCTAGTTATCCTCAAACTGATTATCACAAAATGGCTTTGACCAAAGCGTAGTTAATTATGTAGGCAAGTTCTGCGCCTGAAATTCAGTTCACCGTAAAAAGCTTATCACTTTCACTTAACAGTGCGCCTGCGCGGACTTTTTGTTTACGATGCTAGTTTGTGTCAATTATAGGTTATGTATGATAAATTATTTGAGAAATTGGTTATTTTAAACGGATTTGTTTCGTCGCACTTATTTTTGATGAATAAAGTAGAACGGAATGAAGAAAGGCACTGTGTAATTCCTGTAAGTTCCTGTCACAGCACAAAACACAATTTGAGATAGTCTAGAAGTTATTCACAAGACATAAATATGCTTTCTACAAGACAAGCAGCTTTTTAGTCACTCATATAATCTGGCATTCTTTCTACAAGACAAGCAGCTTTTTAGTCACTCATATAATCTGGCATTCTTTCTACAAGACAAGCAGCTTTTTAGTCACTCATATAATCTGGCATTCTTTCTATAAGACAAGGAGCTTTTTAGTCACTCATATAATCTGGCATTCTTTCTACAAGACAAGCAGCTTTTTAGTCACTCAAATAATCTGGCATTATTTCTACAAGACAGGCAGCTTTTTAGTCACTCATATAATCTGGCATTCTTTCTACAAGACAAGCAGCTTTTTAGTCACTCATATAATCTGGCATTCTTTCTACAAGACAAGCAGCTTTTTAGTCACTCAAATAATCTGGCATTATTTCTACAAGACAGGCAGCTTTTTAGTCACTCATATAATCTGGCATTCTTTCTACAAGACAAGCAGCTTTTTAGTCACTCATATAATCTGGCATTCTTTCTACAAGACAGGCAGCTTTTTAGTCACTCATATAATCTGGCATTCTTTCTACAAGACAAGCAGCTTTTTAGTCACTCATATAATCTGGCATTCTTTCTACAGGACAAGCAGCTTTTTAGTCACTCATATAATCTGCCATTCTTTCAACAAGACAAGCAGCTTTTTAGTCACTCGTATAATCTGGCATTCTTTCTACAAGACAAGCAGTTTTTTAGTCACTTATATAATCTGGCATTCTTTCTACAAGACAAGCAGCTTTTTAGTCACTCATATAATCTGGCATTCTTTCAACAAGACAAGCAGCTTTTTAGTCACTCATATAATCTGGCATTCTTTCTACAAGACAAGCAGCTTTTTAGTCGGTAAGAATTTGATCAAGATTACTCGAAGCACTAACGCAATAATTTAATCTCTAAATAAAGCCAGCTCACGATGTAAAAAAATGAGAAAAAATCCATGATCGTGTTAGATTTCCGTTCTGTTTTTACTAATACAACATGCAGCGTCGGATCTGCCATACGTGCATGCTGTGCAAAACAAAAAATTGTATTTAAAATTACTTAAAATATTCCATAATTCTTCAAAAATTACCTATAACATGGGAAAATTATGTCTTCTAATGCGATAGCAACATTTCAAGTCGTCACTTGTCCCTAAAGGTACCGAGTGTGCACTCAACGGTTGTCGAAAAATGTATGGAAAAACTTTTCGTCACGGAAATTTTTCTCGATTTGCATAATAGTTATTCGGGCATAGAGTTTATTTTTCGATGATTCATTTTTGTGTGCTTAAGGCACCAATTGGCGCGATGTGAATCCAACAACCAATCAGGAAACCGCCTTTTTCTTCCTGAGTTTAAATTTGCACAGTTGAAGATTACAATACTCCTGTTCCTATTATATTTTCACGGTGGCTATTTGGTAACTGAATTTTGGAACTAGTTGGAAGAAATATTTTTGGGGGTTGTTTTTATTTATGCGACACAAAGCTAAATATCATAAATGAGGTGTCCACTATTGGGAACTGATTACAAAAACTACATATTTCTCTTAATTTTCCTGTAATTAAAACAGCAGTTTATCGCGGTAACAGTGACGCTCATTTCATATTACCCATTTCTAATACAATACAGATGCTAGCGTCATCTGTCGTACGATTTTATTGTTTTTATGTTATATGATAATGTTATAGTGAATGTTGCTTTAGAGCTCAATATATTATGGAATCAATTTGCAATTAACGAGCTAGCTGGTCTGGTATCGCGGTGTACGCCATGTTATAATGTCCGTACTTTCATATAGTTTTCTCTGTCTTTCACTTGCATCGATCAAAATTATACCCATAGATGAGCACGGGAGTTGGAAAAATATCATTCTTTGGTTTAAATTACTCGATATATCAAAGAATTTTAACTGCTTTATCACAGAAAAAATAACATTTATTTATTAATCATACAAAATCTTTTATTGTTGTGTGCCTTTATATTGACATTTGTCACACGGTCCTTAAGTTAGTTTAACTCGTTCCTGTGTTCAACGGCTTTGCCGTGGAATGATCTGCCGTCCTCTATGTTTCTCTCTCCTACAAAATGGATCTCTTCAAGATCCATGTTCACTTCTTCCTACCTTCCGTAAGACCTTCCAAACAGCATCCCCAAAGATGACATAGGACTTGAAGGAAATTATTTCCCTCACGGCCTTCTGTGTGGAATAACTGAAAAAAAATCTCCTAAATGAAAGTTAAAAATCTTTGTCAAGATCGCGGAACATTATTAAAGTGATAGATGTGTTGATCTGATAAATCCGTTTGTCGAAGTGGTAAGAATTGTTAATCTGAATAATTTAAGAAAATATATAGGGCGGTGAAAGGGGCGCAATCAGTAACTATTGCACAGGGCGCGATATATCGTGGAACCGGCCCTGACAACGTATTCCGCGAAAATAAATTCACGCGTGTCAATATCAGGGGTACGTAAATCTTTGTAGGACAGGCTTTATTCTTTACGAATTGAAATATAAGTAGTGTTTTGTAAAACGTGCATTAATCATCTTCTACTTAAACATCTCGCGAAACAGCTCATTTTAGAAGCAGGCATTTCAAGATCTTGAGTAGTTCTACTGTAAGGGTTGATACCAGATTTTCTTCAAGCCATTTTCGATTATTTTCAAAGGCGTGTTTCTTATTTTGAAGTGGTTAGAAAATTCTAATTTAATATTTCAAATATTGTGGTATCTATTTGGAACTATCATACATACAATGATTTATGAAAGGTCGGGAAAAAAATTGAAAATGCGTGGTTACGAAAGATAGTTCATTTTACGTTTTGACACTGTTCACTTATAGAAAAGTAACTACATAATCGATGTACCATTATAATTTGTTGATGACTTTAATCAAACAAATCTTTGTTTTCGTCAAAGTCGACTATCCCTCATGAATTATTTTGGGCCGCATATAAAATACGAAATCGTGGGATATTAAATTAACCTTCCCTTTTTTTAAATTTCATATTGTTTTTTATTGTTAATCCTATCAAATAATGTTATTATTAAGTTCTGCAAGTATTAATAATAGTAAAATAAAACAATAACTTTGTTTTACATCACTTTTATTTATACTTTAGCCGACCGGGTTTCGCTACTACCGTAGCTTCTTCAAGGCAGTATACAACTAAACTATGAACTAAGATGCACATGTGTTATGGAATGATACAAACAGGCTAGTGAAGGGCCAAGGGTGGGAGATCAGCAGGTACCTGGTGATCGGGAAGGGAATGTACTTTGTTTATTGGGAATAATTTAAAGATTGGACTTTTATTTAAATTTATTTGATTATTTATTAGTCTACTATTAGTGTTTTTGCTTTCCTTATTTCTAATGCTTCTAGGTTATCTAATCGAATGCCGGTTACATTTTTATGCAGTAAACTAGTGCCTGTATTTTTATCGAATGTGTGGTCTGTTTCTAAGAGATGGTTAACAAATTCGGAGAAACCATTATTATTTAGACATCTTAAGTGTTCTTTTACACGGATATTAACATTACGCGACGTTTTGCCTACATAGAACGCCGGGCAATCATTACATTGAAGTGAATAAATGCCTGAGTGGCCTAAACTCTCTTCTTTATCTTTTCCGTTAATTAAAAATTTACCTAAACTATTATCTGTGTAAAATGCTGGTTTAATCTCTGACGGAAGGTTTTTAATGCTTTGTTGGGAAAAGTTATTGATATATAAGATTCTACGCCATTGATACGGTTGATTATTATTATTTGTTATATTATTATTAGAGGGGGTACTGTTGAATAAAAACTTATTTGACGACATTTTTTTTAGTTTTTTATTTAGTATGTTAATCACTAAGTTTTCATGATAACCGTTATTTATTGAAATTTGTTTAATTATGGATAGTTCTAGTGAAAAATTAGCATTTGATAACGGGACCGTAACTAACCGGTGAATCATCGAGTGGAAAGCGGAATGTTTGTGGGAGGTTTAGGCCACTCAGGCATTTATTCACTTCAATGTAATGATTGCCCGGCGTTCTATGTAGGCAAAACGTCGCGTAATGTTAATATCCCTTTAAAAGAACACTTAAGATGTCTAAATAATAATGGTTTCTCCGAATTTGCTAACCATCTCTTAGAAACAGACCACACATTCTATAAAAATACAGGCACTAGTTTACTGCATAAAAATGTAACCGGCATTCGATTAGATAACCTAGAAGCATTAGAAATAAGGAAAGCAAAAAACACTAATAGTAGACTCATAAATAATCAAATAAATTTAAATAAAAGTCCAATCTTTAAATTATTCCCAATAAACAAAGTACATTCCCTTCCCGATCAGCAGGTACCTGCTGATCTCCCACCCTTGGCCCTCTTCACTAGCCTGTTTGTATCATTCCGTAACACATGTGCATCTTAGTTCATAGTTTAGTTGTATACTGCCCTGAAGAAGCTACGGTAGTAGCGAAACCCGATCGGCTAAAGTATAAATAAAAGTGATGTAAAACAAAGTTATTGTTTTATTTTATAAATTATAATGTCACATCACCAAGTTACCGCTTCATATGAAAATATAAAAAATATATATATATATATATATTAATAATAGCATCATTAAATTTGATTTCCGTTAAACTTAAAAAAAATGAGTTCTTCGAATTAAACAAAAAAACAAATAAATATCCGTATTTGTAAAATAATTCATGAGTGACATATTTGATTGGTTTTCTCGGTGATTTTTTATTGTACTCATCCGACATGCTTATTGCAATTCTACTCTGCATGGACAATATCCTTGAAAACAATTCCGTATTATGTAAGTGTTGCTAAAAAGCGATAAGAAAAATAAGGTGTAATGAAGGTAAGTACATTATACGTCAGTTCTTATAAAAGTTCAGAATTTATATTTGAATCGTCTCTACAATTTTGTGAAATCTAATTGTAGAATTCTAAAGCCGCAGGTTGGATGATCCTGCTCTAGTTATTCCCAGCTTATTTTCTCAAATTCGGTATTTGAGCTGTAAATCAAAATAAAAGATATCGATAATCATTCAATCGGAAGATTACGCAAAAGCCTTTCCAACATGTCAGGATTTCCATAATTTTCCTTCCACTCCGAGCACTAGGGTTTTTTTTATTACCTCGAGTAGTAGTTGTTTATACTTCCAAAATAATTTTCAAGAGAGTTTCATATCTCCAGGAAATAGTCCATATTGGAACGCTAAACGGAATTTCTAATTCATTTTACATCTCTCTCGAGGCTTTTGTATCTTTTATATTAAAGAAAAAAAAATGTTCTCAGAATGCCTTGTTTGCAGGATAAAATATTCAATCTTTGGTATTATCGAAATACATTAATAATTCCTATGTGCTAATAAAACCCTTGATCTGCAGAAGGCATTTGAGTATTTTTGGGCTAAAATGCTGTTTTTACCCTACAACATTGTTTGCATCTAAACTTAGGTCATATATAAATATATGTTCCTTCAAACAATATGGCACTTTGTTGAAATAGATATAAAATTAGTACCATTTCGACGTGCTGTATAAAAATTAACTGCACAACAAACCAAAATCATACATTAACCTAACCACAAACAAACATAAACTCTTCCACTAAAATTTTCCCTTATCTTTCAAACAAACAATCGATATCGTAACTAATAACAATTTATCAAAGCTAAAACAGATGATATTACCAATTAAGGAAATCATTGTCGATAGGATTACATCGTGTTTGTTGTATACGATGATCATATTATTACAACAAAGTATTTTGTTGTTATTGTGTATTCGTAGAACTCATGGAATTCGCGGTAATTCGTGTAATGTATTCCAGAATTCGTTAATAAAACAAATCAAATTTAATAAAGTTATTATTAATTACTGCAAATATTATTAGTTTTTTTTTTAATTATTGTGATAACTGTTTTAACGTTCAAAGCCATTGTTAAGAATAAAAAATTATTAAGTTATATCATGCAAGTTTTATTTCTCCTCTAAATGTATTAGAAGACAAAGTATGTGGTTCTCTAACTTAGCCAAGAGGAAATATTTGATTTTCCCGGTAGGTGGTCGCCACCGCACCGAGGAGTAATGTCTCCTTAGTGCCTTAATGCCGTCTGCAAAGAAGTTCTCCATTCTTGTTGTCAAACGGAAATGCTTCCCCAGGGAGCTTTGGGACAAGATGACTGGTGTCCAGTGCTCAGCATTTGATAAGGATACCTTCCGAAAAACGTAACAGAAAATTTGTCAACATTTTTATCAATTTAGGAGTAGTTGGTACTGACAAACGGTATGAGAAAATATCAAATTGAAGCAATATTATATTGATTCATGAAATAACGAAAACAAAAGGAAAAAAATGATACAAATGTAGTACTTCCATTTTAGCCATTTTTTGTAATAAATCTCTTTAAATAAGATTATTATTAAGAATCCACAATTTTTTCACCTAATTAAATTTGTTTAATTTTGATAAGCATAAATTAATCATTTGAAAAAACAGCTCGGTAATTGTATCGATTGCGTATAATGTTCTACAGCTCGGTAATTATATCGATTGCGTAAAATAAACACTTTCCATAAACTTTAACATAAGGCTTATTTTTGCCTCGCCACCCTTAAGCCCTACTAAATAGTTTTATACCAAGCCTTCCTATACCTTTTGCTAAATTACCTAATTTGGCATCCACGACCCATTAACTCTGGTCGTATAGCCTTCCGAAATGAAATGATTGAAGCCTCTTTATTGCAGCTTTTTCTCCGGAAGACTGGTAATGGTACAAAAAAGTGTTTTGTTTGAGTGTCTACTTTCCAGCCACTCTGTGCACGTACCGGAAGAAACTGTAGCGAGGAGAATCTCATCTTCCTTACAGCGGCAGCATCAATCTTCAGGGATTTGGAGGAATGTCTCGCCATTAGAAAGAAAGTCTTCAGAAAGAGGTTATTTTTCATACGATCTTCTCTCGTTTCATTTTTTTTTTGCAGACGGGTCATATTTTCAGCACGAATTTCTGAAAATCTTCGAGTAAAAATAGATGCTCCAACGGGTTGAGGGGGGAAGAGTAGGTGCGAAGACAAAGGTAGGGATTTAAATAGTTTTCTCTTACCGAATGACGCCTGTCGCCTGTCACAGGTGGTGAATGAGAACTCCGTTCTGCGGAGCGACAATACTTACGTGGGAGTTTAGAACTATTCCATAACAGAAGCGCTCAACGGTGAAATGTCAACGTCGCTTGTTCTCGCAAATAATATTTCTTCCCTAACCACAATTAACAGAATCCGGCGAAACTTCAAATGGGAAACTTCTAACCTATTAACACTACTAGGTACTGCTTTTGCACGTTTATTGAGGCGATAAATGTTTCTCTTCGATATAATATCGTGTTAGTGAAAATACGAGAATATCCCAACTCAACACATTGTAATATAATCGAATTCATTGAGTTTATACCTATCACCTACTCAATGCTCATATCTGTCATATTATAATGTATTAATTTCTACATAAAATACAAGTTGGTGATCAAATGATTACGGATCATTAGACCTGCTGATAATACGTGAAAACAAAGACATTATACGAGTGGTAATCTGTACCTATTTAAGACAATTGTCATTGACACAATTATATTCAAATGACATAATTTCACATATCTGTTACTATTCCTTTTCATAGCTGTACAGGGGGTAAAGCTTTGCTTACGCGGAGTAATAAAATTAATAATCAACGTAAAATCAAGACATGGGACCAACGGTACATTGATTGAAAAAAAATAAAAAAATTTGCACTCTGCAGACATCGAACCCCGAATCCCAATAAGTCAAAATCAAATACGTGGACGACTCCCCGTGGATTCCCTCTGGGTATTTGTGATGAAATGTCATTTCATTAAAGTTTTCCAAACATCTAAACTGGCAGCACACACGAAAAAAAAAAACTTTTTTTGCGCTGCTGCGTGAACCAAACACTCACACAATACCTATTGTGTACAACCTTACAAAAGGCTTTTGTTTAACGATTTTTTTTGTTCGCTTGTTTTTCGTATATTATAGTGTGTTTTTTAATGATTTCACGTGATGGCCAGGATTCAAGTAAATGATAAAATAATTTTGATGAAAATCCCAACTTTTTACATAAACCTCATTTCGAATTCAGTTTACTTTGCCAAGAACTAATGTTAATTACAATATTACCATTTTTTGGAAGTTTGGGAAGTTTTTCGAAATACCTAAATAACATTGAGAAATACGATAAAGTTTTAGTAAAACCGATTGCTTTCTATTGACGTGATATAACTTCGTTTGTAGAATGTCCCAGCTGAAATGTTTATCCGGAAAGACATAATTGAAGTTAATTTCAGAGAAAACCAATTATTTTCGGTCCAACTGAGGTAAAACTTAATACAGTTAGACACTGGATATATCAACTCCAAGGTGTTCAGGAACAAAACGTTCCTCTGAATATTGGAGATTGCTCTGGTTAATTAAATTAAGTAAAGGTCACTAGGTTGGTCAACTTAATACAATACTCTTCTCAGAAAACGGTTGTTTATCGAAGGGGAATATTGTCATAATATTAAGCAAGTGGAACCGCAGCACACCTAAATGGGGTAAGGTACGATATACCCTAATGCTATGGTGCCTACCGTTTTTAATGAATACATTTTTTATTCAATGAATGAAAATTGTTCCGCCAATTGAATTTGCCCTTATTGTAGAAGAAAATAATAATTTATTAAAACATTTGATATCTTCGCAGCTAGGTAAATCGAGTTTTATATTATACTGATATTTATATACATAATTCAAAGCAAATTTAAGTAATCAGAATAAGTAAAAAAGTTTAAAAAAAAGTGCTGTACTTTCAATGCGACAAGCACGTCATTGTGCAAATTTACTGACGTTTGGAAAACTTTTAATGTGCAAAACTTTCCAGAAATTCAAATTTAGTTGATGCAGCAGGAAGGTGCAAAAAATATTTATTCAGCGCCATATTATCGACCGGTCAGTGCCCGAGTTGGTAATGCACCAGGTTCCCACCCAGGCTTCGTGAGTTCAATTCATCGGATTTTTAAGTTCTCCATCACGACAGAAACAACATGTGTGATGGTAGTATAATTTTCTTTTTAAATGTTGTCACGTTATTCGTAATCCGGAAATGTTTCTTTTAAAAAAAATTAAAATGTACGTAAATTTTAAAAACTAATTTTGCAATTCGGATATAATGGAATCGCATTTTCTCACATATTATCTTGTAGTGAATTGTAAACTTAAACGTAACTACGCATGTAGGTATATATTTACAAATTTGTTTCAAAAGTAATAGGAAATATTTTGATTAGACAAAATCTTGATAAATTGTTCTATGACATACTAAATTACGAGCATTTGCTGCATTGCTTAAATTTTTTTTATTTTTTGTATGATTACAGCCAATGGATTTGAAGACTTAAATTACCATAAGTGACACTCCAACCATTCCATCCGCATCACTGCTCAAATGTATATTTGTGGTGAATGAAATGGATGACTAAAAATAGAGGAAGGTTAGGACAACCTGGCCGTTCAAATCTGATCACTGCTCTTTTCAGTTCATCAGGAAGAAAGCCTGTTCTTTGCGATGGCATTCCAAATAAATAAAGTTTGCAAATGTGTGCATAGAACAATTCTGTCATAATAAATATACTTGGGTTGTGATGTGCTCAAATTTTGAAAATAAAACCCCATCAGTGACATTTAGATAGTAAAAATGTTAGGATGAGTCACCTTTAGCAAACGTGCTAGTATCCCCTGACGTAAGAAAACTTCCTCCGGAAAACCTCTAAAATATGCCGAATTTAAAAAATGTGTGAATGTAAATGTACCAACTACAAGTACTTACTAAGAACTCACACTGTAGAATTTGGGAACCAGCTCTAGTATGAAGCCCCAAAATACCTAAAAGAAGCCCTAGACTCCGTTTGATAAATTCCCCTATCTTAACAATAAGATACTTTGAACCACAGTCGTCGGGTAGGAATGCTATCCTTGTTTTATCGGCATTTTAATAGAAGACTAGTATCATTGATCCCATAGACATGAAACACGCCAAATGAGCGCCAACATTTGTATATGGTTGAAAGTTATCACATGAGAACGGGTCGTATCTACGACTCGTTCTCACGTTCAGCGCTATGAAATGATTTTCCGACCTCTATGTTTCCTCCCTCCTACAACACGGGTCTCTTCAAGAGCCAGGTTCACTTCTTCCTGTCCTCAATAAGTCCTTCATTGTTCAGTTTCCCATACTGGGCGGTCGACGTTTTCTTGCTCTTGCTTTAAAAATTCTTTTGAGTGGTAAAAGTGTTATTTTAATGAAATAATTTGTGTCTAGTTGGTGTAATTTGGGGAGGTCTTTCACCTGACAAGTTTGTTTTCCCGGTATTCTTCCGGGAAATGCCCTTAAACTTATTTTGAACAAATTGTTGTGTTATTCTCTATACGAGTAAGTGTCAACTGACCCTTTTTGAAGGCTCTTGTGTCTGCAACAGTGTGTATTTTTGTGTTATAAATGGTGCGTTATATCTGTTTGACCGGTATTTCATTAGATAATTCGTAAAAACAGGTTTTAAAATAGTTGTCCCATATCAAACCTTTCGACATACTCTAGTACTATGAATTCTATAGGGCAGCCATCTTGTTTACAAGTTTGAGTGGTACGGGGTTCACGCACGCTGCTGCAGCTTCTTTTGCAGTTTCTTACGTACATTAGTAGTTTTCCATATAAATTGTCAAAAAGGTCTGAAACTTTTTTTTAGGTACCTTACTGTCTCCATTTTTTGGTTTTTCCTCATTTATTCTCCCTTTGTCCCTAGTCCCATAGTAGTTTTCCCTATTTTCTCTATTTTCCCATTTCTATGTGTAAGTGCTTTTCCTTTTGAAAAGTTCGGATTCAGAGGAGGATGGGATGCCTGTGGATACTTCAGCTATAGCGGAAAATCTCAAAGAGCTGAATTTTCAAATTGACAGACTAAGTGAACGTAGTGAACTTGAGAAATCTCACCTTACTCAATTTACCGCATTAAAAGATCTTGTTTTAGACTTTCTCTTGAAATCAAAAGTAGCTTCAGGTCGATCTCCAAGTGTTGCATCTACAAGCACCCTTACACCTGATTCAATCGCACCTTCCCCTAATCAGGGGAATAAGGAAAAGAAAAGGCCCAGGACAGAGGACGACTCCTCTGCTACTGCCTCTACCTCTTTGGATGCCACCAACAAATCAGCGAATTTCCTAGACGCTATGAATAAACTCAGTTCCATTGTTTTGGATGGGAAGAATAAACTGAACAGGAAGAATAAATTTTCCATTCAATCTTGTGCTGACATTACGAGAAACGAATTTTTGAACGTCATTTTTGACCTCAACAGTGCGAACAGCAGGATTCAAGTCCTCAATGAGGTTATGATGACTCAGTCCTACATCACGTCGAAACTAGATGTCATTGCCAAAAATGTAGCCAATATAATGCTATCCTCCTCTTCCGTGACTACACAAGATATACCGGTTTCCATTTCATCATACGCAGGAATCGTAGCGGGACCACCTCCTTCCTCTCGCCTTGTGGTAGAAGGGAAGGAACGTCCTGTCCGCAAGAGGATTCCCACTCTTCTTCTATATCCTAGTACTCTGGAGGGTAAAACCTTCGAGAGCACCAGGGAAACTATAACGAAGGTATTTAACCCTAAGGAAGACGGTTTTCAGGTGGTTCGTTCCAGGCGAATAAAAGGGGCAGGAATTCTCCTGGAAACCTCGTATACATTGGGCCTTGAGAACATTCAAAAGACGAGCGATAGGCTGACTGCTGGTGGGATCAAGATGATCTAACAGCAGGGGAGACTTCCAAAGATAGTTATCTATGATATTCCCCGGGGTGAAGTGTCAGCTCACCCGGCTTTATTTGAAGACATTTTTTATAATAACGTTGATACGAAAGTGGATGTATCCAGGGAGGATCACCTCAGGACTATGAAACGTGTATCTCTTTTTGGCAAGTGAGATTTGCCTACTATGAACATGATGGTCACTTGCCACCCGGCGATCAGGAGTGCCCTGATAAACGGCGGGTATTGCTTCCTTGGGTGGCACGTCTCCAAGGCGTGCTCCCATCATTTATAACGTGCCGTCACTGTGCCGTAAACGGTCACGACATAGAGGATTGAAGAAGGCAGAGCCCGCTGTTTGTGCTACATGTTTTAAGTTTAAAAAACCGAGTGATCACCCTACAGATGATAGGGATTGTCCTGCCCAAAGGGCGGCCATTGATAGCCAGGTTCGAATGACCGGATATGAAGGTCATTAACCTCCCTGGATACATCCTATTTGTAAATGTGTGTATATTTCTAGTGAATATATATATCCATCTTTGTTTTTATACATTTGTTTGCTTTATTTTTATTTTGTCACGATCTCGGTGAACTAAAGTTTTAGGTGCGCTGAAGACCTTTCCTGGTCTCATAGTTTAACTATGCCATGTAGCCTTTTAGTTGTTTATTTTTCTTTTCCTCCTACATTCTTACTCATGTTGGAGAAAGAGATGACTGTTTTATGTCCTAAACAGTGTTAATGTCCTATTAAAAAAAATATGTTACACCATTATTTGCTTAATATATTAAAATTAATATGCTATGTCTAAATGATGAAATTTAAACTAGACTAAATAGATTATTTTATTCCCAAGTTTTTTTTCCAGTTTTTATATTAACCCTATATATTTGGTTTTATAAACCTCCCCCTCTTGGGGGTGGAATAGGCCCCGTCCCTGCACCCAAACGGGTGATTAATAATATTATGTACTGTCCTTTTTTTTTCATGTGAGTTCCTGACGGTGAGTTCGGTTAATTTCATTTTTGTATTATTTACGCTTTTTCATAATAATTCATCTGTAATCATTAGCTTTCTACATCAAACACTAACTAATCGACCACCCATGTTACTAATTCCTGCTGTGCGGGGAAATTTGAGGTCTAGAGTCGTTTTACAAGATTAGAATCGTTCACACAAAAGTGTATTAGAAGCATGTGAGCGCCCTGAAGGAGTGACTCTTTTACTTATAACAGGGCGGGAAAGGGTGGGTCTCTCCTCAAGTGTTCTCAATAAGACTCCACACAGTGTCCACAGACACTTCTGTGTGGAGTGAATGTCATAAAAATGTTTTAATAAAAGTGTATATCGAGCAAAGAGCTATGGAAAAAGCCATGCTAGATGTCTCCTTGCGAGATAAAACTATTATTGAATGGATTATTTAAAAGTAATACAAGGTTTTCCAACTACATTATGTTAACAATATCCCTCTCCTTGTGGAATATTAATGATATCGTTAAGCGGCTAACTAAATTAATCACCTAACAATTGGAATTCAGACAGTACCGAATTACTTTCTTCTAGGGGAAGGGGAGACGAGATAACCCATAGGTGTATAAGATAAGAAGATTTAAAGAGCTCCTGATTTTTGGATCGTCGCAAGAATCCAAAAAAACTGGAAACATCTGAGACAGGCTTAGATCCAAAGTTGGACGACGGAAGATATATACTTTTTAAATATTTTCACTTTTTGTAAGCGGTAGAACATTAATTCAAGCGTCGACTTTCCTAATATTTCATACCTATCAAAATCCTTGCTGCTAAGAATAGAAACAATGTTGTGAAGGTGAATTTTAATTTCTGTTGAAATACGTCATAATATAAAATACTAAATTTTATCTAAAATATAACCATTCATGAATACTCATGCAACAAAAACATTGTTCTGTTTTTAAAACCAACGGTTAAAGGTATTTGTGAAATCTAACGTCGAAAACGCGCTGTAATTAGGGAATAGTGTGTAACCCTGGTTTCCTATGGATGCGGTTTGTACGAAAATTGTTATTTTTAAGAAACACAAATAATTCCATCATCAGCCCGCGATTTTGAAATTAGCGTTTACGTAGCAAGGAAACCCTCTTATTATCTGAAATTGTATCACCAAAAAGCTGAAACGTGTATGTGTACACCACGTACTAACTATGACTTCGTACTGACGTTTACTAATCCATTTTCTGCGGAAAATATTTTCCTTTGTTATTTTCACTTAACTGAAATTGTCCTAATAAAACTATTTGCTAGAACGATTACGGCGAAAGTGCAAGGATGCAATTTAAAACGACGATGCCAATATTGATTATTGGTAGTGGATAGGATTCTCCATTATTGTCCCTCTATTGTACAATAGGATATTGGCGTTAGATTGGAGCAAAGCACTTCCTCCATTTAGCGCGATAAATGAAATGTGAGTTGTAATGGAATTCCGCACTATGGCGTACCGGAACTGAATGCTTGGGGAATTAAAACGAGTTTATTTTTTTAATGAAAACTAGGAACAAAATTATGCTGGCTAAATACCAAACATTAATTTATACGTTTCCGTGATACGCATTAATTACATAGTTTCCTCGATCAATTGAGAATAATGCCTTGAAAAACTTTATTTCTGATCGCCGAGATTAAAATTAATATTTTTATTTCATTGATGTGTCACAAAAAAAGTCGTTTTTTTTTTTACAGTAACACAGGAGACCAAGGAGGAAATAATTTCCCTCAAGGCCTATATCATCTTTGGGGATGCTGTGTGGAGGATCTTTTAGAGGATAGGAAGGAGTGAACTTGGGTCTTGAAGAGACCCATGTTATAGGATGGAGGAAACACAGAGGCCGGCAGATCATTCCACAGCCGAGCTGTTGAACACAAGAACGAGTCGTAGAAGCGACCCGTTCTCATGTGACAAATGTCAACCGTGTGCAAATGTTGGGCGCGCGTTTGGCGTGTTTCCCGACTATGCACCGGTGCCGAAGGGATCAATGACGCTAGTTCCTCGGAGCATCTTCCATTAAAATATCGGTAGAACAAGGACAGCATTCCCACCCGACGTCTGTGCTCCAAAGATTGCAACCCATTTGTTAAGATAGGCGAATCTATCAAACGGACCGCCCGTTTCTGCACAGAGTCAAAGTTTTTTTTCAGATATTTTGGGACTCCCGACCAGAGGTGGCTGCCAAATTCTACAATGGGGCGCACTTGCGATTTGTACAGGGTCAGCAGTTGTGTACTATTAAAGTATCTGCGGGCTCTGTACAATACGCCCAGCTTCTGAGAGGCTAACTTTACTCGGGCTTCGATGGAGCCCCCATACCTGAGCTGGTCACTTAAGGTTACACCAAGCATATCAATGGAGGGCTTGTTGGGAAGATTGCTTCCATTAAAGGAGACTAGATTGTCATCTCGATCCCTTTTAGACGTAATCAGACATGATTGGGTCTTTGAAACATTAAATTCGACGAGGTTATTCTTACCCTAAGAGGAGACCAGACATAGGTAAAAAGACAATACCAAGAGGCTGCAACACATATTTTGACTCCTATTGTCCCCAATAATTGAGCAGATATCGACCTCAGTTGTAAAATGGCAAGCCTTCTTTCCTAGGCCATGGGCCGATAGATTATGGGTTCAATGCCAGTCAAGGGTACAAATTTTCCTCTATTCTTCACATAAATCGTATAAATAAAACTAAAACTATGCTATAATAACGCTTCTTTCACGATTCAGAGACACTTTTGTTATTACTGAGGTATCAGACAACTACCTAAATAAAATATTTAATTGAAATGACTCTCGCTATGTATGATAACCAGGGGCGCTATTCCCGTTCTTTTTAATGAAGATATCTCACGTTTTTCCTTGGGGTTAAAGACTTCTTGATTAACTGCGGAATTTCGGTGAGGCATAGTAAAAAGATCCTAAATAGATTGTCAAGAAATTATTTGATAACACAAATTGATGAAATATCTTCAAGTGACGTAAGATTTTGAAATAAAACTTTTAAAAACAATTACATTGTATTATAATTTATTTTAATACATTTTTATTTTATTTTTAAATATCATAAATAAGCCCTTTAACGAAGAATCACGTTTTATAAAAAGGTACCTACCTCATTAGATAGTAATGACCTTTTTTTGTCTCTAGTTGTAAAAGTGACATATGAATTTGTGCCGACCGAAGAGGTGGGGCATTCCTCTTATTTTAAAAACTCGGTTCCAATTTCGATTTAAGTCACATGGAATCGATTCCTCGGACGCAGTCTTTGTTCCTTTTGGTCCGCATAGGTCCGCCGTTCCGCAATCAATTATACGAATCGTTCGTATTATACTAATGAATAGGGACGCCTTTCATTTCTGACTCCAATCCAAAACCTTTGCCGTTCCTTGACTGTGAGTTCGAAACGAGTGAATCCGGAGTGAGTTCACCGCTTTCGAAATCGAACTCATTGTACTCGGTCGGTCGTACCGATTCCATTCAATGCCGCGCTTGACGTGAATTGTCAAACATGTCAACATCTATATAATGTTTAATAATGTTTACTAGCTAATTATGTTTAAAGTAAATAATAACGTAATTGGTAAGATACTTAATATTGAGTTTTTCTCTTGTTAAAACATCGCAAATATTGACATTTTTGATGAATGTCGCTCGCTGAATTCAGCTGACAGCTGTCATCCGAGAAAATCGGAACCACAGTTAAGTAAGAAAGCTTTAACCCTAAGGATAAAGTTAAGAAATCTTCCTTCAAAATAACGGGAATAGCGCCCCTGATTTATTTAGCCATGTACGTTTTAATCATGATCTCTCACGCTTTGTTCAATCCAAACGCCAAAATTTGTAAGCCGTAATCCCGCTGTTTCCGGACAGCAGTGACTCTTGTGGTTTATATCAAATTGAACCCTTTTATAAATAAATAAAACGGGCTAAGAATGATCGGTCTCCACCCCCACCCCCACGATATGTATTTTATATTCCAATTTCATATACCTGATCATATTTTATAGAGCAACTATCGTAGGAGCTTATACGGGACAAGACGTTTATTTCACGGAGATAAATGAAGTTATCTTGGAATATCCTCGGGCTGTCTCCCGAACCTTGAAACTCAGCTGTTATGCCGAATCACCCCTTTCCACAAATACGTGATCAGAGTACAAATGCCCACCGAGGAGGCTGTTCATGATATTGAGCCCTTAATGTGGAGGGAGATTTGGGATGGGAATATGAAGCAAACATAATATGTTTGTTTATCCCAAACGCACCTATCCAAGGGCTCGAATCGCCCTTAAAAAACAAAAAAACTTTTTTAATTATTTACTGGGTTTCATGTTTTTTAACTCATGAAGCCAAATCGTGGTTTTATGTATTTTATATGCTTTATTCGAGTCTTGTTTGTTTTCAGTTGGGTAAGTTGCCTGATAAATATTAAATAAATGTGTATTCTTCTAAACGAATTTCCCAAAAGTTCGTAAAAATTCTTAAAAGTACATCGTGCATGGCGTACATAAATCCCAAATATAAACGTACGTACAAAGAATATATTTGGACAGGCACCGAATGGTGCGTTGTAACACGGCCTCCGTGGTCGAGGGGTAAGGCTCTCGACTACGAATCCGAAGGTCGCGGGTTCAAATCCCGGCATGCACACGTAAATTTCATTTAATTAATTTGTGTTGTTTCACAATTAATTCACTTAAAAATAATATATGGTATAAAATCGTACAGGACTGTGATTTTGGTAAATCGAAAAACTACGTTTGATTTTAAAATGATTATTACAATAAAATAAAATGTATTTTCAGACCACAGAGCCTAACGTCTCAGTGCTCAAAGATCGGTTGATTCACACCTCAAATTACGATTAAAAAATTCAACCTAGCTGACTGCTTGCGGTTACGAAAATAACAAAACAAAATTTAAGAAGACAGAAAATGCAAACATAAAACATCAAAATTTTATTAGGCGGTACCAGAAAAAAGTTATCGAAGATGTCTTAAGTTCACTGAAAGATAACGTTATATTCGTTTTTGAAATCACGAATATTAAAGCACTAATGAATCAGCTGTCAATAAGTCTATGTTCGGGAAGGAGCATAAAAAAATATCCGGAACTTATTACTTTTGCCTTAACCCTCCACTTCTATTCTCAAAAAAACTTAAAACATAAATACGAAGACCAAATTAGAAACTTGCCTTTCCCAGAAAAAAAAAGAAACTTAACATCAAGGAATCTCTGGTGACGCTCTGGTTTAAAGAAAATTCTTCACCATAACTATAAATAAGTTTATAGCCTTTCAATGGATGAGATGGACATGTCATGGCGTATTAAGGTGGTCGCCGATTCCAATGATATGTGGACATCGAAAGCTTTCGATCGAAAGTCCCTAGGCGAGTAGTAACTGGACTAATTAGATTATGATATCTTATTGATTTATAGAAATGGAACAAATGGAAATACTTTTTAAAAAGGGATTTTAACGAATTAAACACAATACCAATAAATTAAATAGTCTGTGTTTTTATGTCAAAAGCGAAAAGGTTTTAGTAACTAATTTTGGTCACCTCAATCAACGGTGCTTTGAAAGTTGCAGTTGGTACCTTTTTGATCAACGGTTTAAAGAGTGACCAACTAGATCATAATATGCATGATACAGGAATAGAAGACATTTATTTTAACTTTCAATAGTTGTCCAGGCAATAATACAATTATGAAAACTTTGGGGTGCTCTAAGATGCTCTTTAAATGAACTAGCGTTATTTTGAACACTTTTTTTTCATTTTTCACTTGTAGGTATACATAATTATAAATTAAAATAAAATAACTTAGTTTGAATACCACTTTTTATTTGTATATGTTAACCAACCGGTTTCAGTTCAGCCTGAGACTTTATCAGGGTTATACAAAATACATATGTTTTTATATAACCCTAATGAAGGTTCAGGCTGAACTGAAACCGGTTGGTTAACATATAAAAATATAAAGTGGTATTCAAACATTTTTTTAAGATAATAAAAATTTAAAACGCTTTTTTGTAGAAAAATCATCTCAGGGGCGTTGTAATCACCTAAATGGCGCTGTAGGTAATAATAATAATTTTCCCCGATGCGTCAATCCATTTTTCTCTAATTTTTCCGTCCTTCGGAAATCTAAATTTTAAGATACTATTAGTTACGGTGCCTAAAAACTGAGATAACTGATACTTTACATAAAATAAATAAGCATCTGTTTATGCAAACTCAAGAGTTCAACAAAATTAAGAGTTCCAACTGCCTGGTGCCAGTGAGGCTATGTCATCCCGAATTGGGGTATTTTGTGAGGGTGGAGTTAGTGATAAGGAGAATAAATGAGGAATAGGAAAGTGGGGAAGTAGACTATTCAGATCTGGTCACCAAATACGGCTAAAGACCGCTAAATTGTTACCAATATCTACCCTTAATAATTAAATATTTTTTCTGATTATTTTACAAATGTTATTGACTAAGTTAATGATAGAATTAAAATATTTGTAAACTTGCCTGACTTAATACATAGAGGCATTGAAAAAAAGAAATGTATAGATGTAGGTTCTAATAAATAAAATAAAATAAATAAGGCCATTTCAAGTAGCGTTGCAATTCTGAATCGTTTTTTCACCAGGGCGATACTGACAGTATCCTGCACTCTTGAACATGCAGCAAATTGAAACAATATCATTGAATTAATTTGCGCATGCCGGAATTTGAACCCGCATTTTTTAAGTAAAAACAGTAATAAAAAGATTTTACAAAGTATAATTATATAAAGTTGACACAAACATAATAAATACGTAATATGAATAAATAAACGTTGCATTTTTTTCAACCACCAACAGTAAACATGTAAAACTAAAACTTTTCAATAAAATACATAAAATTTACAGTAAATAATACCGATAGTCTGTATTTAAACGTACTGTCGTCACATCACTATCTTTAAAGGCTTCAGCCATTGTATTCGTGGAAACAGATTATGCGAGCGTACATCAAAAAAATATTAATAATATATTTCGTAATCTTATTTTGTACTTACTGCTGAAATTATATTCCATTTGTCTTGAAGTGCACCAGTTGTATTTTTACAAAGTTGCACTGAACAAGACGGTATTTTTAATGAAACGAGGAGCAACAAAACGCTTTGACAACCCAAAAGCAACTGATAAATGGGTTCCTTGTAAATTAAGATTGACGCCTGATAAGGCGTCGTTGGCCATCAGTTGGGCGCTCCTTATAGCATATCTCTTTATATTATATGATCTGAGATCTATTCCATGCAAACTCTTCAACATTTTCTCTACTCCGCAGCTCACTGGCTACTTAAAGTAAGTCTACACTTAAAATCATATATCTACATTTCGTGTAATTTGGCCATTGTTCAAACAAAATGTGGAAAACTAAATTAACTATAGTAAAAATTCGAAATTGTTTCCAAATATCTTTACAACCCTCAATGTGAACATTTTATTTGAATACTACAAAAATGGCTATTTTTATTATCCGTACATCTAATCTTGTAATTACCCTAGCCAGGGGAATAAAATAAAGTCCCAACAATTTGAACTATTTATTTTTCCTGGATGTCGAAACGCTAATTAAAATATACTCTGGGATATCCAGGCAAACATTTAACCCTTTCACGCACCAAGAACGTTAATGTTTTTAGTAAATAACTTATATCCCGACCTTTGTGACCGCAATACCCTTGATGTTAAGAGTACGACTTCCGCTCAAAATGTTTTTTTTTTGTGTTTTTTTTTCCTACGTAGCAATCCCATGAGTTTTAGATCTCATTAGGGCAATAGAACAATTTACATTACGTTATTGTTTAACGACTAGCAATATATTCATTAATTGATAAACTAAACTTTTTAAGACAAGATTTTTGTGCATAGCGCAAAGGGTAACAATTATTTTTATAAACAATAATTATTAGCCTGAAACACTCATCCAAATTGAAAAAACCTTCCGAGAAAGATAAATGTCGCCGACAGGACTCGAACCTGCACCCTTCTGATATCCGGTCAGATGCTCTACTGTTGAGCTACGTCGGCTTATCGCAAACCCGCCAAGTTAATCAATATATACTAGTGTTTCATTCAATAATTACTGTTTTTTATTATATTTCACCGACAATCAGAAGGGTGCAGGTTCGAGTCCTGTCGGCGACATTTATCTTTTCTCGGAAGGTTTTTTCAATTTGGATGAGTGTTTCAGGCTAATAATTATTGTTTAAAAAATAATTGTTACCCTTAGCAATATATTCAATCATTTAAATTTTCTTAAAAATTCAAGTATAAGTACGTCTACGAACAAAAACACCTGCCAGAAGAACTTAACGAAAAGCATGCGAAATAAAAACCAAAACAAGAAACATGCTTTGGAATGGTTCACATTGAACATTATAACAACAACAAAAAAGTTTATACTACATCAGTTTCAGTAAGTCAATAAATTAAAATCCACAAATCTCGAAAACATTCCTTCGCTATGTTGCGAATAATTTCAAGTGAGATAGTCACGTAATACCTGTTTTAAAATAAAATGCTCGATTCCAATCTGAATCTGGAAAACTGCAAAGGATTTATAAAGTGTTTAATTTGCAGTTCTCGCAACAACAAAAAAAATCAGGAATCCTACGCTATTTATCCATATTTTCATTATATACATTGATATATACATGTTTCGAAAGCGATGCTTTTATCATTTTTTAATATATATGTATTCATATATTCCTGATGATGAAAGAAAGAAGAAAGATGATGATTGAAAATACCTCACAAGAGTCCCAAACTGCTCCCAACCGTCTGGAGCCAGTGAGACTATGGCGTTCCCAATTGGGGAATGTTGTGAGGCTGAAGGTATTGGGGAGGGGAAGGAGAAGGGGGAGAGGAAGGTGATGGGAAATACCTGGCTATTCAGATCTGGTCACCAAACACGGCTAAAAGCCATTTCAAGCAACGTTTCAATTCTGAATGGTGGTCTTTCACCAGGGCGATACTGAGAGTATCTTCCACTCTGGAACGTGCGCAAATATACCATATATTATTTTTAAATGAATTAATTGTGAAACAACACAAAATTAATTAAATAAAAATTACTTGCGCACGCCGGGATTTGAACCCGCGACCTTCGGATTCGTAGTCGAGAGCCTTACCCCTCGACCATGGAGGCCGTCAAGTGGTGAATATTAAGTATTTTTTATAAATTTTATTTATTAATAATGAAGCCACATCGTTTGAATAAATTATGAAACAATAAAAAGAAACTGTATTGAAACATAACACACGTTGGTTGCAGTAGAAACAATTTCCAGATATTAAATAGTATAATAATATTTCTGTGGGTAGGTACTTTGTAAACGAATGGTTCAATATAAAATAAGTTCTTATTAATTTTAAAGTAATTTAGTTATCCAAATAAAAATAAGTTCAGTTTATCACCTCCAGCTTCTGAATGGTTGCGGAAGACGATTCGTCTTTTATAATTTCCGCCGCAGTTTCCCCGAATAAAAACCCAGCCTTTTTACTTAGCGAGATTAAGATATGATTTACGAGTTTGCCAAAGCGCGACCTTTCTCCTCGTATTTGTTTAAATGGTAGAGACGTTTTTTTAATAAAACAATTACAAAACAATTTTCTTCAACTTTGATTTAATTTCGCAAATATTTTATTTCGTAAAAGAAACTTTATAGCCATTAGAGAAAATTTAACAGAGAAGAAGAAAAACGTTTTATATTTATACTTCGCCTCTGGAAGGTGAAAAAGTGTTTACTGGAATATGAAAAGAAAACAAAATTAGTGATTTTAAAATGAAATAATATGAAAAACTTTACCGCTATGAAAATAAAATAACCAACAAAAAAATTATTTTGTCTTTCAACTTTGAATTTTTTCAACCACGTAGATATGAAAAATAAATTTAATATAACCTAACGGTCTAAAACTTACGTCGTTAACTCGTCTGTTTATATTACTTTAACCGTGAGCGATGATCGTAAAGCCATCTCAATTATGATATACGGATCTTCGAAATTTTAATCTTTTCAAATCCTTGTCAAAAATAAGACACTATTCATTCATTTGATCCGGGGAAAGCGGGTAATATCTGGTAGTCTCGTTTATTATTTTATAATTTGGCAGCCGGGAATGGGTACCGCCGTTCCGGGAAACATTCCCTATATAACCAACACCTCTGCCATAGATCATCACAAGTGGTTCGCTACGGTAGGTGATTTAGCAGGGATGCTCGGGTTCATGGGGTGAGGTTTGTGCAGGTCTTGGCGGCGGATGCGTCTGCTCACAAACTGACCCCAAATTCCTACCCACCTTTCAAACTTTTTTCTTTCCCATAACATCCTATTTTCCCTCCACACCGAGACCCTTCACACAGCATTCCCAAAGATGACGTACACCCTGAGGAAAAAAATTATCCTAGGGGCCCTGTGTGGAGTTAATGTGAAAAAACATTAATATATTAACAGGTTGTTTATATATAGTTTTTTTTTATTTTTTTTATTTCCTGTACATAATTTTTTCGTATGGTGTCGTATTTTTTTTTAATACAACGATAAACACAAAAATGAAGACAATTCATGAATCCTATTTTTTACATCAATTCAAAATATATTATTGAGACTAGATACTAATAATATTGTTTTCTTTGTTTCAGATTGTATCTCAGGAGCCTGGAATCCATAAATTCGTATTATTGTGAAAAGCCTTTGAAAGTAAAATGTTCTTGTAGTGGAGGTGTGAAAAATTATTCTTTCAAATATAATGCTTAACCTCTGTATTCGTACAAAGAAAAATAAAACGCAAATAGAAGACCAACAGTGACAAAGATGAATTCTTTCAGCGGGTGAAAAACGACCAACGACATAATTTATTGATTTTGATATCTGCAAGTTTTAAAATCAATCAACATGGACGGAATGAAAGGTGAGTCTTTTAAAATATACCTTTTTTTTAATCATTAATATTATCATCATCATTGTTTATTTAATATAGCATGGAGGCCTCCCTGCTACCTCCTTTATTCGTCCTTAGCTATTCGCTGCAATGAATTTCCGACGACCTTGTTTATCTTATGTTACAGATATGGAACGGCCTTCCTTTTTTCACCTGAAAGACTATCATGGTTACAAGGCTTTCCTTTATCCTAGGAACTCCAACATAGGCATGCTCGGTCTGAACTATCCACGAACCAGGATTGATTCGTGGATCGTTGTAATATTCATCGATTATTTATTTGCCAAAACATACCTATTTACTCCTGTAAGCCTAACTCGGCAACTTGGCAATCTGATACGTAAAGTACGAATAGTACCTACAGAATTATTATCAATGTACAAATAACAAGTTTGCCCTAGGATTGATTTTGGAAGCAAACTCTAGTTTGGAGCCCTTAGATACTTTAAAAAACTCCTGCCTCTGCAAAACGGCAATATGTTATACATATAGATTCCCGTATCTTACCAGATTGATTGCAAACTTTAAAACTTTTACCTCAGGTTGTGTGTTTATCCTGCCAGAATTTCATTACGAATCATCGAACATCATCGATCTCTTTGGCACCGGTATATAGACATGAGACACGCCAAACGCATGTCTTTTTAATTGTCGCGCCGTTGTCATTTCCCGGACGAGAACGGCTTATTTTACGATTTGTTCAGGTTGTGTAATGTTTTACCGCCTTTATGTTTATTGTTTTCAACGGGAATTTTGCACGGTATTCGCATAAGTAATACGGGACTCTTCAATACTCAAGTTTACTACTTCACCACCAAAAAAGTAGAACTTAACACGGATAACTTAACCGTCCAAACGCCATTCTCAAAGATAACGAAAGTTCTTAGGAAAACCACGGGTCTGTTTTGAGAACCTCGTGTAAAAAATAAACTTTAAATCATGTTGTTCATTAGAAACTCAAACAATTATTTAGTACGATGTGATAAATGAAATAGCGTTTAAAATAGCAAGTTTCATTACAGACAAAAATAACACTTCACGTGGGTATATAGTTATATGCGTATTATCTCTTTTTTATATAATATTATTTTATATATATAATTATCAAAGAAAAATACGGTTTAAAAAAAAATATCTATTAAAAGGTGTTTTAGAATACACCTGTTTCGTGTCTATTTACGTTGAATGACGTGCGTGCGTGCAATCATCTGTACAGATTTTAATTAAGCCCAACAAAGGACACTATTTTGGTTTATCTAAAACAAGCCACGGCAGCTGCGGGTTGAACAAGATCATATTTTAATTACTCGTGGGGGGTATATAGGTTATTCACAGATATCCTTATTTATTATTCTATTATTCCTATTGTGCTGTAAATTTAAACGTTGTACCTATATGTTCTATAATAAATGACAAAGCGGATGGATGGCAAAAACAGAACATTTGCTTCTTAAGTTAAACCTTCAATAATTTTAATGTAGCTGTGGCTAGACTCAGATTTATTTGAAATGATTTTACCTATACCTACACACTGGTGGAATTTATTACTTAGTCGATTCTCTTCTTACCTATATTGATTTTGCTCTAACAGTAGCGCCACTTGAAGAGGCATGTTGACTGTGTTCAAATATATAACATTTAGAGACACTTTACTACGAGCTATCCTTTAAAGTTGAAAGGGTATGGTTCCTTACTACCTGACGCCTATTCTACCAGTTTTCCTACTAAGTGTTCCCGGAACAAACTATCTACGAATCAGAAGAGATGTGTATATACACATATACGCGGTGTGTAATTTGCAGATCAAAACTCGTCATATTGATTTCTTGGGTGGTTAAAAAGTTCGATTACCGAGAGAATTAGTTTAAATTATTCCCTTCCCCCTCCCTCGCCGAATAGCTGACTTGCCTTTTTCATGCCTAAGGGTATTCCGCTTACTGAATATAAACACTTTGGATATTGACATATTTTGTATCTAATCGTAATCATTTAAACGGCATACTAATTTTGTATAATAATACAACAATGTTCTCTTTTTTAACTTTTATAATGTCTCTGTTATCTTTTTCATTGCAAACATTTCAAAATGATTCAAAGTATTTTATTTAAATGAAACAGTCAAACATTGCTTTAACCACTTTTTTTTTTTTTTAACGCCGGCCAGTTTCAGAACTACCGTTCCGTCATTGGGGTAAAATATATAATAAACAATATTACAGAATTATGGCATAACATATAGTGGGGGCGGGAGCGTAACTAGGGATTAATAAAGTGTGGGGGAAGGGTTGTTAATAATAGACTCATTATTTAAGAATTTCTTGATTTCTAGGGGTTCTAAATTATCTAAGCGTTTACTTTTACTATGAATGTAAAGAATATAGATCCTCGTGTTTTTAATAAAACTATGATTGTTTGACACCTAATATGTATGTTCTGCCATAATTTTGTAATATTGTTTTGTATGTATTTCGCCCTATTGATGGAACGGTTATTCTGTAGCTGGTCGGCGTTAAAAATAAAAAGTGATTAAAACAAAGTTTGATTTTTTTCATTAAATCAAAATGGATAACCACAAAGTGAAAGCTTCATTCAATAGTACAAACTACGTTAAATTAATGCTTTAAATGTATAAGGAGGAACGATCTGCTGGCCTTTGTATTTCCTTTATCATGAAACATAAGTTGTTGCTAACTACAGGTTCACTACTTTCTATTTTCCAAAAGATCCTCCATAAGGTATCCCCAAAAATAATATAGGCCTCGAGGAACATTATTTCCCTCAGTTCCTCTAGTGTGGAGTGACTGTAAAAAAACACAGATTGAATTGTATTGAATGAATACCACAGAAATCGGAGAATGAACGATAACTGAGACATGCATGTATATATACCGATTTTATTGATTTCAAGGGCTCAAAAAAAATTGGCTGTTTTTGTTTTATTTTTTAAGCATTTCATTGATAAAATGTAGACTGAGGATCAATGCATGGTATCCACTTAACTCTTAACCATCTAAACTCATACCCAACTTTGGCTCATGTCAGGATATTCCATAAAATTCCCCAGATATTGCTTTTGTCACGATTTTTAGCACTTTTCATTTTTCGCAAATTGTCACATGTTTATGAAAACCGTGCGTGACGTAATTTATGGCCAACCTCTTAGAATATTTTATTATGTAATGCCGCCGTGTGATAATACGAAACGGCGGAAAGCCCTAACCAGAAGATTATGCCCTACACAAAATATTCCTTGTAGTATTATAAAGGCGAACAACAAATCCATTCATCACCTTTTTATCCGTTTCTATAAGAGGTGTCATATCATCTAAAAATATCTTGAGACTATTTAAAATTGGTTGATATTTAAAAAATATGTATATATGGTACATATATTTAATAAAACAAATTCTTATAAACCACTTTTCGCCAACTGGTTTCGCTTAGATCAAGCTTCGTGAGGGCAAATATAATAACTAAAGAAAATAATACGGATTTATCATATTAATAGGTAAAGAAAAAGAAACAGGATAATACAAAAATGAGAAAGTAGAATATAATATTAGAAAGAAGCAAGAATTGAAAAGTTTTACATATAAGAGGGAGACAACAATAAAACATATTCTAACAACTAAATGGTAAATAAAATAATTTAATGGGGAAAGAATGAAGTCGTTACGACAAACCTATAATGATGTATAACATGCAGAGCCATTATTAATGACAAATAGACTACTCATTATAATAATTAAATGGGTAAGTGAGATTTCCATAACGACATATGAGGGGGAGTTAATAATTGGATGGGAAAGGATTCACAGGAAACAAGATTAAAATCGGATTAAACGGTAAATTTGTTTGATTATTAAGTAGGTTTGCCGATAATTTTAATTATAAAGATTACTTAATTTCTAGTGCTTCTAAGTTATCTAATCTAAATCCTATACCGTTTTTATTCAAAAGACTAGTTCCCGTGGTTTTATTAAAAGGATTTTAGGTAAGATTGGGTGTTTTGCGAATTCAGAAAAATCGGTACCATTTTAAGTTATCACATTTGCCCTGACGAAACTTGATCTAAGCGAAACCGGTTGGCGTAACACAATAATTAGTGGTTCACAAGAAAGTGTTTGTTTTAGTTAATATGATATGAAAGCACAAGGTATTTAATTGTGTATTATGAAAATAACATAAATATATACATTATTTCTAATTTTGAAACTGTCTTTTCATGGCGGAATTCCATTTTAATAAATTTTTTTAAAATTAAAAAACCTTTGTAACTATCTTTCACTTGTATTTTTTTAAGAAGCAATCACTTTGTGGTTTGACTTTGTATTAAGTAAATGAAACACCCTGTAAATATACACTTATTATATTTACCCTGTATATATACAGTACCCTGTAAATATAAAGTTATTATATTTACCCTGATGAAGCTTGAGTTAAGCGAAACCGGTTGGTGAAAATAAAATATATTCGTGGTTTATAACAACGTGTTTCATTTACTTATTATCTTTCACTTGCTTACTTCAGACCGGATCGGTTTCACCATATCATTAATTAACGGGAGATTCCAGCGAGGATAACATTATTTTTTAATTTCTTATAAAAAGAAAATAATAATGAAAATAAATACCAAAAATTTAGGTAAGTTAGAATTCTTAATTGTTATTTAATAGCTATTTATCTTATGATGAAATTAATATTGTGAGTTTAAAATAGTTGACCTTCAAATTCAACAACAATTCAAATCTGTAGAAATGTTATGAAGGAAGGGCTCCCTGAACGATGGTTCAACAAACCTACAAATTTTCTGCTTTACGGATAATATTATAAGGTTAATCCATAAAGTGGGGTATCTCTGGATAATGTATCAGATTTCAAAGGCCATCATTATATCGACCCCTCCCACATAAAGTATCCTAACTTCAAAATTAGAACATTACAGGAGAGTGATTTAAAGAGACATAAGTTTGGTGCAAGTCGAGTTTTTGATTATTTTGCAACAAATTTGGGACCCTCATTCTAAATTACGTCCCAATATTCTTTTTTCAAAACGATCAAAAGCTCAACTTACCATTAGCTTTTGTCTCTTTAAGCCAGTCTCCTTTAAAGTTCCGATTTTGAAATTTCGATACTTTACGTAGAAGGGGTCGATATGTATCGTTCATGAAAGCTTCATATGAATTTATCAGGTTGCTATTATGTCACCAAAACAAAAATCATCTCGAAGGTCAATGAAATAATATAATTTATGTCGAACTCTACAGAAGAGCAAATCCGAGCTATAAAGCTAGTGGCATTGTAAATTTTATGCCTTTACTCTAGAAAATCAAGCTATTATTAAAACAAATAACAAAAGTTACGAAATTTGTGTTCTTGTCCATGAAGAAAATTATACCTGTCCCTTTAAATAAAAGTTTCGTTTGTTTGTCAGAGAGTTGAGAGAAATTTCACATTTTTCCAAAATGATTAATCACTTAAGAAGTAAAGCTACCTCCAGCCTCATTCAGAGGACCGCTATTGAGTACATGGTAGAATGAGACCAACCCAACCCTTCAAATGCTCAAGTCTGTCCGGAAAGTTTCGAAAAATTGAGAAAGGGGGAGAATATTCGAAGGAAAGGCTATGAAAATGACAACAAACTTTTTTTTTGAATTATCATCATAATATTGCTTCAGATAATTCATTCTATTTGCATTATTAAAGATTCTCTTGGCTTTAATATAGCATAATTGTAACAAAGGAAATAAATCATTTTCATTTAAATAACATTTTTTAAAAGTGACTAAATGTGTTTACTATTTTGACATGCAAAATGACCTAAGAATATATTAATGCAACAAAAATATTTAATTATTTGAATAAGCCGGCATTTAATTGGGATAGACAAATAAAATAATAATAATTTTAAATCAGAAATCGTAAAAAAAAAAATATTAATTATTCTGGGAACAATGTTGCAAAACAATTTCAGGTATTACTTGGGTTTTAATTTCACTCCGTTAAAAAATTGCAATTATTCAGCTTATTTATGTTTAACAAGAGCTTTATGCAAGTAATATAAAAGATGTAATCAGAAAAATTTAACCTTTTTTTGGGCACAGGTTCTAAGACCAGTGACCAAGTCCCTGAGGCATGCCGCCATAAAAATTTTATGGTCTATTAACGAAATGAAAATTTTCTTATCCGAATGATCCAGTTTCCTTTCCAGTTTATAAACGATGAATCTGCTGAGATATTTTCCTCTTATTTTTATGATTTATGAACAAGAAAAGACCGAGGCATTTTTTTTATATTTCAAAATGCAAGTGGGTATAAAAATTATTTATTCTGTAAATATGGCATGGTAATGGAATAAAATAGAACACCGACAAAACAGTAAACTATGAAATGATTGGTTAGGTTAGGTGAGGTTAGATATCTTTTTTTACTGTCTTCACCTTTCTTCACAGTTTGTAAAATATGGCATGGTAATGGAATAAAATAGAACACCGACAAAACAGTAAACTATGAAATAATTGGTTAGGTTAGGTGAGGTAAGATATCTTTTTTTATTGTCTTCACCTTTCTTCACAGTTTGTAAAATATGGCATGGTAATGGAATAAAATAGAACACCGACAAAACAGTAAACTATGAAATGATTGGTTAGGTTAGGTGAGGTTAGATATCTTTTTTTACTGTCTTCACCTTTCTTCACAGTTTGTAAAATATGGCATGGTAATGGAATAAAATAGAACACCGACAAAACAGTAAACTATGAAATAATTGGTTAGGTTAGGTGAGGTTAGATATCTTTTTTTACTGTCTTCACCTTTCTTCACAGTTTGTAAAATATGGCATGGTAATGGAATAAAATAGAACACCGACAAAACAGTAAACTATGAAATAATTGGTTAGGTTAGGTGAGGTTAGATATCTTTTTTTACTGTCTTCACCTTTCTTCACAGTTTGTAAAATATGGCATGGTAATGGAATAAAATAGAACACCGACAAAACAGTAAACTATGAAATAATTGGTTAGGTTAGGTGAGGTAAGATATCTTTTTTTATTGTCTTCACCTTTCTTCACAGTTTGTAATGAAACAACATAAGATGATATTTTTGAAAAAAAAAATTATTTCTTTAAACGGGAACATGCAAATTTCTTTAAGTCAACGCTTTTTATATGTTGTTGAAAAACTTGTGCAGGTATTTCATACGCTATGGTAGCACTCAGCGTTAAACGTTAAACTTTTAAGCTTCAATACTTTCAGCATAAAATTAACGACTCCATTAAAGTTAACGAAATGGAACATGTTGCGTGTAACGATTTCACTTCCAAATGAAACCAACAGTCGTTTACGACCGACGCTTCTCGGAGTAAAACATAAAGCTTTGTTCAATTCAAATACATAAAATTTAATTGGTACATTGGAAAGCCTTCGTCCATAAAGCTTGGCCAACACTGGCCATAAATTTGCCGTTTCTATCCACTGTACCAAAGTTTATCCTGACCAGTCTGCTGGCCACACCGTGTCAGCCTGAAATTCGGTGTGATTTCAATATTCACTACGTCTTATATAAACTGTACAATATGATTCATTATGTTCAACGTTCATTGTCAACTAACTGTGCAAAAAATGTAGTCATTAAAAAAATGAAATCGAATTTATAATTTTTTTTTCTTATAACACCTTAAAACAATAAAAAAATTTATGTGGTAATAAAAATACTTCACACAACATCTATGGGCTGTAAAATTTGAAACCTGCATAAAATTAAGTTATTTATATAGCAAAAAAAAAACTTTATAAAGGCGAGTGGGTAAATTCATACAAAAATTAATAAAATTCCGCCATGAACAGCGTTGACACCACCTAGTGGCATTTTCTTTAACTTCTTCAGTACCATTGAAAGGTTTGTAACCCGGCTAAGATACGCTTCTCCACAAATATTCCAAAAGCTTTCAAATAATATTCACAGAGCATTAAAAATGTCATACTGCGTTTATTCGTCGTTACCATGGTTAGAAATCTATTTTGTTTAAGTAACGTACACTACTGCCACCTACCGAAATTACGTAAAACCTTACAGAAAAGAAAATTATGCTGACAAGCCCGTTGAAAATTTTCCATGGTTCGAACAATGGCTTATATAAAACTGTTGAAATGTTCTCAAAGTGCTTGAAAAAATGTATATCTTTACAATCGGATCGTAGATTTCTACCCTTATTTGTATTACCTTAGGACACTGAATATACTGTCACGATAATTTAAAATGATTTTTTTCCATCCTTAAAATACCAAATAAAAATGTGTATTTTTCTTAAATCCGTAAAAGTGTAAAGCCTTTTCATTTTTTTTTAAATGGTTGGGCATTAAACATAATAAAATTATTAAAAATGCGTATCTGTACCACATCGTATCCGATCATTAGGGCTGAATGGGTTGAATGCGTCCATGAAATATAGATTAGGTACGAGGCCGCGCCAAGTCTATAAGCGTACTTTTACATAATATAATCATATTCATCACATTTGCTTTTTTGTTAAGTGCCCAGTTGCTTATTGTCATTAATTAAAAATTAATAAGGATGCTTTAAATTCGTCGGAAGTTACCATGAAACTGGTCTCTTTATTTGAGTGAGTAAATTAATGAGGAACAAGTTTACAGAAATAAATTTAACCTGCACTAATCGTTGTAGCAGGTAAATACATGAGTTTATTATCTTGTGCAGTATACTGCATGAGGTATGGGGGAGTGGCCTTTCATCAGAATCATGATGTCGCTTCTCGAAAGGGGAGGCTTTAAATTGTATTATAAGTGGTGAAATTTCACATTATGTGATATGCCTACCAGTAATGATTGTATTTATTTTATTTATATTTTCTTTGCGGAACCTTATGGCGCCTCTAGAGATTAATCAATATCGCGGCGCCATCGTTGGCCATACCAATTTGACCTTGGACATTACAAATCTAAGTACAATATTATGTCGATTATCAGTGGGATCATATCTCTAGGTAATCTCGCATTGACTTAACTAGGTCAACCCTGCTTTGATGGATTGAACATGGAACATGTAATAGGGCGGGCTTTTAAGGGTAAAGCCATGTTTATACTCGCTCTGAGGATGAGATAGTTATTTCTTATGGGGTTTATTGTGTTTTCACTACCCTTTGTGGGTTTTGGGAGATAACTTATGTATTAGTGTAGTATTAAGGACAGACAGGAACACGGTTACGATTGAATAGGAAATTAAACAGTTTTTTTTTTAATTATCGTAAGGCAGGGTCACACGCTGAATTATTAGATTATATTCATTAAAATATCAGTTCAGGAATAAAGTTTGATCAAGGAAGCATTTCTACAACCGTAAGATAAACATATCCCTTCACGTGGCGACATTTATTCATCATAGACAATTTCATTCGAAACCTACCACCATGATTAAAGTAAACATAAAATAAAGCTCACACCAATCTGCTAAATACATGGTAATCAAACCAGATCCCACAAACTGTGTGCCTACTTAAAGCTAACATGTTATATAACAAAACACACTTCGTATTTAGGACAGAAAAAAACTTGTTTCTTCTTAGGTAACTGTTATACCCATAACGATTTAGTACAAAAATGCCACAAGTGCCAAGAATACCTTTAGTTTTTTTTTTTGCAATTTTCCAAGAATTGTCATTTTTTAGTTACAATATTTATGCTCTAACTCCAAGCTAACAATAAAACGTTCATTTTATGGCTCTTTTTACATTTATTTTTATTTTTATGTATGGATACATGGAAAAAAATCTCTCAGGGTAGATAAAACTTTCTACGTTTGCGGCGGTCACCCGTGGAACAGATTAAACCCGTAAACCGAAATGAGGGGAGGCGGAACGCAATAAAATGGTCCGTTGCATTATAAAAACTCCCAGTCGGCCAACTTTAAAAGGATTCCGAACCAAACATCGTAGAGGACGGAAAGCGTCGAGTTTGTAAAAAGTTAATATAATATTGACTTATATTAACACTGCTAGAACAGAAGCTTCTATTAGAATTCACACTAGATTGGTATACACTAGTATCGTCCTGGTGAAAGACCACCATTCAGAATTGGGGTAGCCGTATTTAGTTACCAGATCTGAATAGCTAGGCATTTCCCAACGTTCCTCTTCCCCAACTCTTTTGCTTGTTCACTCCCCTCAGCCTCATAACAAATCCCATTTGGATATTCTATAGATTTGGGTGGCAACCAAAATAAATTATTTCTTTAAATACAGATTCATTAAGTCTCTAGATATGTTTTATTAAAATTGTAAGCAATTATTCTGTATTTTCGTTGTATTTCATTTAATATTTGTATATTTGAACTAATATTGTATACGTGAAATAAAAGAACAGCTTTTATAATTTGCTATTTCATATATTACAAATATCAATACTAAACAGTCAAAGTAAAATTTGCATATTTTGATATTAGGCAATCTAGTTAAAGGAGTATGATATACTGTTGTCAAAGGAAAACAATTGCCGTAATTGCCATTATAATCAGTATGTTACATCAAAACAAGTACAAACATATAATATACATTTTTATAATGAATGCTTTTGATATTGCAATACATTGAACCTACATGTATTTAATTACATATTAATAAATATGGCATATTCTACAACCGCACCGGTAAAAAGGCGTATTTTTATTATTAACGTGTAATGTGTTATTCATGTCACCGATGTCATAGATTACTTTATTAAAATTTAATTTTAAAAAAAATTTTTCAGATGTACACACAATATCGACTTCTTACGGTTGATTGTCAATCTTCCTTTATTTGCTTTATAATATTAAAAATTTAAAATCAGAATGGCGGGTCTATTAAAATCTCCGCTCTGATAGTGACCTATATCCCATATTATCCACGCAATAAAATCTGCGCTCATATAAAATTCTTATGTCACATTGTTTTAGAAAAGGTTAAAGGTTTTGTGTCAACCTGCCAACTTTTTTGATGCGAGAATAAATCAAATTTTAAGCGATAATTCTTTACGACGATCTGGGAATCATCAATCACGCATACAGAGTGGCCCAGGCATGAATAGTAGAACGGATTCATAAAAAAAAAATTATCGTAATTTTAGGTAGATATACTGTCCATTTTGTATAGACCTACAAGTTACTGCACAAACTCGACGGAGTAATTACATCGAAGAAAATTTTTATTGATAAATTAAAATATGTGGAATAAATAATGTGATTTGTTTTCATATGCCTGAAATTATTTATTAGTATTTCAAAGCTTTTAACTCATGCTGGAATTGAGACTTGAAAATATTGAAAGTGATAATTTTTAAATTTGAGATTAAATAATCTGTGAAAAATTTCATAACTCCATAACTCACCGTTAGAGATTTTTCGCTGAGACAAACAGATTTTCTGCTTCAAAATTTAGTTTATTTCGTGCAAAAATCATCCCCTTCGACAGCCATTTGACTGACACAAGGGGTTGAATTTAATCGGATTTCAATAAATTACCAGCCACACGCTCTGCAATAAAAAAGGATCTTAAGCTCCAATGACTTTACTCGGCCCAGGCAAGTACATTAAGATAGGTTTCTCTAATCCTATTTCTGAGCGACGGATTTGGAAATTATCAACTTGCAATCACTTTAATGGACTATATACCCACGTATGTTGTATGTACGTAGATTTCAACCATCAATTGAATGGCATGCCTTTGTGAGAAGATTCGTATGTAGTTCTCTCAGCGGTGAAATAAGAATAAAGGATTCTGTGAACTGTGTTACGTACATTAGACTATTAGACTATGAGATCCTGTTAAGCGCAATACCTTGTTCCCAAATCACGTGTCCAATCGAGTTGAATCATCCGTGAATCCATTCAAAATCGCACTGCGCCTGTGCGCAATAAGGTTGAAAGGGTGTCGGGATGAAAATACGCAAGCGTGAATTTCACGTACCACTATTACACTACCAGAATTATACATGGAAGAAATTAGACATGTACAGAATTACATCTAGAGAGAATTACACCTATTGGAATTACACATTTCAAGATGCAGAAACTTTTCACAGGTTAAACAAACAAAATTATCAATAATGGTGGTTTCAGTATCCCGTTCACATATAATATGATGCACACTGTTGCTCTAATAACATAAGAGGAGCTATATATTAAAACAGTCTTGTTACGGATTCCTATAAGTAATAGACTGTATACTTATTGAAAACTCCACTTATCCCACTTAGATTCCAAATCCCAATATACTTTCATATGGAATATTCAATGAAACGGATTAATGAATGCCGGTAGAATATTAATTGATTTCCAATTGATTCAAATATTAATATCAGTATCAAAATTCCCTTATTTACAACCTTCTTCTTTCCTTCATTTTTTTCTAGAGAGAAATTTATTTAGGACACAATTAAATACTCTAAAATTTAAACCTACATGAAAATGATTTTTATGCGTAATTCCAGTGGGTATAATTTAAGTAGGTGTAATTCTATAATTTCGTCCATGTATAATTCCGTCCGTGTTTAATTTGGCAGGTGAGATTCAAGTCTGTGTAATTTTCTCATGTAACCGGTTGAAACATACAAATGAATGCAACATAAAGTTTATTTCTTTCCTAAAGTTGTACCTAAATATTGAAATATTTAACAAGTAAGCAATTCAGGGAAAAATATAATGGAATGTTTATTCACATTAAAATATTGTAAATGTAGATTTTGCCATCGTGTACATAAACCCATTACAATAATCCAAAATACCAATATCGTTCTTAGCAGGGAGAATTTACGCTCGTTCAATAAATTCATATGAATCCGGCTTCTGTTGAAATATTTTTCGTCGCATAAACCTCTTATTACTTCACTGAACAGAAATTTCTTGAAGAATGATCAATACCAATTTTAAAGGGAGTTATGTTGATAATGAGATTAATTTCACCCAAAGTGATGTAAAATTAACCGTACACCAGACACGTCCAAAACACAATGTTAATGAACCTCTTGGTATGGAAAAGCCAGGGTATATTAGAATATGCAACCAATTTTACACTCACAGGTCCTACAAAATAGATTTTGTAGAAAAAGTTCTTACAGTGAAGATATAAACCGGTAGTAGTGTGCTGTGGGCGTGTCCGTGCGCCTGAAACTGATGATTTTTTTCATTCTGGTGAAATTTTTCAATTTTTTGAATAGGTAATTAATTTCATCGACCTATCTGGAGCCAAGAACCTGAAAGGTGTTATACTAATTATTGCCAACTTCCGTTTTCTTCAAGTCAGCACTTGTGGATCACTGTATCAAACGTGTCTAGAGTGAATCAATTTAAACAGATAAAACATATTTCTTTATAACCAAATATAAATTTTTGCACAACACCTGTAAATAATTAAGTCAAGATTGCACCACAAAATGCAATACCAAGCGAGCCAAAGGCCAATATTTCACCGTCAACAAGTCAAAATTACACCACACAATGCAATAATTTCACAACACCTGCAAATAATGTTGCTGGCGCTCCACTCAACCCGAACCTGCTCTCCTCACCAGGCGAGAGATCTCCACTCTACCCGGACCTACTCTCCTCACTCATGAATACTTCAACTTATACTTTTCTTTCTTGAGCGGGGTATACAAGTCTCGTACAATCACTATACTGTAAGTTTCATTATCCGTACTGTTTCTATTCATGTGAATAACGGTAAAATAATGTGTGGTCCATTTTCAGTATAAATATATACAGGAACGATTTTATGGTAGAGGTACATCACGTCTATACTTTATGCCATCACCCCAATAAACCCGAGATGAAAAATCGTTTTCCGCCAAGTGGCAAACTCTTGGAGAGTGCGAAAATAAATTTGCAAATATGAACTTTTGTATGGGGTTTTATGCGGGCTTACACTTAACTTACGGCTGCCATCTGACCCGTCGCGAAAAGGTCTTTCAGGGTGGAATATAGAATTTTCGAACATAAATATGCCCCCTCACTGCCGCAATACAATCACAATAAAAAGGGCGACTCCCTTAACTTTCTAATATATTTATGTATGTTAGCCGTTTCATTTAATACGGTGGCGGGATTGGAGGCGTCCGATGATGTTCATGATTTTATGATTTATCTTTTATTTAGAAAAAAATACTTTCGACCTCTGTGGACAAATGGTATGTGCATTTAAAATTCATATCGAGTTTAGGAGGTCTATTTCTCTGCGACCAAAAATATAGTAGATAATTTTTGGATGTTGTAATTCAAATCCTTTGTATAAAATTAACGTTACAAAATAGTTGTATTAAGTAAAAGACCATTTATTTTCACATAAAATAAATATTGTTATCCACTGACAATGATAATATCAACACTTCTCAATAAAAATATGAAACGAACGAATAAAATAACATTAAAAGGTTAGGGTCACGATTAGGATTCGAACCCCGAACCCCGACCCTCTAATCTTGATATCAATTAAAATAATAATGAATCCTTTGTTTACACCACTGTTTAATATATAAATATCAACATGTTTCAGAAGCGAATCTTCCCTCATCATGATACAAAGTATATACAAATTACAAACATTAACAAAAATTAACAATAAGTGATGAAATTAATTAAGTATTTAATTAAAAATAGTTTAAAAAATAAAAATATTATTAAAAAAAATAAATTTGTATTAGAAATTTTAAATGCATTTACATCATGATGAGTTTTAGATTATTATGACCATCATGATGTACATGCATTTAAAAATATCATTTACATCATGATGAATTTTAGATTATTATGACCATCATGATGTACATGCACTTAAAAATTACATTTACATCATGATGAAATTTAGATTATTATGATCATCATGATGTACATGCACTTAAAAATTCTAGGATCTGTAAATTTCGCGGTATCAGAACATTAAATACCCAGTAATAGGCACTAATAATATAATGTAAGTTATTACCAAAGTGCAAAGCAATTAAAAATTCCACACTACCGTGAAATTAAGTTTTAAAAATAGATCATAACAATAAAAGTACATAAATTTTTACCAGAATTGCACACAAAATATGATTATTATGAAACCATTGTAATTATAATATATCATAATACTGATAGTAACCCAATTATTGAAAATCCTGTTGTTAGCCTTGATATTGCAACAAAGATGGAGGAATTCTAGAATATACTCATTATCGATCAGAATTCACCTATCCTTAAAATTATCTTTACAATAAAAACAACTGTAACCCATCTTAAAAATCATTTTTCAAACCATATTGATATATACAGTAATATTATGAATAAATATAAAGTATATCATATAAGTCACGTTTTGTAAAATCATACTGAAAAATACAATTTAAGTAAAATCATGGTTTGACACCCAAAATTGTATTTAAACATTTAAACCATAGTTTATGCATTAATTGTACCACCCTGAAGATACTCGTCACAGGCTGAAACCTTTCACGGTCAAAAAAAGTGGAACAAAAATAAAGAAAGTGTTTTTTTTTTATTTTAATTTTTTTATTTTTTATTTCTATATAATCATTAAAATGGAATTCCACCATGTGTTAATAGTTTCAAAAATAGAAATATTAAAGAATATCTTATTAATTTTATTAATAATGACGCCATAAAATTACATTGGTACATTTATTGAAGAAACTTGATATTATAATTTTCAATGATTGAGTGCAACAACGAGTTTTATAAGCTTCAGTAATTTACTCCTAATAAATAAAAATATACTGTTGATTCAAAACGGTTTATGGTATGGTTTTACGTATGGTTAATTTTACATGTGTCAGTTGTTTAACGTTCCGAAATAATTGTCAATCTTTGGAAAATTGATGCAAATATGAAAAGAAAACATTATTATTATTTCCACACCATACAGTTAAAAATAGCGTTATCTCGGCAATTTTGGAACATCGAAGAAAAATACTAATTTATTTCAAATAGAGATTTATTTGAGAATATGTAGGGTAGTAGGTACGATCTCTTTTTTTTAACAAGTTATTCAAAAATTATGTCATCTTTTCCAACATTGTTTAGAATATGTGAATACTAATAAACTGTTTAATAACGGGAAGGCTATTTACGTCTTGTACAATATTGTAGTAAACTATCTCTTTCAAACACAGCAAATAGAGTTATAAAAGAAAATGCATTTCTAAAGAGGGACTTGGAGAAGTCATGCAACAGAAGCACATAATTACTTAAATCTATATGGAAGTAAGATGCAAATATTACCTTGCCGCATTTGAGTAGATGCTTGTTTACTTTTAAATTTCGCAGTAACAAAGAGCGTATGGACTGAAACAGTGTACTCACATCATAGATACGAGTCAATATCGTACAGTTAAGCCAAGATAACCAGTGCTGGAGAACGCAGTGAAGCAAAATTGATTTCGTAACCGAAGAGAGGTATATTATGAGTAGGTTGGATTAGGATCGATTGAGGAAATTACTCTTGATAACTTCGTCGGCACATTTAAATTGAATTTTCTCAACTGCAGACGGTGGGAGGGAACTCCGTGATATGGATTATTACGGCAGAACTTTTGGTAATGATGCAATCTGCATTCCATTTCCCTAAATGTTTCGTTTTCAGGATTTCATTTTTTAGAATAAAGCCTAGGAACGAGGAAATCTTCTTGAATGCTTTAGCTATGTTTTTCTCCAAAAAAATAATAGATATAAATAAATGGATTATTTCTATGGCGCCATTTTTGTGGAAAAACTCACCTTAAGATCGCTTAATCGAAGAGTGGTGCACTGAAAAAACTCATTTACTTTTATTGAAGTATTTTCAGTGGATGTTTACTCCATCTAATATCATTGACTGAGAAATAAATTTAATTACGACTTTAGGCGACTTCGGTAAATTGAACTTGTCATAAAACTGATGAATTCTCATTCATGTAATAATTTTTAACTGGTAAGTAAACGCGAGCAAACCACAATAGCGTGGATTTTTGTCAATCAATTTTGTTGTTCGTCTAAACATTTAATATTATAATTGTTAATCAATACAGTTTGCGAACATATTATACTCGTACATATCTATTTATGTTAACCATCTCGCTTTAAAGATTGCCAAATAACTATTAAATTGCTCATGTAAAATGTTTCTGTTTGCACAGAGCGTATGTTTTATATATACTGTATAATATGCATGCATGACTTCATCAAATATACAGGATCTAACTAGATGTACCCGATAGACTTTAAACAGTGATTCTTGACAATATTTTAACTGAAAAATGTAGATGGCATTTTATCTCCGGTGAAATTTTTTAAAAATTTTATTTATAAAAATATATTAAAATGTCGTCAGCAGATTAGCCGCCCAATTCCTCGCCCCAATCCTAACTGTCCAATACATAGTAATGTTTTTTTATGATTTTAGGTAAATAGAAAATTCCACCGGAGACCATAATGCCATCTCTATTTCTCATCCAAATAAGTCCAGGAATCGCTCGTTATAGTTTGGACGGAACGCCTGGTTACACTCTGTAAAATTTAATCTCTCCTACGCCGGGTGCGGGAATTTCAAATGTATGTAGTAAATACAATGTTGGTTATTAAGTCACGATTTCAGTATTAAATTAACACTGTGAATCGATTAATAGATTAAAATTAAAAATAAAATTTACGAAAGAAGGTGCTATTATAATCTGCGATGAGAATTTTTTTTCCTCCTTCATTAAAATTTTAACAAAACCTTTCGAAAGATGAACCCTTTTTTCAATAAAGCTCGTTTTATTCTCGTCGAAAATATTCAGAGAAAAAAATCACAATCAAGGATCATTACAAGGATCATAAAAAAGGTTTTTATCGGAATATAACTCTCATTATTTTTCGCAAATTGGTGAACGTAAAACATTTTTCACGACAAATTTTGACATTTTATAGGGTTAAGGTTATGAAATGTATTGATTTCAAACAAACAATAAATTACAAATTGTCTATATTATTTTATGGAAGCTTGTGTACGTGTGTTCAATTCTTCTTGAAAATAAAAAAAATATTTCCATGTCAACTAGCCTGGTGGAGCGCAGCAGATTCTGCGAAGTTAATATTGCCAACCCATTATACATTTTCGTATCAAGTATTGGTTCATCAAGCAAGTAGCGCAATTATCAGGAGTGGAATAAATCATATAGTTTGCTTGTGGTAATACGAAGTTTTTCATCAATTTTGCGTCGCTTTTTGGATTATCGCCGTTCAATAATATTGCCTTTTCATCTATCATATCGTGTTGTATATTCGGAAATTTCGCAGATTTTTTTTATCTTTATTCTTTCAATTTTAATAAATTATTTTGTTTACGGAATGAATAGTGCATACTTACGCATTGAAACATGCAGAGGCACGTTTCGGTCAGATTTTCTCGTTAGAGAATATTTTAATAATTGAAGCGTCCGCAAGAATAGCACACTTGTAAACTATGCAAATTCATTGCAATAATCCAAGTATTAAAAAAACGTTAAAGGAATCACCACTTACATAAACAGATCAAACAGTTCTTTCCCTGGGAACTTATAGTACTTATCCCCATATTCAAATACTATCCAATCTCATTAATTGATACGGGGTGGTCGTATTTTGCAAACAAATTAATCAATAAAGGGCAAAACTATCGTAGGAGAATAATGAAAACTGATTGTAGCTTTATATGCATTTATGTAAACTCATGTTCATCCTGAATTAAAAACAACCTTCCTAGTAACGTTTCATTGCATATTTGCATATCTACTTGAATGTTTTCTTTAATGCAAATTAATCCATGCCCCAGATATGGTATTTCGAAAGTACTTGTGCAGATCGGATCATGAGAGTTTGATAGATTGAGCCATTCATCTTCTGCACGAGGACTCATGATGAAAACAGGGGTAGAGGGTTAAAATTATGGACTCGTAGCTTATACAAGTATCACAGAGAAGAAGGTATAATGGTTACGCGAGAGATGGGCAAAATTTCGAATTCAAAGCAAGCCACCAAACTTTTCAAAAAACTTGATGTAATATTATCTTACGTGCCGTTTTTTTTATATTACATAACTTCATACATGCATTAATATATGAAAAATATACACGTTTCGATGAAATTTAAAACAATATTTCATAAAATGTATTTTTAAGGCTCTGTCATACTCGGTCGCTGCTATTTGAAAAGTAACGACAAAATCGCTTCTTGTGACAATGTATTCCCTACGAGTGACTCAACTAGCAGCTTTTAATCATAGCCCCAACTCAATTAGTACATGTTCGATTCTGGCGGTCTCGTGACCTCTTCACCGCTACCTTCGCCTCGTCTGATATCTCAAATGCTAGTCGTTCGTTGTTGAATGTTTTGTTTTGGTTCGTGTATTTTTTGACATCTAGGATATTTGATTTTACTTTACCCCAGCAATTTCAGCAGCTTTGTTACTACCTAGTAGCGGATACAACAAGTGGTGATCATTAGTCGCGGCAACGCAGCAACGACGGACTGATCGAGGTTTAGATTTCAACAACAAAATGTTTTTATTAGTGATGAAATACAGCGATACCGCACCTACACTGACAATAATGATTAGTATTGGAATAAGTACAACGTTTGGTAGTTTGAAAGAACGTCTAGTTAAAATGCTTTATTTTTTCTCGAATTAGCATGGTTACTGCACTTAACACACTTTGGGTCTATCCAAATGCAGTTTCTTTGTTTAAACTTTCTTAACCTACCACAGTACACGGTTATTACTAGCTGCAAATAATAATAATAATGGACAATTTGTAAAGCGCCGCTTTTGTGAAAAATCACCTCAAAGGCACTGTGCAAACATTACTTTCTAGTCTTTATCTTACTACGTACAAACAAATACATAGATGCTTACCTGGTAGGTCACTTCAGATTAACTAGTTTTTTTAGAAAGCTATAGCCTGAGAATGTACGATTTTATAACCATATGTCACAATATTAAAAACACCGCACATTCCATGATATTGCAGATTCCATTTTATCATTCGTTATTATTGATTATTAGAAGAATAATGACAAAAGAAGAGTTTTTATTTATTTCAAATATGCTTTTTATTGTTTGATTTTAGAAATGGAGAACAAAATTTTATAAAGTTGTATTAAAAAGCTTTAAATTTCATACTTCTTTCAGTGGCTTCAGTGGATATAGTGGATTGAAGTATTTGCGCTCTAGTGCATGAAATAATATAATATATTGGTGACTTTCGTTAGGAACTAGCCAGTCAGCCTTGTTTTGCAAATCAGGTTTGCAATTAAACACTAGATAACATAATAATTATTACTTTCAATTTATTAAGATTTGTGAAAATCTTGATTGACGTTTAAATGGCCATATACGCAGTGAAGATGCAAAACTTCATTGTCATTCTCTTCACTCAAATTTTGTCATATAGCGACTTTCTAGTTGTGGAAGTAGTACTAGTTGCGATATAATGTTTCATCAAACATAATTTTTTTTTACATTTTTAAACAATAAAATCTAAGAATGCTTTGACTACCCAACTGGGAACAAATCCCGTGTTCGGGTAGTCAAATTGACACGGTTAGCTCATATTAAGTGCCATTATTCAAGAATAGAATGGAAAAAAGCTAGTACTCGTTTTGACATAATATGGCAATATGATACATATATAAAAAAGTGTAATAAAGAGATGTAAAGAATAATTCAGAAAAAAACATAGTAAATATATTTCTTTCAGCAAATATAAAAAGGAACTTTGGTAAATTGTTTACAACCACATGTTTTTCTCTTTTCCATTTCTTGGTTAGGACTTTTAATCCAGTTAAGATCCCCCCCCCCTCCCAAAGAGTACAAACAATGCAACAAAAATTCAGTCAAGCATCGAACCATGAGATGGTAATAGTAATAAGGCCAATGCGCCACGAATGTGTATGTTTGTAATTATTAAAAGAAAATTAAAGTATTAACTGTCAGTAAGCATATGTTCGCTTTTGACTGTTCCTAAACCAAGAAGCCAAGAATAAACCAATTCGCCCAGAACAATTGCACTTTTCGATTTCCATGTACCGGGTATGATGTTGAATATTTTTGGATCTAAGTATGAAAATTGTCTTTGGGAAAGGGATTTTTTAAATTTGTTTTCATTCTATCTATATTGGCGACATCGAAACAATTAACAACAACAACTATCGGTTAGCAAGCACATACATATGTCCGGACCAAAGCCTGTGAAAATAATTGCGTCGATAGAATATTGAAGCTCCAAAATTTTGTTTGCGAAGCCACCGAGTTTGATAACGACTTTCAGAAATCAAGACAAAGTTGAAATTGTGTTTTACCCTAAGAATTTGTAGTTGAACTTCTTACCAATGTAGATACAAATTTTTTTGACTGATAATGAATCTTTACTTTTGGTAACCTTGTGATTACGTATATAGATCCACTATTTTAAGACAGAAATATTTCCAACTAAGTGCAATTTGGATTTTAATTTTATAAAGTTTTTCATGTGAAATCCGAAAGCGTAAAGATAGTTACGGAAAATATAGATATTTTAGTTTCGTTATTAAATAAATTAATGAAGTATAGCTAACATGCATGAATTCAAGAAGAAAGAAACAACTGGTTTGCTTCCTTTTGAGACCATCATCCGTAGTGAAAAGTTATCATTTAAATTAATTTCCCATTAGTTTATCCTTTTCAAAAATATTATAAGACCAAACAATTTTAAATGATTTTGAATATATTGCATAAAGAAAAAGGATTTAATGGTGTACATTGTATTTAGGTAAAAACAACATTAACAAAACTGGTGCCAAAACAGATTATTAAAAAAGAGCTGTTTGTTCATTGATATTCGTGGGAGAACACAAAAATAACCGAAATTCTCTTCTGGAGGGGGGGTCGTTTCTAGTACAAACGTACACTTACTAAGTGAGAGTACTATGAACTCTTCTGCATCAGCATGCTAGTAGACGTTGTTGTGAGAGACCGAGTTCAGCTTCAGTTAATTTTATGGTTGAGATTCTCGATTCACGAGATAAATAAGTATAATTTTTCCTCCCCGTTGAGATAAAAATTATTGTAATGATACATACTGTTTATAAAGAAACTGCTCGAGTTTACCATAGGTTTTCCGTTTTGAATGACGAGAAATGTTGCTTGACATTCAACCTCATTCTAGGGGTTAATTTAAAAGTCCAACTTAAGAAAGTGTAGCAAAAATTCATCGGACACAGCGGTAAGACCATTGATGAACTCATGGTTATAGTGAAAGTTTATTGGCATGTCGTGAAGTTTCTATTAGAGAATTTTATTCAAGGATTTGGGAAGGTTGCTCCAATATTTACGGAAGAAATACCCCAAACAGGTGAGTTGTTCCTTCAGCATTACAACACTCACACCCGTCCGCACTGCGCTGAATTGTCTATCGTTTTAACCAAAACAGCACAACCCAATCCTTCAAACTACCTATTCATCCGATGTCGACCGGTACGATATTTTTTTGTACGTGAAAAAAGCCATCAAAAAGTAACGCTTTGGCGATGCGGAAAAAGTGAAACAAAAATCCCTAGAATCACTAATAGGATGAGTTCAAAAATAATATTTCGAGTAATGAAAAATAGTGCATTTCATCAAACGAAGATTACTGACCGAAGTATAAACGTGTAAAAATGAACACCTGATTTTTTATAAATAAGTTCCGGCTACTTTTGGGTCCCCTAGCATGATAAATCCTATAATGGTAATTACTCCAAAAAACTTTTTTCCGACTTTTTTCTCTTTTGAACAGACGTATCCATATAAGATATACGTACGAATTTTATATTAAACCATTTTCAGTGTTGAAATGTCTGGTGGGTGGGCAATATGTTGCTCTAGAATGCATGAGATAGCTGTTTGACCTGAACTGAGAATAAGTGAGCAGTGAATCCCTTGCACTAACTTTTCGAGAAATTCGCTCTCCTCCCATTTGATGACACCTACGAACCACCGATAATGAAAACCGCTTTCTGGGTTTGCTGCAACATTTTAAATCCTGTAGGCATGGAGACATTGGATGTTGGCAATAGTAGATGGTGCTCGTGAAATAAACTTTTTTATCTCGGAGTCCAATACAAGAAAAAGTTTAAGTGACCATTTTACTACGGTTTAGTGTTGCTAATACATGGCGTGAAATTATTTAAGTGACCATTTTACTACGGTTTAGTGTTGCTAATACATGGCGTGAAATTATTTAAGTGACCATTTTACTACGGTTTAGTGTTGCTAATACATGGCGTGAAATTATTTAAAATAACAGGTACATGAATTAATTTTTTTTTGCTTTCAAAACCATTTTATAAATAATATTCAGTGCTTAGATGATAGAGACTTTTACTCCTAACTTCTTACTAGTAATTACAAACCAGTTTCACCCGGCTGTCAATACATTACTTTGTAATATTAGTATTTATTAAATAGGTGAAACATGTAAGGTAAGTATGAAAATTGTGTAGAGATGAGACTGAATGATAAGGTAATGGACGCTCTAAGCATAGACGAAACATGGAACCACATAAAAGTGAGCCTCTGTGAATCTGCTAGAGAGGTATGTGGAATAAGTACGCAAGGTAGAAATAAAGGTGATGCATGGTGGGATGATGAGATTAAAGCACTGGTCTCAGAGAAGAAGAAAGTGTGGTTATTTCTGATAGCTACTGGCAGTGCTTTTAGCGAAGAGAGGGATAGAGCGAAAGAAGTTTACAAGGGATGCAAGAAAAGAGTACGTGATGGAGTGAAATAACGAAAGAAACGCCTGGAAGAGGAAGAGGGGATCAAAATGACAAACCACTTCCAAGAAAATATTAAACTATTTTGGAAGGAGGTCAAAAGGTCACGAAATGGCCCAGAAAGTGGATGTGTGAAAGTGATAAAATCGAAAGATGGAAAAATGTTGACGAATGAGAAAGAAATAAAAGAGAGATGGATGAAATACTTTGAAGAGGTCTTCGAAAGCAATCCGAGTGATAGAGATTCCAGTGGTGAGTCGGATATGAATGACGATGGGGTGAATGTTCCCAAAATTAGCATGGATGAAATTAAAAGATCAATTAGATGCATGAAGAATGGTAAGGCTGTTGATTTCGACAATATTGCTGCTGAATACTTTAAAGGAAATAGCCGTATAATTCTCACATGGTTATGCAAACTTTTTAACCAGCGTCTAGAGGAGGGTTACACCCCATTAGATTGGAGAAGGGCTGTGATCATGCCTCTATACAAAGGTAAAGGGTCACGCATGGAATGTGGAAATCACAGGGCTATTAGCCTGCTAAGTTCAGTTGGTAAGCTGTATGGTAGGATATTGATTGAAGGGGTACGAATGAAAACAAAGGATAAAATATGGGATGTGCAAGGCGCATTTATGAGTGGAAGGTGGTGCATGGATCAGATTTTCTCGTTGCGTATGCTCACAGAGAAGTTTCTGGCAAAAAAACAGAAACTTTTCTGTGCTTTTGTAGATCTACAAAAAGCATACGACAGAGTTGACAGAAAAAGTTATGGAAGGTGTTGTCTAAGTATGGTGTGAATACAAATCTTATACAGGCAATGGCATCACTGTACGAGGCAAGCGTTGCATGTGTTAGGGCAAACGGTGATTTTACGGGGTGGTTTGACATCACAAAAGGTGTTAAGCAAGGCTGCGTAATGTCACCGTGGTTATTCAATCTACACATGGATAATTGTATGCAAGAATTGAAAAAGGTGGGCCTGGGCGCGAAAATGAGTAGTCTGCAAGTATGTTGTCTGTTGTATGCTGATGATGCGGTGCTGATTGCTAACAGTATGGAAGATAGACAGTCCCTCATATCTAGAATGAACGAAGGATGTATGAAGAATGAGCTAATGATGAATGTAAATAAGTTCAAAGTCATGGTGTTTGAAAGAGAGAGTACGAAAACAGTATGCAATATAGTTGTGAATGATGAACACTTGGAGCAGGTCAATGAGTTTGTGTATTTGGGAAGTATGTTTACGAGAGATGGAAAGACAGATAGGGATATTGAAAGAAGGGGGAATGCAGGAAACTCCATTAAAGGAAGCGAAGCTAGCAGTCCACAATGGAGTGTTGATACCAACCTTGATGTATGGCAGTGAGGCATGGAACTGGCAGAGGAAGGATGAAAGTAGACTGAATGCTGTAGAAATGAGATCTCTGAGACGAATGTGTGGTAAAACCATGTATGATCGAGTGAAAATGTTGAGATTCGTAAAGAATGCAAGGCTGATGTAAGCGTAGTGAGCAAGATTAAGAAAGGGACGCTTAGGTGGTTTGGGCATGTAGAGCGAATGAACGAAGAAAGGAGTGTAAGGAGAATATATGACGCGAATGTGAATGGAAGAAGAAGCCGGGGACGCCCGAGGAAGACATGGCACGATCAAGAATCAAATACTCGAGTCGGGCCATGTCAGAAGTCGGAATAACAGAAGAGAATGTATGAGGCGTATGAATGTGAATGAAGCAAGAAGTGTATGCCAAGATCGAGTTGTTTGGCGGTCCGTCCTCTCTGCCTACCCCTGCGGGGAAACGGCGTGATGGTTAGTTAGTTAGTTAGTTAGTTAGTGAAACATGGATTAAGCAATCTGGGCTCTTTTTTTAAAATTATTATATAGCTTCTTCACAGCTCCAGAGTGCAGATAGTTAATCCGAAAAAAAAGTATGTTTAATAAATAAAATTATTTAAGCAAATTGTATGACATCAGAACTCACCATTCCACAGTTCTTAGGGTAAATTTCGTCCAATTTTCGCTCCAGAGTAAAGTTTGATATCCCCTGCTTTGTTAGCCAAATATTGGTATTGCTTAAACGCCCATATATCTACTACAAGTTGTTCACGGAAAAAAAGGACATTCTGTATGTAAATGTATCTACGTTTCTCGTGACGAAGCCCCACTGCCATTTATTTATTGGTTTACTTTGATTGCATCGTTTACCTCCAGTCCTACGGGCGTGCATGATAAACAACGAATTTAGAATTGCGCAACTTTTGTAATTTAGCCAAATGGGCGCCGCTTTAATGAAACGCCCTTAATTCTGATAAGAGCGAATCCGCTGTTTACCAAACTTCACATTCTGCCGGGAAATAAAATAAACAATTCCGCCGTCCCTCAATTGTGCACATAAATTAAACATACAACATTAAGTCCACCCTTTTAAAGAAAACTAAGCAATTTAAAGTATTTTGGCGTTTCCTTTTTGAAAAATTTCAATTAAAAAGCACTTTTTTATTTTATTTATTTAATGTATTGTAAATTTGAGATTTTTCAAGTCAAAAGAGACAATCTTTTCACTTTATTTATTTTGTGTATTGTTAATATAACCGTGTACAAGAGACATAATATTTGTTGGCGAAAAGTATTTATAAATCAAGGTTATGGGAGTAGTATTTACAAAGAATAATAATTTAATGCGGTTGATAATTTTTTTACAATAATATTGCATAAAGAGCAGAGTAACATATTATATTTATTGTATTACATAGTTCTAGATTCAGCACTTACTTTAGCGAGCAATTTCTGAGCTTATTCGATGAAAAAAAAATATGTATCATTTTGCTGTCATATCACATTATTCAATTAAAATCAAAAAAAAAAATCTGTCACACTTTGCCACTGATCACACTAGCATACGTCGCAATGGATCACGTGATTCGCGCTCCGTCTTATCTGTACGGTGCTGTTGGAACGAGACGGAGTGCGTATCACGTAAGGCGCTCGGTTGTACCCAGTGGTGGAGTGTGCTAGAAAAATATATTTTTGGATTTAATCAAAAAAGTCATCGGACATTTTTTTTTATTTTTATATATTTATTTCTTGCTAAAGCAATCCCGATGAGTTTCAAAACTCATTTTAGGACGGGAGGAATTTACAATACATAAGTAGAAGATAGTACATACAATTTTACATTGACAGCAAAATATCAAAAATACAAGTTTCACATACAGACAGAAATTATTTTATAAGGCCAAGTTAAATAGAACAACACACAAGAGAAAACATATAAGGGAACAACAAAACATACAAATATGGATTTACTGATTTTCATTTTTAAATATCCTTAAAAAGTATTCCTTTATACCATCATTTTGGGATTTTTTATTTTTCTGGATGGTTTTGTACATATCTGGAAGCGAATTATAAAGTGTGTAGGCAATGTAGCTTAAAGATTTTATTCCATATTTTGTAGTGTGTGTTTGAGGAATGCGGATTTTATTGTTATTTCGAGTATTGTGGTTGTGGATGTCTTGATTGTAAAGTGGCTTGATGTTAGTGTGAGTTGATTGTTGAGTAATTTGTAGGATGGTGCTGGTGATTTCATACTTAGGAAGGATCGTGATTGGAAGGATACCGGAAACTGAGTAGATGTCCCTGACATGAGTGTCCCATGGAAGTCCAAAAACATTTCTGAGGGCTCGGTTTTGAACCACCTGCAGATCAGCAATCAAATTCTTCGAGGCAAAGCCCCAGATACAGCAGAGATAGGAAATGTGTGAATGTACCATGGCGTAATATACTGCAGTTAGTAACGGAATGGGTAGTAATCCTTGAAGTCTATATAGCACACCAGTTATGGGGGTAATTTTCTCCTTTACATGATTTATGTTGAGATCCCACGAGAGTTGAGAATCTACTATAAGGCCCAAATATTTTGTTGTCGTTTTCTTTTCGAGGCAGTTGTCACCAATTTTGATATCGAGGCTGGAATTTTTCTTGTTGCCGATTAGTAAATAATGCGTTTTTTTTACGTTAAGGGTCAGTTTATTTATTCTCAACCAGGTTGTGAGATGGGAAACATCGGCATTCATTTCCATTTCGAGTTCCGCTAGGTTTTTTTTGTTATAAAAAATTACAGTATCGTCCGCATGAAGTTGAAGAGTTCCTTTAATGCCCCACTTTGTTATGTCATTAACATATATTAGAAATAGCAACGGTCCAAGAATTGATCCTTGTGGCACTCCACATGTTATTTCACCCAATTCACTCATTTCTCCACCCAGTTCTACTGCCGAAAAGCGATTTGATAGGTAAGATCTGAAAAGTTCCAGAGGAGTACCAACAATACCCAAATGTTTCAGTTTTTCGATCAATACGTTATGGTCCACCGTGTCAAACGCCTTCTTTAGATCAATAAATATTGCCGCTGTAAAATCTCCATGGTCAATATGTTTTTGCAGATTTGATATGAAATCGAAAGCTGCACATTTAGTGTTAGATCGTCGTCTGAAACCGTATTGTTTTGAGGTGAGAATTTTGTTTTGTTCGAGATATTTCAATAGTCTTTCTTTGATGACACATTCAAAAATTTTGGAGATAGCTGAAAGTATAGAGATTGGACGATAATTTTGGACATTTTTTTTACATTCGTCTTTATGTATAGGAATAATTTTTGCAACTTTTAGTTTGTCTGGAAAGATACCAAAATGACATATACATTTTGTATTTCAAATATGACCAGAACTCGCTGGTTAATCTCTTACGGGTACGTGCTGATACACTCTATATATTGCGTTTAACTGAATAAAAATATTTTTATTATTTGATATTAAGCAACTTTTTATAATTACTGTAAGTAATTAAAGTAACTCCTGCTTGGTATTTTTTTTACATAAGGCGTTGACAAACTGTGGGTCACATCACACAGTATTCATATATTTTTCTTGAAGTGTTAGGTTGATTTGAAGGACACAAGGTTGCGTTCTCGTCGTTTTAATTTGGGTTGTTTTTAAAATATAAGTTATTATTAAACTCCATAACTGCACACATGTGCATTATGGGTGAAAGGTACTTACAGTTTTTGGATGCGTTTCTTTCGATTCTGTGAATATTATGCAGCACTTCATTGCGTTATGGCGAAAAATGAGAAATAGTTGGAACACTCGTCGCCGTTGAAATTCAAACAATAATAACTGGCGGAAATGCGGGATGGAGCTCGCGGGAACGACAGGAACACAATGATTGGCAGTATAGCACGAATAGAACTCACTAACAAATTTTCCAAATTAGCAAGTACCGTAATCGGCGCAAAAAATACTACGCTGAAAGATCCTTTCCCAGAGTTTGTTTTCAACAAAAGTAAAAAAAGATGCTATTCAAAAATAGAAGCTTTCAAAGGTCAATATAAAATAAGCACAGACAAGCTTATTACACTCCAGCTTGCATTTTCGCTTGTTTGTCGTCAAACCATTTGCTCTGTGAAACCTTTGTCAAAATGACTGAATTGAAATTCTTTCCTAGTGGTCATTGAATCCGGCAATATTTAATTGGCATTGTACCACCACGTGATAAGTAGTCTGGTTACACTGAGGTACGCTTCCGTAACGTAATATAACGCCTGTGATGGCACAATGCGCCCGGCTCCTTTCTGCAAACTCGACAATTAATTCTAACGGCTGCCGCAATATTGCTGAAAACGAAATTCAAATTAAACGAGTCGTTTTTAAACCCCTTTGTAACAATGGTCTTTGTTTCGATGCACAGTCGAGCCGCCTATCCTCCTCCTCTATACTCTATAGTACTATGCTCTCTCATATTTCCATGACGCTATAGATTTTCATTTGCACGGTGAGAGCGGTTGGCTCACTGTTGAACCTCTGTATAAACGCTCTAAAAACACCAATCGATTAAGACCATTGTTTCCTCTTGATTAAGCATTCACGCCACGCTCTTGGTTTGTAAAATATATAAATGGAGAAAATAATTGTGGGAAATCTGAAATTACCAATCTCAAGGGACAACTATCGTTTTTTTTAATATTTTTTTTTTATTGAAGGAGAAAACCCCGATACAGAATTCGCCGGATCCTAACTATTTCTCACAGATTAACATGATACTGATAAATAAATTATTTAAACAACGTTTAACTGAATTGGCAAATATTTTTTACAGGACGTATGTAATTACATCATTAAAAATAATGATGCACGGGAAATGATAAAATTTACGCAATGTGTAGGTTGAAGTTTTGTTTTTTTTTTTTTTTAATATGAAAGAAATGTTGTCATTAAAGTTAAACAGCTCGAGCCTTTTTAAAAATTAAATGTTAAGATATTTCTATAAGACTCCATAAAAAATGTATACCTTTTTTATAATTAGCTATTAGGATAAATCTGTAGTATTAAGTATTTTACATATATTTATATTAAATAAAAACAAAAGAAAAAGTTACAAGTACTGCATAACTATTTTTTTTTAACTTGCACTGTGTGAATCATTTAACAGCCTATGATATAAGGAAATATGTTAATCCTAATTTTCATTAATTTCGCAAAGGCTCGTTAAATCTATTATGACTGAGTGTATTTTAAGGACAATTTGACCTATTCCTCGGTTTGAATTTAACAAATATATTTTTTCATACGGATAATATCTCAAAAGAAAAATAAATTACAATCACGTACACGGGATTCACGTACACGGGATTCACGTAGACGAGATTCACGTACACGGGATTCACGTAGACGGGATTCACGTACATGGGATTCACGTAGACGGGATTCACATACACGGGGTGAGAACTGCAAAACAAATTATATTTCCAACAAGGAAAAAATCAAACGCACAGAGACCTATGTGCCAGGCAATCCCGCTACATAATTGAATTCCTAAAGAAATTACTACTATTGAAAATATGTATAATTAAAAAAATGTACAAGAAAAAATGTCTACCACAATCATTAATAAAATTGTAATTAAATATCCTTAATTTTTTTAAATATTTAAAAACAAGTTTTTCCATACAATGTTAACGTCCGTTATTATATTATTATTTGTGTTTGTAAATTATTAGGATGCACGATGATGGTGAGATAACTCAAGATTAATAAAAAACACAAGTAAAAAAGGTCAATTATTATTCTTCATTTTATATATTGAGTTCTATATTTAAATAAATAATTAATTTAAGATGAATCGACGTACGAAGGAATTATCTTTGTTACTTTTTACCTTTGCCACCCAGCTTCTATATCATTCGAAAGAAAAATAAAATATTTTTCAACATTTTTCTGCTATCGTGGCTCCGGGTTACATCATGTCACTAGATCCCTTAATGGAGATGTTTTCTAAAAATATATATTTGTCTCTTGACAGTAATGTATAGCCTTTTCCAATATTCTAAGTGAATAAAAGTAAGTAGATACAGCAACGTAAGCGATTTCCATGGTACATTTAATAAGAAATCTGTTTTTTTGTTGTGGTTTCGGATCAAAACAAGAAACACAAATATGTTTCTAGGGATGAATATAAATAATAGTACACATATATATATTTATATTTTTTTATTTATTTTTTGATCCTGGTAAGAATCTTCTGTCAAATCATGTTGGATAAATAGATAAACTTCACCTTATTCCTGACAAGACATTTATTATTCAGCCACCTTTATAAATTGACACAATATATTCGGGTTAGGGCGTAAGACGTTGTGGTATCGCGTTTTACTACACGGGCAAAGTCCAATGTCAGTAGCTTAAAGGTACGAAATAATTAGATATATGAAACCTTCCAGCGACAGGCGAGATATGATCATCTATTAATGCAAGACTTACAAAACGTAGTTACCCTACAGCGGAGATCGTAATAATTAAACTCTTAGAAGATATCTACGTTATATGGTTTTCACTAAATATTTACGTAGATCATGAAATACCCTTACTACAATAGTAAGTTTCGGCTATAGCTAAAATAATTTCATATTAAATAGATGGATATTGTACCTATATTTTTTTTAAATATTGGTACATACCTGCATCAAATAAATATTTGCTTAATCAAGAAATTTATGTTAGCCATAAGAACAAACACAATTTATTTATTTCTTATAATATTTTTTATTACTAGATTATTTTATTAATCTGTTATTCTGTTTAGTTTTTTTAAATTATTTCAAGTAAATGTCATTATTCTGTTCGATGGCATTTACCTATAAACCATACACGCATCTCGAATGAGCATTAATCCCGAATGCAGAGAGGGATAACTTATTATTTTTAAACAATCATAATATTATAAAGGAATGCGATAAACATAATGTTTTAAAGGAAACAATATTTTTTACGTATTTTAAAAATTCATATAGGCTTAACGTTTTTAAAAATTAAATAAGAAATACAACATTTTTCCGACTTTCCCATGTATGTTTTACAAAATATTTAAAAATGTTGAATACAACTTCAAAAAATATCATGAAGGTTTTTATTTAAAATGCTGAATACAAATTTTCGAAAAAAAAATGGTGTAGGTTCATTTTTTCATAAACACTAACTTTTTTCATAAACGAAAAACGTACCGGGAAAGAATTGCAATTATTTTTCTCCACTTTTAAAAATAATTTTAATATTATGTAAAACATGCGTAGGACGGTCAGAACAGGGTATTATTTCTGATTTGATTTGGTTAAATACTTGGTCTATGTAAATTTAAAAAACCTGTTTTTTTTAACTTTTCGATAAAAACATTATGATCATCGTTTTACGTAATAATATTATCATTATTTCTAATTTATAAATAATCCCTCTCTGTCTTGAAAACCTTATAGTCTATATGAATAAACCAAAATCGCGGTAATATTATTATTAAAAAATATCGTAAGATTATGGAAAAATACGACAAGTTTTGATCTGACATTGAACTGTAATTCTAAAACTTACTAACGGTGTTATTCTCAGTCTACTAGAACAATCATTGACAAAAAATAATAAATTTATGGTAATCCAATTTGAAACCCTCTTAAAAAATGTACGGTAATGTAAGCTTAAGAAAATAAATTTATTTCAGCCTATATTTTTAGTAAAAATTGCTGTAAAAACCGCCAAGTGAATTAACGATACTCGAGGGAAGAAAAAAAGATTATTTTGCATAACTTAATGCCTTACTTTTTTATAACTGAAAAGCGGTAGTAGTTGATTCACACCTCGGTCAAATTGAAAATGATTTTAGGTCATAAAGAATTGATTCTCTTTTCCGCTAGGGTTGCTGGTTTTTTGTCCCTCTACCCTCTCATTGTAAGGTCACGTCCTCGAGTCGTCGCACGCCTTTTGCATCCATAAACCCTTCGTACCTACTCGCACGATCTCAAAACCCAAAACTACCCGTTATCAAATTTTATATATTTATTCGTTCGGAAATATACACATACAATTAGATATAGATTTGCATATATTTTTGCCAAACACCTATATTATCAAAAATATTTAATCATTTATGTTTAAAAAAAAAAAATCCCTTTCCAGTAATGAATTAAAAAAATGATTATCCACAAAAATTCCTTTACCAGTATGGAGGCGTTTGAGTGCTGATATTTTTATAATATTTATATACTGTGGAAACATGGATAGTACCGATACTCGGCAGCGAAAGAGAAAATGGCCTATAGATTCGGTGTTCAGAAACACTTATCAAGATACCATAGATGGTGAAGATCGGCACCAATTTTTTTTAAATTTAAAGAACTAGACATTCAAAGTTGGACCATATATCTAAAATAATTACTTATGCACTTTTAAAACGTCGCTCGTAGTACCGAATACCGATTTAATGAATGGTTACTGGCTAATAATCGGCAAAAGAAGCTAGTTTTTATTATTACCAAAGCGCTAAACTGATCAAGTCTACAAGCACTACAGTATCGGAAACTCTGGATGCATCCTGAAAAGTCTCCACACTTTTTTGTATTTTATCTTGGTTAATTATATAAATTACAATTTGCTTATATTAACGACTCCCAGTTTTGTGTTAACGACAGAAAAATAAATTTACAGCAATTTCCAAGGAGAAAGAATCCTGACCCAAATCCAAATCTTAATAAAATGAACTTAGCATTATTTAAAAAAAAATTAAATCCTAAGTCCTAAGCAAATTTTTTAAAACCTGAACATGGAAGTTACTAGAACTTTAATCAATTTTCCATGACTTACGCAAAAGAGCGCTAGTTTTGACAACGAAATTTCTTTATAATATGCTTTTGTGTTGAAAAATGTTTTTGCCGAAGGTAAAAATTGTGATAAAAATGTTATTGTTAGTCAAGTTCATGAATTTTATTTTTTTAAATAAATATGTTTCTAGTATTTCATATTATCTTCCTTGTGTTGCAAGTACATGGTTCAACATTAACGTGACTCACCAAGGATCCTGTCCAAAAGTAGTTTGAATTATTATCAGCTGTTCAGGAGCGCTTGTACGCTCGCCACCCCCATAAACGGACGTGTTTAAAGCCGAGTTCTAGCCGTGGGAACATGTTAGGTATTATTACGTCTTATATGATTTGTTTACATGAAAAGCCGCACTTTTTGAACTTGACTTGTATTCTGTATATTGTATTTACGATGTCAATAAAACGGAATCAAATTATACATGATCAGTATTTTTATTTGTTTATTCCTGGTACCTAGTATAGAAAGGATCAAACCTACTTTCACCGGTTTTACAATTCACCTTATAATAAAAAAATAAATAATATAACATCTATTTCATAATAAGTTGTATTACGTAATTTTATTTTTAAATATCATAATTTTAGCAATTGACAAAAAGCTCACTTCTTAGCTATACGTTCTGGAGCCCGGGGTGCAGCTGGTTTTCAGCAGTGCCTCTGGAAATCAAAGTCACAGAAAGTTAAAATTACATGTCTTACATAGAATCTCTACAATTTAATAAAATTTTATAAAAAAAATTAAACTAAAATTAAATAATATATATTTTTTTTTTATAAAATGACTAACACAAGTATCCATTTCATAGCAGAAAGCATTCGTTTCAGAACTTTTTGAAGCCCTGTAGCGATGTCGACCTTCAAATAAATAATGGCATTTCGTTTCAAAGTTCTTGAGAAATAGCCGTAAATACCCCCAAATACAATTGTTGTCTGGGAAAACAAGTAAATGATCTCCTTTGCGTGTATTGTATACATGAGAGTCACATGACCATTGCTGTTTATCAAACAGATAGATAGGAACCTCCGTATTCATCAAATTATTCATTTGACACATTTGATCTAACTTCCCTTTGTTCGATATACTTAGTATCGTGTACGCCGATAAAGATAAGGCGGGATATTCTCGCATCTCGGGACATCATAGCAATATCGGAAACATATATTTTGGACAAGATGCAATTGTTTTTTTTTTTCACTAAAAAAGAACCATCCACTATGATCCGTAGTCCAATATTGAGAGAACAAGACTATCGACAATAATCCTGCGTACTTTTACGGATATTGTTAACTGATGGGAAAGTTAGGAGAGCACCACGATGGGCACCTGGTATGAAGAAGGGGATGCCGAGAGGAGGGCCGTGGGCAAATGAGAGTCGGAGATAAGGATATCGGTGCGACTTACCCGGTGATAGTGTTTTGGGCGGGTTCCGGCGTCGTCTGGACAATAGCTCAGGTTTGAGCTCACATCATGAGGTTTCCTTTCTCTCGGGTCATATGGATCGACCGCAGTCTTATAATTGAAGGAGAGGCATTCTATTCTACTTTAAATGAAGAGATGGCGTACTTCCAGTTAAGAGTTTATTGTGACGAGAACATAGACATACAGGTCATGTACAGTCGTACGCCAAGTAGTTGGCACCTATTCTGTTCCAGAGTTAGACTACTTCTCTCTCTCTCTGATGGATTTCTATATCGGGC
>JAHDVE020008176.1:0-115203 GCA_022606495.2 Halesus radiatus
CTGATGAAGTAAGCATCGCTTTCGAAACATGTTGATTTCTGTATAGATTATAAAATGGTGAATATAAAGTAATTTTTTAATTAATTTATTAATAATGACGCCACAAAGTGAATACCAATATTTTGAAGTAATTATAAAGATACATTAGTATATATTTTTTTAAATAACTTATATTTACAAAGGGATAAAACATTTCAATAGTCTTCCCAAAACAGTAAAAAAAAATTGAAAGTATAAACTATTTTTATAACATTTTTTTAATATTAATTATTTCTATTGAGATTAAAGAAATTAAATTAAATTTTAATATTTTTATAATTATTTTTATGAACAATAATTATTAGCCTGAAACACTCATCCAAATTGAAAAAAACCTTTCCGAGCAAAGATAAATGTCGCCGACAGGACTCGAACCTGCACCCTTCTGATTGCCGGTCAGATGCTCTACCGTTGAGCTACGTCGGCTTATCGCAAGCCCGCCAAGTTAATCAATATATACTAGTGTTTCGTAGCTCAACGGTAGAGCGTCTGACCGGCAATCAGAAGGGTGCAAGTTCGAGTCCTGTCGGCGACATTTATCTTTTCTCGGAAGGTTTTTTTTCAATTTGGATGAGTGTTTCAGGCTAATAATTATTGTTTATAAAAATAATTGTTACCCTTTGCGCTATGCACAAAAATCTTGTCTTAAAAACTTTAGTTTATCAATTAATTTTTATAACTATTTAGGTGCCACGTGTATTTTTTAAAATGCTAGAGAAGTGTCGATAATCCATGAATATGTATATTTTTTTGATTACTTTTATTTTTAGACACATTTTTTCAATAATGTGACGTAATTTTAGAACCGTGGGTAACGCGTGACGAATTTTATGGCTCAATCTATATATCGTTCTCTGGCATTCAAGTACAATAATGTATCGTAACGATATATCGTTCGGTGGCACCCAAAGGGTTAATGTTACCTGACATCTAGTATAATATACATGACCTACTATTAGGTTTATTATAAAAAAATTCTGACTTTGATAATTAATTTAACCATGGAAGAAACGATCTTTAAAAAATTATAAATGGACAAAAACAATTTTTTTTAATTTTCTCTTACCTCGCAATATGATAATATACTGATGATCAAATATTCTCCTATTTTTTTTACGTTTCAATTTATTAACCTTTTCCTTTTTCAGTCGAAAACATTAAGCAAAGCGCGTTGCTTCGTGATAAGGCGATAATCTCGGAATATTGAAATACGATCAGTCAAACCATAGAAGATTCAATTATTACTCGGCGTGTCGAACGCTGACTCGATCTCCGGGAATTATCGCTCGATTCGGAAATTGTGATTATAATACTTCCCCTTTTATCTCCCTATTTTATTTACTCAGCAGAAAATAATTTAAGAGGGTTTATAAAAGATTAACGACCGAAAGAAGATAATCCGAATTAAACTGTGATATTTAGATTTGCTTTTAATCATTGAAGATAATATTAACAAAACCCAAATAGCTTTTCAAAAAAAAAAAATCTGGATTTTCGCGTAAAATAGATTTAAATTTTCAAATCTAGGAACCTGGTAGGCCAATAGAACGCAAAGGGAAAATTTTCAATGACTTAAATTTAATACTAGTTTTTATATCTCCATTTTTGTGAAATGTCACATCAAGGGTGAGTGTGATATATTATGGATTGGTTTATTTATATGGAAAGAAAGTACGAGTATATGCATTTTTTTTTAAATTTGTGGCGTCATCTATATATATATAAATCAATGTAAATTTGTTTGTTTGTCCTCGATGTTCTCGAAAATCACTGGACCGGTCTCGCTGAAAATATCACAGTTTGTTTTTATTAGTGTCGGGAAGGTTTAGAAAGTACTTTGAATGAAATCCAATATGTAAAACTGTTTCTATAACGTTTAAAAATTAGTATGAAAAACATTGAACCCGCCATGTTTTATTTAGGTTCGCCCATAGATATAACACTCTGGTTAGCCACAGATTGTATATTCAAAGAAGAAGGTTTTTTTGGGTAGAATTTTTTCAAAATGGAAAACACGAGTAGGTACCTACTTAATAACTTTATGGTTTAGATATATTTTGAAAAAAATAAACGGTTGGAATGAAATAGAATATTCAAATGAATGTTTCTTTATTTGGAGATAGTTACTTTCGCTGTCAAATCAATTATTGTACCCGAGCAAGGCCGGGTACACATCAGCTAGTTATTAATAAATTAATAATTTAATATTGTTTATCCCGATGAGGGAAGCTTTGCTTCTGAAACATGTAGATATATATTAAAAACAGTGGATTAAACAAAGTAATTGTATTTTTATTTTTTTAATCATTGATGATAATATTAACAATTCCATCGAAATACGAAACCGAAAAGATACACAAAAAAGAAAAAGATAACGGTAGCAGTTGGGATTGGAACTCGGGACCTCATGGTCAATCCGAGACCTGCGCTCTATGCCAACTGAGCTACGGCTACACTAATCCAACCCGTCATTTTTATCAGTATCATACTTCGACTTCTTTTTTTTTCCAATTTAACATATTTAACCTCGAATCACGGAAGCATCCGCTTTTTTATACCATTTACGTTTAATTACTTTGAAATGAATAAATACATTATTAACACGTTTTAACAGTTTTATTAAACTGTGTCTAGCCATTTTGTGAATTCATTCATATAGCAGTAGGTCGAAGCTCGTCTGAGAACAGTTTGCACATAAACCTGCTCTGCTCCAGCGTCGTTTATTAATTAACGTGGGTGTACTCTGAATTGAAAAATGACAAACTACTTTCAGTATTAATTTCTATTGATAAATTGCCCGTACTTTCTGAACAAACACCCAATAGAATATGATCTGGTGGGAGAAAATGGGATAATTGAAATAATTGGCGGTATTACGCCACGGAAACCAGAAGTGATTTGAATAAGATTTACTATGTTAGGCAAATGCATTTTAAGAGCCGTGTGTAATTATGTTTTGCCGCAATATTTATTGGGAACCATGATATCGGGCTCGAGAATTCGAGACTCGTTTAAGTTCTCGCGATCAAATATTTTATAATTAATATTTAAATATTTTTTTCCGATATTGTTAATATCGCTATGGTAATAGAGATCTCTAAGGCGAATGTGTGGTAAAACCGTGTATGATCGTGTGAAAAGTATTGAGATTCGTAAAGAATGATTTTTTTTTGTCCAAAGAAGCGAAGCTAGTAGTTCACAATAGAGTGCTGATACCAATCCTGATGTATGGCAGTGAGGCATGGAACTGGCAGAGGAAGGATGAAAGCAGACTGAATGCTGTAGAAATGAAATCTCTGAGGGGAATGTGTGGTAAAACCATGTATGATTGTGTGAAAAATGTTGAGATTCGTAAAGAATGCAAGGCTGATGTAAGCGTAATGAGTAAGATTAAGAAAGGGACGCTTAGATGGTTTGTGAATGTAGAGCGAATGAACGAAGAAAGGAGTGTAAGAAGAATATGTGACGCGAATGTGAATGGAAGAAGAAGCCCGGGACGGCTAAGGAAGAAATGGCACGATCAAGTGAATCATATACTTGAGTCAAGCCATATCAGAAATCGGAATAATAGACGAGAATGCATGAGACGATGTGTGAATGTGAATGAAGCAAGAAGTGTATGCCAAGCTAGAGTTGTTTGGCAGTCCGTCATTTTCGCCTACCCCTGCGGGGAAACTAGTTAGTTAATTAGGTGTATGAAATGCTACCAACATACCCGGAATATCACGAAAACGGGATTTATCAGGAATAAAATGGATTATTGTATGGGATTCGTAATTTATAAAAATAGGGTAACCATCCATTGTCATTATCGGGTTCTCTAAGAGGGGAGAGGGATGTCGGAGAGGGATTATTTATTAATTCGAAATAATGTTAATATTATTAGGCAATTTGATAAACATAATGTTTTTTTTTAATTTACAAATTTGAAAATAATTTAAGAAGTGGCGATAAATAATTGCAATACTTTCCCGGTACGTAAAAATAAACTTCACCAAAGTTTTGTAATCCACAATTAAAAAAAAAAACATTAAAGTTAGTGTTTATGAAAAAAGGAAACAACACTCCATTATTTTTTTAAGATTTCTTCTCGGCATTTTAAAGAAAAACCTTCAACGTATTTTTTGAAGATATTAAAAAATTTAAAATATTTTGTAAAACATCCGCAGTACGGTCAGAAAACGGTCATATTTCTGATTTGATTTTGATAAATGCTAAACCTATATAAATTAAAAAAAAATAATAATACATATTTTTTCTTGAAAAGCATTGCGTTTATTGTATTGCTTAATAATATTATCATTATTTCGAATTGCCGTAAATAAATAAAGCCTTGACAATTTTTTTTAAATACATCTAAAATTCAAGAGGAAAAATATTACCCGACATACAAAAAAAATTCATAAATCTCCAATTTTTTTCGTTAATCTTTTCTTCGGACATTCACACTGCCCCTCCAGTCTGCCACGCCCTGTTCTTTATACGTAATCTACTCTACACCCCAAGATCAATATCAAAATCCACTTCTAAGGGATCGCCTTCATTGGCTTCGATGCCCTGAAAGAATAGAATTCAAGATTTGCTTAACAACCTTCAAAGCACTCCACGGAAAGGCACCAGCCTATATATCTGAACTATGTGTCCGACAAAACCCAGGTGATAGACAGCTCTCTTTGAGGTCAGCAGATTTGAATGCTGCTAACCGATTAGTTGAACCCTCTCGGTCAAATAAACCCGTGTACTATGATAGCGCTTTTTGTATATCGGGCCCGGTCATCTGGAATAAGCTTCCCCCAAATATTGCTAACATCCAGAATTTAGCAGAGTTCAAACGGGTATTGAAAACAAAATTATTCAAAAAATCCTATCCGACATAAAACATAAATTCATGTACGTAGAAACAAGAATTTTTTCTGTTAATCCTCCATAGCTTATTTAGTTGCGGTTTTCTCCCCTAGTTATTTAATTCCCTTAGTATTCAGTGAAATACCATGTATATAATATCATATACTATTCTCTTGCTCTGTTGTTATTTGTACCTACTTTATATTTTATTATTTACACCATTAGTTTCTAAATTGTTATATTATAATACCTGCTCATGAATATTTTATGACATAGTTTTAATTTGCATGTACGAGTATACATATATTATAGTAACGGATATACTGTGTAGTATATCTGTTATTTTACAATTATATCAGGTTAGGTTAGTTAGTTTAAAGCGCACTGGTGAACCTTCACAAAACTGCGCTATAGAAATTAACTCATTATTATTATTAAAATAACAGTAACTCTGATAATACTGGGAAATGCGGAAAAGTGATGCCTGTAATACATTTCTGGGAAAATAGCAAGCGGCTTGACGTTATGTTTGCTGGTTTCAGGGATACATCCTGTAAATCTTAAATATTTGAGCTCGGTACCTATTATTTAAATCATCTTCGTCTCCCAGACGAGGTGGCTGGAGTCCCAGTCTCTCTTTATAGGGAACTTCCGCTCCTCGGGGAGACTTCGCCTACTATCCGCGACCGAAGTAATTTACTGCCATTTAAAAGTAATTGAGTTTCTAAGCTTCTTTCACTCTCGTCTTCCTGGTGGAGCATATTTCATGCTAATGTTCGTTCCACCTTTCTAATTGATTTTCCGGTTGGAAAGATCACCCTTTGCCCTGTTAAAACCCTTCTTTGCCGGTGCTGTCAACTGATTTGACATATCTCTAATTATTTTAATATTCACAGTTCGAATTTTAGGTGTTCCTCACCAATAGCTTTATGTATTGGATAAAATATATAAGTATTTATTTAATGCAACAGAAAAAAAATTAGTTAAAATCTGTCTTGCGATAGTGAGCAAAAGGGGTATGGGGTGTCGCTCAGTAGTAGCCGGCTGTCTGCCGGCTTTAATGGAAGTATCATACTTTTTATGCTTGGCCGATGATTTTTCCTCGTTTTTAGCACTTATACACAATATTTTACCTATGTAAATATTTACGTACATTATACATTATGAACCATTAAAAAAATGATTTACATAAATAATAAAATAATGTAAACTATTCATTTTTATTATTTTTATTTTATTCATTTTTATTAACTTAAGCCAACTCTCTGGCGGTCCAATAAGGAACGAATATCTCACTCGCTACTGCAGACACTGCGCATAAACGTCGTCCCACAGTGGTCTGTACTGCAAACCGTCACCTTACTTTAGCGAACTTTACTTTTCTGCGCAGTGTTTGTAATAGGGAGTGAAATGTTCGTTCCTTACCGGACCGTCATTGAGCGGCATTAAAATCACAAAAATTATAAATGTGTACCCTGTACACTGAGTGTACAGCACCGGGGCTAGAGAGATTTTATAGCCCCATAAGGGAGGGGTTAAGAGTACACTCGCCCCTTTATCACTTTTACAACGTTATCTCGGAAATTTTTACTTATCTTTAGTGGTCGCTCAGTTTCAGAGCACACTCGTACCATTCACATAGATATCGAATTCGTAAACTGCGGCGTCTTGTATCAATCTTGTCCTGAATCTTTACGAATATAATTATGAACTTGAATTAAAAATGAACATTATGGTTAATACGCATAATATGGTTTAACATTCATAAAAATATGGTATTCTGAATTTCAAGGTAAAAGCCAACAATCGCTTGCATCTATATCATGTGTATGTGAATTGAAAGTTAAAAGGGGAATTTAACATGTTGTTTGGACATCCACAAGGAAGCGCAATAATTTGATAATATACTAATTGATGCTTGAGAGTAAATTCTGGCGTGGCTTGTACGGTGTAATCACTGAATAGAATTAGAGAATATACCTACGCTCAATTATTTTCCATTGGGCATTCTAATGGAAGCACGCGAGATGTATTAACCCCAGATTACAAACCTTCGTCGAATCGACAACGCTGAAACACAGTTAGTGTCGTATTTTTTTTTTATGCGTTGTACTAAAGATTGGTGAACCGTGTCTGTGCTCGGGTTAACAAATAAATTAACTACGTGGTTAATCGATCTCGTTGTTGAATCGACGAAGGCTCGTAATAACGTCGTTTTTCACATATAGACCGTCAATTGCCAATATCTCGTAACTCACTTTTTTTAAAATGATTTAGGGTTTTTAATGCCATCTTATAGCCGTTTTTTTTTTTAAATTTACCACATGACAACACATTCTAAATGCACCTTTGTTTTAAATATTTGAACATTTATGGAAATATCTATTAAGTTCGGTAAAAACTAGGAATAATTCCTAACTTCAGTTTGACAGGTTGATTTTGTGCGGGAAACGTGTTGTATTGATTTTATGTTTTTTTTTCCTCCTGATAAAGTGACATGTATGGGGAGAGGAGATATTGGCGGTAATATGCATTTTTCTATCAGGTGTAAAGTTGAAAAATATGAAATGAACAAATTTTAACAATACAACTTTTTTACAGTCAGATATATCTACGATTCGAACGTAAGTTGACGAATCTGCATTTTGCGCGGTTTACAGGAGAGTGAAACCAAGGTTAGATTTGACTCTATCGTGCAAATTCGATCATTTTCATTTTAAAAAAAGAGAATTTAGAGGATAATTCACCTTTTTTACTTTTCAACTTATATAGGATAGTTGAGGACGATAAAAATAAAATCGAAATTTTACAGATTCAACACCTTGCGTTGGGACCGTCGATATTACTTATCATCCGACTTTGTGCTTGATTCGTAAGACGATACTGATTTTTACACATTATTAAAATTAATATGGTTAACAGTACGCTATTTTTATGCAGATACCTACCTTAATTAAAGATTAGTATATAAACACCTTTCTTTTGCAATAACTGATCAGCTGTATGTATTTGCTAGTTATATATTTTAATAACGCCTGATGGTGACATTTTCGACGTAAATATTTTTCCATTCAAAATGCCAATAAGTATGTAACGATCATTGAGCTAATAATATAAGGTACGTTTGTTATTGTAACAAATTCTGTAATGTACCTGTAAAATAAAATAATTATTAAAAAAAAAAAAAATTACGCTTAGCCTAATCGACGAAGGTTTGTAATACGGGGTTAAGACCACTTGATCGAGAGTTTATGATTATTGCATTGTGAGGTCAGACTGGTCCAGAGGCTGCGGAATCAATCCGTGAGAATATGCAGACAATCTAACCCTTGCCACCTTTAAACTTTACCGCAAATAATAACATCTCCTTTATCTTGATTTGTATGAACTGATTACGAAACATTGCCCGCGGGCATATAATATTATTTTTCTAAAATCAGCGCAACTAATGGCACGAACTGATTCTTCGCCCCATTCTATTATATTTCCAGTAATAATTTAAACTGCTTTATTTTCATATAAAATCAAACACGCAATTAAATTAATTATTTCGTTTCATGATAACATTGATAACGATCACTTAAAACACATAAACACAGTAAAATATTTTACTGTTTTTTTACTTACCGCAATTACGTGATAAACATTCACCGTTGATAAGTAAAAACAGAAAAAAACGCATATTTTAACAGGTATTATTATTTTTTACAAACTTTAATGTAATGATAATATATAAAAAAAAGTGTCTACAAGAAAACATTACATTACACCAATTGTAGATTTTTTTTTTTACAGTAACTCCACACAGGAGACCAAGGAGGAAATAGTTTCCCTCAAGGCCTGTATCATCTTTGGGGATGCTGTGTGGAGGATCTTTTAGAGGATAGGAAGGAGTGAACTTGGGTCTTGAAGAGACCCATGTTATAGGATGGAGGAAACACAGAGGCCGGCAGGTCATTCCACAGCCGAGCTGTTGAACACAAGAACGAGTCGTAGAAGCGACCCGTTCTCATGTGACAAATGTCAACCGTGTGCAAATGTTGGGCGCGCGTTTGGCGTGTTTCCCGACCATGCACCGGTGCCGAAGGGATCAATGACGCTAGTTCCTCGGAGCATCTTCCATTAAAATACCGGTAGAACAAGATGTGCTAAAAGGTTAAATAAAATTCGACCCTTCATTCTGGAGAATGTATCCCATGGTAATTAGTGTAATTACTGCGATTTTACGAACCACGGCAGTATACGACGTAAACAGTTATGGAAACAAAAGTGTTTCTCGTTCCTCTGAATATGAAATCCATGTGAATTCACGTTATTCAATTGAAATTTCTACCATAATTCAATCAAGTGTCGAAAGTGGTGATAAGTTGGTCTGTTTTATTTATTTTTGTGAACATTTATCGAAAGCTGGTTGTCGGCTAGCGCCATTGTGTGCTACAGGAAAACACGATGAGATGAGGAAAGAATATTTATCGTGTTCTCAGAGAGATAGGTTCTGAACGATCTTTACGAAATATTACCAGACCATTGTGAAACCAATTTCTTAACCGAACTCTAATATAACGTGGAAGCGACCAGTTCTCGTGTGACCAATGTCAACCGCGTGCAAATGTTTGGCGTGATAATATTCGAATGAATCATAATGATTTATAAGTTTCTTGAAGGATTTGAGCTTTAATCTTATTATAACCCAATAAACAATTCAAAAGCATTATGTGTTAAAAGCGTTTTTTCTAAAATATTTAAACTAGCGCCGTCTGTGAACGCATATCACTTTTCGTTTAACCTCAAGCATTTGTAAACGTACACGATACGCCACAAAATATCGTTTATTTGGTTAAAAAATTAGTCGTTAAAACGTATGAAGAGAGTCATAAAAGTTACCTCAGAAATAATATAGATATTTTTATGTCCTTTTGAATGCTAACCACGTTATCTCTGAAATGGGTCTCGTATAAGATCTCCACACATTGCGTGTTGCATTATTCAGTGTATCCCGTTTCAGTCTTTCTGTTCCGACGACTTGTAATGATTCCACCGGTAGTTATTTTGTCCCAGTGGGAGTCAAGACTCATATTTGGAGAACACTTTGCGACAAGAATTTCATTTTCAAAATCTTCAACAATGCTGTTAACAGCTATTTCCTCTTCGAGAACATTAATTTCCCCTTCCCCTTATGAAAACACGCTCAAGCCAGCCATTTAACATCCAATTTTCCATAGAAAATTCTATGTACAAAATTAATTTTTCGAAAAAAATTACATCACCGAATACATCAATACACTTCCCATGGAGGAAACTTTATACTCAATCTTGAAAAATGCATGACCCTACTAAAGTTTTTGATTACATTTTGCCATGCCTTTCTGGGAAGTCACCGATTTCTTCAAGTCCTTAACCCCCGAAATCAGAAATATGTACTCAAAAATAGCCACATCACTTTGCACTCTTTGCTGGTTGCTAACTCAAGCATGCCAAAATGTGTGAACATAGGTGCAGTTTGAAAACCAGTGAAAGCAATTTTGAAACGTTTTATCAGTACGTATTTAATATGGACTTTAATTTATTACAGTTTGAGTTTTATTGTCTTTTGAAACCTTATACATTTTACTAATTACCCGTATAGAATTTACAGATCATTTATTTATTTAATAAATTAATTAGAATTGCTTTGTTGAAACCACCGTTTTTAATATGTAAATATCTATATGTTTCAGAAGCGAAGCTCCCCTTATCAGGATTAACAATATACTAAAAATAATGACAAGTATAGACAAATAATAAGTAAATAGAACAAATTACAAACATAAACAAAAATTAACAAAGTAGGTAAGTAATTAAAGAAAGTAATTCTTATTAATTTATTGATCATGACGCCACAAAGTTATTAATCTTTTGAAGAAATTTGTTTATTTATTGATTCATTCTTATTTATTTACAGACATTTTTTATAATTTAAGCAATTAGTATATAGAACGATGTCTATGTACTGTAAATTATGAATATATAATAGCGTATCGTAAACGCCTCACTAGGAGAACCTGCATTGAGGCGTTCGTTAGTAGCATGTCTTGAGTTAGCAGCCTGCAAAGTGCGTATTTTTGGGTGCTGACTCTTAATACTAAACTATGTGAAATTAAAGGCGTTGGTTATTATTTCAAACACTGATTTTATTTTTTTCGTTTTCGCCTAACGCAATCCTCATGACGACTTTTCCAGTGTTTTCCCTAGCACTAATTCCTTGCCAATACGAGTATATTGATATTCACACGCGAAAACCGTCTTGAGCGCATGTCACTATCTCTACCGTCACATCTCACGTCCCGCTTCGCAATAAGAGCGTGAAGATGAAGATGCATCGCCTCCCCGTGTCTCCGGTCTCTGGCTGGTCTCGGCCAATGCAGTGTTCGCGGTGACAAACGTGAAAAGCGCACCGTTTCCACTTCCTACGTTATTTACAGACATAATCGTGTGGTGCTAGGCATTAGGTAGTGCCCCCACGCTCGCCAACTTTCAGTTTGCCCTATGGTGTTATGGTATAGCTAAATTTAATAGTGTAATTCATTTCTTACGTTTACTATTACTCTTCTACCATAGAAACTTATATCATAGTATCCGTTTCCGAGAATTCATTCAACTCACATTTCCGTTCATCTCCATCTTTTATTTTCAAAGTAAGTTGAGGGAGATAAGTATTTGACGTTTTTGAAAATCTGATCAAGATTTGCCGTTTTTCTCTATTTGATTTCAAGAAGGAATATCATTCCAAGTTGTATCTATATAATGTAAACAATTTAATAGCAGTTCCTCGTTAGTCGTGTGTTCCGTTCAAGAATTTTCTAAACGTCTTCTGCACACGCGCCGCAACGCGGCAAAATAATAATATTATGACATCTGAAGAAACGTGAAGTTAGCAACACGACACCACCTGCGAAATTGGTCTCGTTTTTGAGGTTTGGAGCAAAGTGATGCTAGACTAAAACATCATAAACATAAACCATTGCTAAAGCAATTCTTGGCATAAATATTACTATGAGTAACGATTTTAATACGAGGGATGTAGAGCCTTATTACTTGGGTAGCTATACCAACGCTGTAAAGGCGTAATAAGGATGCTTTATTTTATAAACAATACGGTATAGGTCTATTTATATTTGCTGCTGCGTTTATAACGGTGGTTTTCTGATGATTTTTCTCTTAACCCATGATTCGGGTAAACAACCTCATCAAGAAAATCCTTTACTTTATCGGTATCTCACTTTTTTACAACAGACATATTTAAAGTCTTTAAACTCTAATCTCAACAATCTTATAATTATCGTGAAAGTAGGTAATTGGTTGTATAAATACTGCCGTCTTCCATCGACAGACAGAGATTTAACATGTAGTATGCTAAAATTTCACCGTTCATCTTCGTTTTAAAATACATAACGGGAAATAATTTTGACATTATGCATTCCAAAAACGTCTTGACATTTGTGGGTCATGGATCGAACATGTGGACATGTACTTTAACTGCCATAGTTAAATGTGAGTGAAAGCGCCTCTTCATGGGAATAATAATGATGGCGTTTATGCTTAGGTCATTTTGTCACCAGGTCAATTAACAGAACTTAAACTTTGTGGTTGTGCGCGAAATTATGCGATGGTTTGTGGTACCATGGTATTGGTAGGATTTTAATCAAAAACATTTAGTTGGTACCAAATAATTTATGGGAAAGGCGTTTGGCCTTAAGTTGGCTAGTATGGTAATGAAATGTTGGCGTATGGCTTAGAGACCACAGGATCAACAAATGACTAAATTATAGTTTTAAGGTGTGGCTGAAAGTATGACTATATATATATATAGAGACAGAGCTGAAGTCACTAGGACGAACGATCACTTTATTAAGTAAATGAAACACGTTGTTATAAACCTCGAATATATTTTATTTTCACCAACCGGTTTCGCTTAACTCAAGCTTCATCAGGGTAAATATAATGAAACAGTTGGTGAAAATAAAATATATTCGTGGTTTATAACAACGTGTTTCATTTACTTAATACAATGTCAAACCACAAAGTGATTTCTTCTTACGAAAAAAAATAACTTTATTGCTTATTATACTAAATGCTGATCATCGACCGAGGAGCCAATACTAAAAGAGGTAGACATCGAACATTACTCCTGCGATTACTCCTATGATGAAATTGAACAAACCAATTCAAGCAACTCATCCAGTTCAACATTCATTGTCGTAGACTCAGAAACAATGAATTTATTTTCCTCAATCAACACTTTATTAATTATGGGTACCATTCTCCACTGTCCAGAATGTCGAGACTCGTTAACTCAAGTCAGGGCGTTAAAATTTTTGGTACCAGTCTAAATGATTTTTGTCAGGCTTTACGAACTTAGAACTTGAAAATTATCATTTAGAACGTCCAAAATCATGGACTCAACCAAAACCTTGTTCAGGCTTTGACTTGAATGTTCTTTAAAATGTACATTTCTGTCCTATTTATGTCATTGCTTCATTCTTTTTCTGTAGCTCTTGTTTATTTTATTTCTTGCTATGTATTCTGTGTAATTGGATAATAAACATGATAATCTGATCATGTAAAACTGATGAAGACGCCAAAACATGGAGAAAGACAAAAAAAGGGACAAAATTATGGAGGCTCATGCTCAACAATGAACTTGTAAAGAAACTAGTTTGAATTTTTTTTTTTTCATTTTTTAGTTTTATTCCTTTTATGTTGATGGAATGGTTTATTTCCTCTGCTCTACACAGATTTATTTACGATACGAAGATTGCCTGTTTACATTAGTTTGCTTTCGTAACTATTCTAGTTAACAAAATAATTTGGCTCTGGTTTGAAAAATGGATGGTCTAGAAATATCATAGATGATTTAATTAAATACTGCAAGTAGAACACACCTAGATAAAATTAAAGTTTCACCCCTAAAAAAAAGGTTTAAAGTGCAAAATCTCCTATTAACGAACCCCTTTTCCGATATTGTCGTATTGTTCATTATTTAAATAATTATGTCTGAGCTTTACAAAATACAATAAAACACGCATTTTAATGATGTTTTTTTTTGTTAAATCGAAACATGCGGCCGGTGTTACCGTGAATTTAAACATTTTCGATACCTACATAAGAAGTGTGTATTTTGGTTCAAATTTTAGGAAGTGGATCGCCTTAATGTTGTTTCGTAATACCCGATGCATGTCATGTGATCGGAGAATTAATAGTGAGCGGGTAGTTGGTACTTATGCCAGGTGAATGCGGCACAATTAGTATTGTTGGCTTATGTCGTGTTGACACTCGGCGCGACTGATAAAACAATGGTCCGACACCTGTTCTCCGTTTTCCATGCAATCTCCCGTTATCACTATTTGTTCATACGTCATCTCCGTGGCCCAGAATCTTTTGGTATTTAAATTCCGAGGCGTTTAAATTATGTACGAGTATGTAGATGGTATTCGCATGGGAAGCAGATGTCCGGTAGATTCAGTTCATGAAATACTCAGTAGTCCCAGTACACACTGTAGGTGTAGGCGCGACAGTTGTAGGTAGTCGGAATGCCCCTGTAAAGATAATGTAATTTAACATAGAGTATTTAGACTACCGGTGGGCTTCTTGCATTGAATAGGAAGGTTATGATAATAATATTAATAATAATGTGTTTATTTCAGCTGAGCAAAGCGGTGAGTACAATACTCTGTCTGCCATGTAAAAGAATACATCTAAATAAATTACATGATGTGGAAATAGAAAAAAATATATGAAAATAAAAAGGTGAACATATTTAGCTCTTGTACTACGGTGGCTTGAGGGAAATTCTCCACCCATATTGTAGGGGCGCGCCCTGTCACTGGGCGACGGCCTGGACAACAGTGTTTTCCGATCTCCGGTAGCGCTGGCTCGTCCCGGCTGTGTATTTACAAAACCTTTACCGGTTCAGTTACGTCGAGGACTGAAATGGGGTAGCTTTATTGATGCGATTACCTAGACTATGAGATTGAACGACACATGAACTGCCGCATGACTTAAGAATTATCAAAGACTCAACAGAATTCAGAGTAAACTTAAAACACATCTTTTCAGACAATCGTATCCATACATTCACCTGTAAATTGCTTAGCTAGGCTGGCCGGTTAGTACTTACCTAAAGTCATTAAATAAAATAAAAATATAATTAAAAATTCACGCATCGGTGCGCAAATGCGTCCACAGCCCGCAACACTGTAAACAACCAAAGTGTAAAATAAAAATAAAAATAAATAAATAAAAACGTTAATATTTATTAAAAGCTTCTTACGCTGTGTAAGGTAATTTTATAGATATTTTCGAGTCCTAAAATTCATTTTATGAATACTTTCCAGTCCTAAAATTAATACCAATAATTCAATAAATACCAACTCTTCTTGTGCCACCAATCATCTAATAAATGTAACATCAATAAAAAGGGAGAAACAAATAACCATGTAAAACTATCATCTCTATAATTCAATTTTTCTAAAACTGTGTTCATCTGAAGCGACCTGCCAGGTAAGTATGTTTTTCTGTATCTGTCTGTACATAATTAGTTAAGAAATATTTGTACAGCGCCCTTGAGGTGATTTTTCACAAAAACGGCGCTATACAAGTCATCCAACTATTATTATTATTATTATCATAACAAAGTCTAGTCTAATTGATTTATTTATTGTTTTCGAACATTTACATATTATTAACATTATCATATTTATAAAATTAACACTGGGAAGTACATAGGTGTTAAAGAATGCATTGTTTTTGGTCTAGTTGTCACTTGGTAGAGATGCTAAATAGTAAAAAGAATTCAGGGAAATATAATATAAAGCATAATGTATCATACAGAAAGAGAAGAAAACATTTCTAATGTGACGATAAATAGCTTCGCATATTTTAAAAGGCAAATCAGCCATCTTCTACCATGTCATTGAAAATAGTGTTGTTATTTTAAAAAAAAGTATTTATTAGTTCCTATATAATAAATATGAATAAATATATATATATATTACAGAATTTTTTTCATAGTCCTCCTCACTAGGAGATCCTGTTCTGAGGCGAACTGTTTTAAATAAAGCGGTTTCAGCGACTTCTATATTTCAACTTCAAGGTTTGGGTAGGGTCTTTCCAGTAATTTAATAGATTTCCAAGGTTTGCCCTATTGCATGGTTTACTGCTGAAGCGCCACTAGTATGTTTTGTATGAAATATTTCGTGGGACAGAAAGTCACTGAATTCATAACGCACATATGGAATTTATTTCGGATTCGCTCTCAGGCAGTATCTTTATATATCTTCTTCTATTATATAAAGAAGAATGTCCCGGGCGGGCGGTGTGTGTTTGTTTTGTATACAAATCTGCAGTTTTATTCTTGATGAAATTTTACACACTTGACCTTCGAAACAAGAGGAAGGTCACTGTTTACACGATATTTCGAAACCCACCCCCATTCCCCTTTCCCACCCCTTAAATCAGAATGTTGGGTATTTCTTATTAAAATTTTGCCCAATTGACGTAAAAAAATAAGAAAAAAATTACTGGGTAGGGGTAGGGGTATGGGTAGGGTTAAAACATCATAATTAATTTCTGAAAACCGTATGTATCCCCGTAATTACCCATACAAAAGCGTGGAATTTGAGTGGCGCGCTGTTTGGTAGTGTGGTAAAATTATGTTACAAGTTTGTCTTATTTTATTATCTTTTTTTATGGGAGGTCACTGCACAAACGCAGGTACTTTAGAGAAAACTTCCACAGCTCCTGAGGCGTACTTACCTCGCCGTCACGGAATTTAATTGGAATACAATAATTGAGATTTCCACGAGCAGGTGTCAAAGGCCAAATTCACCAGCGACAAGTGACGGAATTGAGCACTAAACTACCGCAAGTAGTATCCTATACGTAGCAAACACAATACAGCGTGTAATGAACGCTGAACTTTGCCTTTAACGGTACTTGTATTCTGCTTTATTGCCGAATTATATAATCCGAAAGGCGGGAATAGAATACCACGTTATTTGGGTGGTAATGATAAATCACTGTGTGCCAAGAGATCAGATTGGACAGCTAACATTTAGATATTATATGATGATAACAATCAGTACCTACTCCCCTAAAACATCGTTTTGGAATTGGCCAATATTATAAAATTAGAAGAATATCCTAGGTGGTATAACAATTATTAAGTGTCGGATTTTTTTTTTATATGTGAAAGGTCAAGACATTTATTTATTTGACTATACGCCCATCTGGGCCTTTACGTGAATGTTTAGATCAAAAATATGTATAAAGCTATCGAAAATTACAATAAGGAACTCCAGTGAAAAATATAATGACTTTAAAAGTATATATTCGTATAGATCGGCGAACGATTCTGAATATATAACTTTCATTATATATAATTATACGCAGAATTTATAAATCGTTATTTAAAAGTGAATAAATAATACGCTCATCAAAATACCTTGTTAAGTTGGTACCATTGCATTTGGAACATCTGACGTCACGTGAGCATTCTGTTTTTGGATTAGTATGATTATGTTTCGACGTTGTTTTGCATTTAAAACATGTATTCTTTCAGTTTTGAAATTTTTTTAACTTAATTTGGGTGACTGTTGTTTAATATAAACAAATATTATTCACGAAAAAAATAAGAGTATAATGTTAATGGTGAATAATATTATTATTCCTTGAGTTAAAGTTTCTAAAATGGTAGATAATTTTATTACTTATGTTTAGTTATGGTTTACCATGAATAGAATATACAATTATGTACGGTAAAAATTATCCTTGTTTTGACATTTGACATTCTAACCTCAAAACTGACCAGCCATAGATTTGGAGCGTTTTGGCGGGCTATGAAAATTTTTAATTTTATAATTATTTGAACCATGAAAATTAACTTTAGAAAAAAAATCAAATGAACTGGTATTAAGTTTGAACGTCACTATTGATAAAACAAAAAATTGGACTGGGTTCCTTATTACATATATATTTTAAACAATAAAGTTACGAAGAATATTTAAAAAAAGTTTAACAGTAACCAAAATAGAAAAATACAACAATATTATATCACAAATCATTATTGCTGCAGTAATTAATTGCAGGTATAGATGACGCCCTATTTAATAAATGGAGTCAGCAAATTATAAACAATACCTCCAAACTTGTTGCCCAGATCATGCATCCTATTGGTTAGTGAGTGTGACTTATAGTTGGTTGTGTATGTGTTGCCGAAAAATGTTACAATTTGTCTTGTGTTCCTCGTCGGTACATGGAATTTAATAGTGGCGACGATGGCGGGGCTATCAATTACGTATAAGTAAGGTAGGTATTTAGTGAATACAAATTGATAGAAAACATATTTACGTTTTCATTTTCGATTTTATTTTTCAAATATATGGCCTAGTTCTCGCTAGTGTGGTTGCCCGTTAATTCTCCAGCGTGAATTAAATCAACTGCTCAAAACATTTCCCAATATTGATGGTGTCATAGTATCACCGGCACCGGTCAGTTGGAACTCTTGCGTGGTCATCACATAAAAAATAGCCACCTCATTTCGAATGAAATAAAGTTAAAAAAGTTGGCCGACAGATTACAGTTCAGAGGGAGCTTCAGAGTTTGGGCTGTTGAACTCTGTATGGATTGGCGATTGCGAATAGCCGATATAATGCAGTATTACACACTCAGCCGTGTTCCTGTCTCCATTCTCTTCATACGTGTCGGAATGTCAGAGCTTTTAGAAAGTACAGATCTTTATTCTGTTCACATTGCAGGAAGCGTTTCGTAACTTGTATCTCTGGTGCATACTGCATGCTACACTCTCACAATCGAATATGTATTTCCCAGAGAAATGTAAAGTGCATTATTTTGTGTACATAATAAATAATCAAACTCAAACGGCTCAGAGGTCTTTAAAGCAGAAAATGGGCGGTTACCTCGAGAGGGTTTCCTCTTGGGGTAAGAATAACCTGGTCGAATTTAATGTTTCAAAGACCCAATCATGTCTGATTACAGTCTAGTCTTCTTCAATGAAAGCAATCTTCCAAACATGCCTTCCATTGATATGTTTGGAGTGACCAGGTCAGGCACGAGGGTTCCATCGAAGTCAAGTTAGCCTCTCTCAAAAGCTGGGTGTACTGTATAGGGCCCGCAGATACTTTAATAGTACACAACTACTGACCCTGTACAAATCACAAGTACGCCCAACTGTTGAATTTGGTAGCCATCCTCTGGTCTGGAGCCCCAAAATAACTGAAAAATCCTTGGCTCTATGCAGAAACGGGCGGTTAGTTTGATAGATTCCCCTATCTTAACGAATGAATTGCAATCTTTAGAGCACAGGTGTTAGTTGAAAATGCTATTCTTATTCTTTTTTTATGTGAATACCGCACAAGAGTCCCAACTGCTCCCAACCGTTTGGAGCCAGTGAGGCTATGGCATCCCCAATTGGGGAATGTTGTGAGGCTAATGGCAGTGGGAAGGGGAAGGAGAAGGGGGAGAAGAAGGTAGGGAAATACCTGGATATTCAGATCTGGTCACCAAACACGGCTAAAAGTCATTTCAAGCAACGTTTCAATTCTGAATGGTGGTCTTTCACCAGAGCGATACTAATAGTATCTTCCACTCTGGAACATGCCCAAATATACCATATATTATAATTAATTAATTAATTGTGAAACAACACAAATTAATTAAATAAAATTTACTTGTAATTTGAACCCGCGACCTTCGGATTCGTGGTTGAGAGCTTTACCCCTCGACCATGTACCCCTGTTTTGTCGGTTGTAACGTTGTAAGGCCATTTCCATACGAGTCAGTATGAAATCGATAAACCCCAAAATAAATAATTAGCCAGAAAAAAAAACACTTTTGAAATAATTTGTTTGTCGCACTGGTTACCTGTGTGCAAGTCCACGCAGCGCGACATCACGTAACCCGTTTTAGAGACAACGCGTCCGACCGGCCGGTGAGGGAGCGGTCTAAGTTCCGCCCGACCCTAAACCCTCCGACGAATTAAAAAACTTATATATTCAGTATCTTATCAGTAAAACTTACATATTATATATGCGTGACTTTGACTGCGGTAAAAAAAATATAAAACATTTAGAAAAGGGTCAAACTAAATACTCGAAATATATTTTTTTTTCATATATAACCCGAACTTTTTTACTCACTCGCCTAGGTCACTCGCCCCTCTTACTTTGGTTTCTACCCCCGGCGTATTGGGACATTTCTACGTATTATTTCCTCTGTGATCCATATGAATTTTTTTAAGTCATAATGTTTTCCACTCAAGTCCCTACATATGTTAAGAAATTCAATGGGTTTTTCGATAATTTCTGTCTGAAATACGATCATAACCTAGTTTTGTTGCTGGTGAAATCAATGGGTCGCCTTCCATGTCAAATCGGTTCATTGCTCTTCGCAGTTCATCCGGAGGTGCCATGCCGTGGCCGAGGGCCATCCGTTGGGTACGATTTGGCCGGCGGTGAGCAGTCTAGGTACTTGGTTTGGAAACATGGTTTTTACTATTTTATTTGTGTTAACGGGGAAGGGTCAGCCAACTCTGCTCCGTGTTCCATGGTGTTGTGCCACGCTATCCCATGGGTTAGGTTTTGATCCGACTGTTCCGATCACGAATATTACGCACACGTTGATTCCGCACGGAAAACTTTGAACACAAATTATTTCTCAAAAATATGTGTTTTTTATATAAATATCAAAAATCTATTTCCATACAAATTAAAGTAAAAAGTAGTGAAAAAAAAACTTCTAGTTCGCCAAAATGACCCATTGGATACTCAATTTTTTTATCTGTTAAACGCCGGTGTGTCCGATCGGCAATGTCAAAAATTAATTTCTCAGAATATAAGTAGCTGTTTGATAGATATATACAATTTTTATAAATATATAAACAAATTATCTGGCAAGTCGGTACAATTAACAAAAACTTCATTTTGCAAAAAACAAGTAATCCCTCGAAAATTTACGGAAGTATTAGATCGCGGGCGCTCGGCGTTACAAAGGTAAAACACATTTTGATTGGTCTCTAATAAATTAATGTTAACAATACGCTGGACCCCCTGCACCGACCCCCTCCGTCTCCGCCCAAATTCTATCTTATACCCTCCATTACCTTAGTGAGCGGGCTTAAATATAAAATTACTATCAGCAAGTGCTGCTAGCACATAAAACACAGTTTACAATTCTTTGAAATAAAAATAAATAAAAGGCCTACAGTAGCAATAGGCAGCCCGCTCACTGGGTAAAGAGGATTATCTCCACATTTATGCACCTCTAACCACAGTTGACACAGGAAGAGGGAGAAATGTTCGCTGGCACTGTACACAAAATTTTTACAATACTATATATATATATATATTAACAATCACTATGTACCTCTTTTTAAATTACGAGGACTTCATTTTTCAATTTTCTATCTCGATGCATTCATACTCGTATATCCGTATCAGTAATATACATTTTTGGCACGTTTTCAAGGCACCTTTGTGTTACAAAATATTTCACTAAACTTCTAAAAGAACTGCGCAGGAATTCACTGTATAATATGTACCTAGATCACCAATTCTAACAATAATAAACTATTAGTTGACCATTGTTTTCATTAAAATTCATTCTCAATCTTTCTTCATCGATTCTTTTTCCTTTCCACTTTAGTTGCGCAAATCGCTGTTTATATTTCATCTATTTCTCGTTCGGTTCCCATGTTTTTGTCTTCTATTTGTTAATTTGTTAAGCTTAAATATCTCTTTCTGTCTTTTTGTATTCAACTGAGCAATGGTTTGTTAGGCACATGCTTTACGTTAAACTTCTCTATTGAAGAAATGACCCGTTACCGTTAGAGTTACAGGCCTGGGGCTATTGAAATCTTTTGTGTACAGTTAATACCATCGATTGAATGCTTTGATTTTTCGCAGTTTATTGGATACTTCCATATGTTTTATACTAAATCTGTTTTTTATGTCTACTATATATAAGGAAATGATAATAATAAAAAATTGGATGGTGTGTATAGCACCGTTTTTGTGAAAAATCACATCAAGAGCGCTGTACAAATATTACTTTATGTTATCTATCTAATATTGTACAAAAAGATACAGAAAAACATTCACTTACCTGCCAGGTCGTTTCAGTTGAACACAGATTTATTAGAAAATTTTAAACTTAGAGAAGATATGATTTTTACAGTTGCTATTTTATCCCTTTCTCCTGATATTGCATTTATTTGAAGATTGGTGGCACAAGAAGAGTTGGTATTTATTTGAAATATTTATAATTTTTAGAACTGGAGAATATTTATAAAATGACCTAAAAAAGCTTAAGAAGTTTTAAATAGATATTTACATTTTTTTACACATTTAGTTATTTACAGTGTTGCGGGCTGTGGACGCATTTGCGTGCCGGAGCGTGAAAAAATTTACTTATTCTATAAATGACTTTAGGTAAGCACTAACCCGCTAGCCTAGCTAAGCAATTTACGTGTGCATTTCTTCCATTTATGGATATGATCGTCTGAAAATATGAGTTTTAAGTTTAGCTCTGAAGTCCGTCGAGTCTTTGATCATTAGAAAAGCAAAATTGTCCAATTTGGTAAAAAACTGGATGAATTAGCTAGATATTTTGCCTGTGTGGAAAAAATGTGTGCTGTTTCCAGGCAAAAAAAAAGTTTCAAGAAAGAAAGAACTGTTGTTTTTCACTATAACAACAATGTTCGTAATAATTAATGCAGGCATAACATTAACAAATTCTATGATACACAATTATTACGGATTTCATAAAAAAAAATATTTCATATGTAAACAATGCAAATTCACTCACCAAATGTATATGTACTCACTTTGTCTTTGAAATTTGTTCTCCACGTTCAGATTTCTTCACAGTTTGAAGTCCAAAGGGAAAAAAAAACATAGCTCAATTTTTTTTACGTTTTATTATTTATAATTTTTATCGGTGAATTAGATTTTGATTTTGATTTAACATATAATAAATAACCATTTTGATACACAGATTTAAGAAATATAAGAAAAAACGCCTTTCCTTGTTTCCTTTCCTAGCAAAGCGTTAAATAATAAAAAAAAGTTTAAACATAAAATTGTCATAGAATATTATGTAGAATCATCTATTTTCAAAAAGTAGGTACTACCACTAATTTCCGAATATGCACTTATATATATATTGTGGTTTTACATTTTATTTTTCTATGAGCTATCTTGGTGTTGCCATTTAAAACCTTTTAAACGATCGCAGCGCCTTCATTTTTTGTCTACTATAAAAAGTCAGACTGTACGTCAGTCGATCTTCCTATCCACTGGGGTATTGATAGTAAGGCGATGCAATGCGAAGTAATGCAAAATCGTGTGTTTTTGATTTAAGGCCATCCACCGGTCACCACAAAATTCATAATGGGGCGTATTTGGACTAGATCGCCCGTATCGTTTAACCAATTAGAAGAAAGGTCGCCGAAAAGACGTACCCGCCTCTTATAACGAAAATAACACAGTGGATACGCTTGGTAAAGTCGTGAAACATAAAATAACGAAATAATATATTTTTTGTTTTATTAATTTATTTGGTTTTAATATTATTTAAATACATAGAAAAACTCCAGTAAAGAACGACAATATTATCTAGTTTATTATTGTTATTAAACATTTTTTTAACGTTTACGTTCAATATAACAGTATTGGAATATGATGTAGATAAAAATGTAGAATTATCCGGTAATAGGCTTCAAAACAAATCCCCTTCAACTTCCAGTTCTGATAGTATGTCCATTCCCACCGTGCGCCTGTTTACTAACAATTTATGAGTTTTATTACAAAGAAGAAACTATGGGAACACAACTACATAATAAATAGATAGACATTTACAAGTTACTTATTTTGCCTTCTTTTTATTGGTTACTTCACTCTTTTTAAAAGTATTTATTAAGATTTTATTTATTTATATACATATTTTTACATTGATTTTAGTTATTTATCCAGTGTTTACCTAATTAGGCCATTAGGAACTTTCTTCTATTTCCTGAAAAGAAGATTTTTGATAAACAAATTGTAGCGGTGTCATGTTCTCTTTGTCACATTCGATCTGCAATTAAAACACATTTAATTAATTTTGTACACGTTTCGTAAAGTAACATTTTATTAAACAAGTTATGCACGTAATAAATTTTACATAAACAAATATTTTTTTAATATGCTAATATTACCTACATATTAATAATTTTTTTTTTAAGTACTGGTAAGTTTATTTAATTTTAAGATCTAAATAAATAATAACTCACCACAAGAGAATGGTTTTTAAAATCCGTGTCTTCTGTCTCATCTAATGAAGATATTCGTTTTTGATTGAAATTTTGTGGCGGTGCATTATTTTCTTTGTTACATTCGATCTGCAATTAAAACATGTTTCATTACTTTTGCACTTATTTGTTGTTACGTGTTGTTTTTGTTAAAAAAATATTATTATAAATGCACGTTCATCAAAAAATAAACGCTAAATCCATAAAAAGTAATTTACATTCAATTTTTATGAAAAATTAAAATAATTCAAGATAACCAAATAATTGACGATTTCATAATTTTTTTATCGTGACCACTGTGCGGCGGTTTGGAATGCGCGCGAAGTGGAATGATTTTAAACTAAAATTGATACCCGCCGTCAAATAACAAAGACGATGTTTTGGGAAATTGCGTTATTCCAAACGTATTGACAAAGATACTTCATGGTTGTTTCAATATTGAAATGAGTATTATAATATAATACAATTTTAAAAGCGGGTAGGTAATATGTTCCAGCTTACCTGTACATTTTCATTGACAGTTAAAAGTTCTCCGGGAACTATCAGCGACTTCTTTACGAGTTGTTTTTTTACGGGTTGATATAGTTTCCTGTAAAAAAAATACATTGATGAAATAAAAATTTATTCAAATTTTCTGAGAATATTTAAATGAACTATTTCTAGCAACGGTAATTATGTGTAAATCCCAATTTGAGCGTAAATAATAAATAAAGATGATTGGAACTTACCCAAACATTCCAGCGTTGACTTTTCTCTTCCTTAGTCCGCTGAGTGGACCCACTTTTTTATTTCCTTTGTTGCCCATTATACTATATCACTCGGGAATCTCAAAATCGATTGCGCGTAAACTATATTGATCTTAAAAAAGTAGCACGGAACGAAGCGACGCGAACTATAAAGACGTCTATTCGCCACCGAAGTTGGGCGTGAACTAACTCGGTATAGAAGTGGAACATTGAAATACGTCCTAACGTTCAGTAACTATAGAGTTGAAACTTGTATGAACCTCCGGGTACCTGTTCGATATTACGTAAGAAATATTTTATTAAAAACACGTGTTTATGTTATGCTGTTATATTTAGGGCTAAAATTCAAAATGTTTCACGGTCATCTAATGGGTATTAATTTTTTCTACATTACGCAATAAAACAAAACTAGATAAATTGTTGTTAAGTGGGAGATCCTGGATATCAAACCATTTTTACAGCCCTCACTCTTAATTTTTTTCTAGGCTTATAAAGAAACAAATATTAAAAAAATGTTCGGTTAAATTTGGGGCAAGGATGTGTTCCATTCACAGTAATTTACTGAAGAACCTAGAATAATTATAGGTAATCAAACTTTCAAAGCAAAAAAACACCATTTTCATGATTTTGACGATTGCGAAACAAGCGATCGCCTTAAATAAATACTGCAAGTAGAACACACCTTGGCCTTTGGTTTAACCGGGCATTTTTTGTCGAGTCTTTTTATAAGCCTAGAAAAAATAAAGTATTAGACTATTTACTTACAAACCCTTTTCGGATATTTTCATATTGTTCATCGTGTCAAATTAAGTCTTTTTAGAATATGACCGAAAGACATTTTAATATTTATGCCTGAGCTTTGCAAAATAAAATAAAACACGCATTTTGGTGATGTTTTTGTTTTGCGTAAATCGAGATTCGCGGTCTGTGTTAAGCGGGAATTTCAACCTTTTCGCCACCTGCATAAGGAGTGTGTGATTTCGTTCGATTTTTACGAAGTGGATCTCCTTAGCCGATATTCGTTAAATAAAAATAATTCATTGTTTTTGACCGTCCTGTTATTTAAGGTAATTAAGTATGAGAAGTGAGTAGGTACCTACTTACTACTTGCCCAATTTCAGAATTACTCCACCGCGACCGTCTGGCAATCTCTTCACTCCAATCGATGTTGATTGCTTTGGTTACGTGATCGGGGTTATTTTATTCTCGCACCGTGTCCATTAGGATGTCCCGTCAAAGCTTAAATTAGTAATCTGATATCTTATACTGATAATCCTAAAAATATATTACATGTTACTTATTTTGGTAAATTTTTTTTTACATCCATACATTGAATTCTCGCCCTAATGTCCATATAACGTAAACGATTCATTCGGGGATTGCAATCCCGCTGTATCCGCCCATGATTTTTCTAATCCCGCAAGATTCCGCGGAATCTGCACAGGATTGGATTTTCGATATACAGTTTATTATATATTTTAATCATTGAAGAAGATAATATTAACATAACCTAAATGAAAAATTAAACCGAAAAAAACAACAGAAAATAAAAAGATAACCTCTGTCTTACCGGGACAACCGCTTTACCAACTTAGCTAAGGAGACCAGCTCAATTTACGTCATCTTCATCGATATCATATCTCAAATTCAAGACTTGTCAATATTATCCTCCATCTTTAATATATATTTTAGGTTATGTTAATATTATCTTCTTCAATGATAAAATATTGCAATGAGGTTTATTAACTTCAATAAATAATTTAAAAAAAAATTTTTTTTTATTTAATTATATATTTGATAATAAAAACATTTTTGTTAGCGTTTAATAAACATAAATTTTAATTTTAAAAATATAATCCCACTAACAGTATCCTCGCCAGGAAAAAAAATATCGCTTATTAACTTTTTATTACATTAAGTCAATAAGCAAAAAAAAAGCTCAAGCAGAATCTATCTTACATGCTCACATTATTACACGTTGTATTATTTTAACGATTAATGATTAAAAATGTTATTAAATTATTATTATATTTTTTTAAAACTGATATAAATAATATTTTAGTAAAAATAATCATTGCTGGAAATCTTAAGAAACAGACACATTTCAATGTCTCATATCCCAATCTGCGTTTAAAAGAGCTTCTATATAGCCAGCTGCGCTGCAAAGGCTGAAAAACCTCGCTCAGCCTTTACGCTTCTTGGCGATATGGTCATTGAGTAATTGTAGGCCATACTGAGGAACTTCTTGCCTCTTGCTCCATCACTTTTGTAGGTTGACATTTCCTTCTTCAATAGTTTTTCAAAATACTCCACTTCTGGCACATTCCATATTTCTTTTGCAAAGGCTTTTTTCTCTTTCTGTATTTTAATTACTAATTCTTTCAATGACAGATTAGTAGATTGTTGGAAATTTTCATCAGATTTAGATTCTTCATCTCCAGATTCGTTGTTTTCTTCGGTATTATAAACTCTTGTCACAGAGCGTTGTATTATTTATTTTGTTAGTAAATCCCATAGTAATACGTGCGGAATGGTGTGGAATCCCGCAGGATTATTCACTCACCCACTTTGTTGCAACTCATTCTGTTGCAACATTCCTTGCCGTACTCAGAAACAATGAATTTATTTTCCTCAATCAAGATATTAATTATTGGTGCCATTCTCCACTATCCAGATGTCGACACTTGTTTACTTAAGCCAAGGCCTTGAAATTTTTGGTACCAGTCTAAATGATTTTTGTCAAGCTTTACGAAAATTGACTTCGATGAAATTAATTTAATATATGTAACACCATGGACTCTACCAAGACCTTGTTCAGGCTTTGACTTGAATGTTCTCTCAAATGCATATTTTAGAAGATTTAAATAATCTTAGAGAATTTATTCATATCTCTATCTTCGTAATAAAACTAATGTATACATGTATTTGTTTTACAGGCGTCGCTGTGGGTCATGCGACGAGAGCGCCGAGCCATGGGGGTGCGCCAGTTGGATGGAGTACACGCTGATGGTGTCGCTGTCCGTCCTGCTCCTGGTGGGGTCGCTGGCACTCACCGTCTTCTGGGTGCTGTACTACCGCGGGGGTTTCGCATGGAAGGAGAACCCCGAACTGCAATTTAACATCCACCCCGTGGCCATGATCACTGGCTTCGTCTTCTTCGGTGGCTTAGGTTGGTTCTCTGACTCTTGACTCTCCTCCCTTCAACAAACTTCCTCACACTAGCAACCAAATTTTTATAAAACTATTACGAAATCTAAGATTCAAACGAAATAATTTGCAAAAAAAAATAAAAAATGCAGCTCTGGCCCCCTAGCGCGAACACATCAATAAAGATTTTGTTGGTAACATGTTTTCATTCCCAAGCACGACTGCAGACTGCCAACGAAGAAACAATGTATAATCAATATAATGATATCTGACATTCATTTATTAAAAAATACATATTTTCATATGAAGCCGCAACTTGGTGATGTGACATTATATATAGATTTACTTTCAAAATTTTTTACTGAAAAATTTGTAAATATCTCAGGAGTGGTGAAGCTGACGTTAACACGGAACTTGAGATTGGAAGGAAGTTATAGAACTTGGTAACGGGAATGTTAAACCGATCTTCTTGATCTACAGAAATAAGAACATTAACCATCTTCCTGATCTTTAAAAACTTACTTAAAATTTGAGACTTTGGAGAAGTGAGAATATTGAATGAGACGATTATAGAACATCGGTTATTTTTGCGTGTTTTGTTTCCAGCCATGATGCTGTACCGCATCTGCCGCTGCTGCAAGCGACTGTACGTGAAGATGCTGCATGCCATCTTCCATGCACTGACTGTTCCTTGCGTGGTGCTCGGACTCATGGCCGTGTGGGACTACCACAATCTTAGCAAGACCCCCATTCCCAACTTCTACTCTCTGCACAGCTGGATGGGGATTGCCACCGTGGGACTGTTTGTCTTACAGGTCAGTACAGCGCCATCCATAAGAGGAACAGAAAATGCCATGTATATCTTACAAGCCAAACAGAACAGAAGGCGCCTTGTTTATCTTACAAGTCAGTACAACACCATTACTTTTCAGGAGGCCATAAGATGGACAAGAGAAGTCATGTTTTTTATTATTCGACTGTCAGAAATTTTTTAATCTGTTTTCTTTCAACTAATATATTTTTTAAAATTTTATATATATAAAGCAATGTAAACTCTAGGGATGTAAATGGAAAAACCCGTGAAAAGTGATTCATTCTCATGGTTGTTGAATTCATGATCTTTTAAATCCGTTAAAAAGTCCCACTAAATTTTCTATTAAGTACCTAATTAGTTTGTATTTTTCTTTCCCATGACACAAATGAATAAAAAAAAATGTTAAAATCCCCTCTACAAGAAAAATACTTATCATTCCTACTTTTATTACGGGGATTTGGGTTCACTGTTCTGTTATTTATTAGCTACTGAGGCTGTTAAACTGCTGCCAATTCAAGTTGTATTGTCATGTTTTGTGGAACAATTAGAATTACTCATCAAAAAAGCTCAGAACTGAAATACACCAACGTTAGCTTTTCTTTGGCCACGAAATATTTAAATCGTTGGCCCGTAATGTGGTGAAATTTATAACCTTTTTGGCCTGAAACCATAATGCACAAACTGCATAATTATTAATAACTAATTAATTCCATGAAAAAATAAACTAATTTTTTTTTACTGCCACTTAACTAATACCAAGTATATCCACGCACTCGCCTTGCCTATGTGGGATTCTTGCTATATATACAATACAAATAAATTCATAAACATGTATTCAAATATATAATTGAATATAAAAATGTTTATAACCTTTGTACATATGTTTACATAAATGTATGTAACAAAAAAATTATTAATAAAAAAATAAATAAAAAAAAATTAGCTCAATGATAAAGAGTCAGTTGTTGTCTGAATTGGAGGCTCGAAATATTGTCCGTGAAATCTTTCACTTTGATGACAACTTCCTAGAGTAGTATTCACCAGTGTAGTCCATTGTGGGGCTTTTCTGCGCAGTGTACAACGTAAGTGTAAAGCCTGTTATTGAGTTTTATGGGCTTTTTAAAAATAATTTATAGGCGCTGGGCGCGTTAACAGATGCCTAGGTAGTGATAACTGTAAATAACAATATTTGTATAATCCCGTTTTTGTGTAACATCATCTCAAGGATGCTGTATTAGGTGTTAGATATTATCATTGCCTTGGCGCCTTGGAAAGATGGCGCCTGGAGCGGAATGCTCCAATTGCGCCTGCATATGACCGGCCTTGAGTATTCAAAACATGTTTTATCGAATTACTTAACATATTTTTCCTCCCTGTTTCTTTAAATATTATTGTTATTTCTCACCTACGAGTATAATATGTTTGTTTATCAAAATGATGTTGTATCAGAAATTCAATCTCACCGCATACTAATGTTTGTTTCCAGTTCGTCATGGGATTGTTCAGCTTCCTCGTGTTGCTGACCTGTGGAGATTCCACCGTTAACTTCCGTCAGCGGCTCATCCCTATCCACGCCGCCTTCGGCCTGTCCACCTTCATCCTCGCCATCGCTACTTGTCTCACTGGACTTAACCAGAAGGCCAACCTTACCCTCCAGTTCGTAAATTGTCTAACGCTGATTGATTTTACCCCAATACTCCTCAAACCAACCATACCTAATCAACACCTTTTGATTTACCTAACCTAACATTCGAAATTAATCCGCAATAAACTGGGTTTTGTTACAAAGTGTTTTGTTGGGCATTCACTCTGTTTGCTAGTTTCCAAGCAATCTCTATCCTAAATTGTCTATGGAGGTGTCTGCCTACTTTCGTCGACTATTAGATAGTGCCTGCTCACTTTTATAGAAAATAAAATAGTTCCCGCCCACTTTCATAGATGTACATTTGGCATTTGACACTTCCCTTTCGTGAAAAACAAGACAAAACATAGCTTATAATGAGTAAAATAAGTTAGGTTCTCTTCAGTTATATTTAAAACTTACAAAAAACATGTCTTGACATTCGAAAACGGAAATAAATCTTTGTCATTGAAAAATTAAACAATCCAAAGAGAATCCAGGGAAATCATATCTTTTTGTTTCAAAGCATCTAGAAAAAACAATGATTTTACAATAATGAGATTCGTCCCAGACAAGAAATTTCTTCGTGCCTGATGTTATCCCATCAGAAAAGTTTATTTTATTTTTATCTGATGCGGCACCTTATATGGTTAAGGCAGGGCAAAATTTAAAAATATTGTATCGCAATTTAATCCAAATGACCTGTTTTCGTCACGGCATAAACAGAGTTGCAGAATGTGTGAGAGAGCAGTTTCCTATGGTAAAAGACCTTATTAACTGTATGGTTCGGGCATGTAGAGCGAATGAACGAACAAAGGAGTGTAGGGAGAATATATGACACGAATGTGAATGGACGAAGAAGCCGGAGACATCCGAGGAAGACGTGGCACGATCAAGTGAATCAAATACTTTAGTCGGGCCATGTCAGAAGTCGGAATAACAGAAGAGAATGTATGAGACATTGTATGAAATGAATGAAGCAAGAAGTGTATGCCAAGATCGAGTTGTTTGGCGGTCCGTCCTCTCTGCCTAGTCCTGCGGAGAAACAACGTGATAGTTATTTAGTTAAATGTATAAAAAAATATTTCTAAAAGCTTCAACACGCATTTTACAAAGACAAATTTTCAAATCTTCAGTTACCTCCACAACCAATTATAACTCATTGGGGCACATGGCTTGACGCAGGTATATTTTATGTTAACAATTACGATGAAATTAAAAGTGTAAAAATATAATAATTTTGCCCTACATTTGTATGATGATTGTAATTTTTTGTTGTATTATATTATATTGTTGAAATAAACTCCTGCTGACAAGCTACTTGCAGTGGCTTAGTGGGTATAAGTTCCCACTGTATATAATTAATATTATACAATAAAAAAAAAAAATAAAAAAAATGTTGAGAGAAGTTTTTCGATTTTCAAATAGATGTTTACTGATAAAAGGCATAATTTTCTCCTGTAAATTTTTTTTAAAAATACTTATTTGTTGTTAACTGTTTTTATAATTGTAATACATAATTTAAATTCATGGTTTCAACATTTTTTTTTACTGTTTTTTTTATTTATTTTTTTTTATTATAGAAATAAAACTAAAAAAAACAACTACTTTTAAAAATGTTATGAATGTTATTTCCTTTTATTGAAATGGCTTTCGCCAAAACTTATTTCATAAAACAATTCCAAACATGAAAATCATTAAATGGAAGAACATTGTAAATCTTAATTATTTGAGCAAATTCAAAATTTTGTGTATCTTTTAAAAATTTTGTCAAGTTTCAGTGCATTTTATTGATTTTTTCCGCTCCTTATTATGACTTTTAAATTTAAAAAATAAATAAATAATTAATAAATTCACGACAAGTGCGCTAGAATGGATTCTTCTCTAATGTATCAGCCGACAAATATCAGCACATCATTTGGACAAAAGTTTGAAGTTCCTTTGCTATATAATAAATAGGCTTAGTGACAACATTAATACTATAGAAATGCCAAATTTATTTTTAAAAATGATCAAAAACTCCATGTTAGCTTATATTTGTGATTTCGCTTTATCCATGTGTTGAAACTTCCGATATTATCATTATTATTTACTGTTTATTACTTACTTATTACTATTTACTTGTTATTATTTACTAATAATTTTTTTTATCAATTATTATTTACTTATTATTTATTAATATTGCTTATTATTATTTACTTATTATTATTTACCCATTTTTATTACTACTTACTTATTAATATTAACTTTTTTAAATTACATTAGTATTTATCAAAATCAAATCAGATATATGATTTTTTCTGACTGTCCTATGTATGTTTTACAAAATATTACATTATTTTTAAAAGTGGAGTAAAAAATTGCAATTTTTTCCCGGTACCTTTTTTTTTAATAAACTTAACCAAAGTTTTGTAATCTGCGTTTAAAAAAAACATTAAAGTTAGTGTTTATGGAAAAATTAAACTACACACGATTCTTTTTTTTAAATTTCTTCATATTTTTTTGAGGATATTCAACATTTAAAAATATTTTTTAAAAAACATGTAGGACAGTCAGAAAAATGTCATATTTCTGATTTGATTTTGATAAATGCTAAACCTATGTAATTTAAAAAAAATGTGGGAAACATTTTTCTTTTTTAAAATATTATATTTATCGTTTTGTGTAATAATATTATCATTATTTTTAATTAATAAAAAATCCCTCTCCAACGTCCCTCTTCCCTTAAGCAAAGGCATCGGTAATGCGACAATGCAACAACATATGCTAAGAAGCATTTACAAAATTTAAGCAAAAGAAAAAAAATCGACAAAATTAATCATTTAGCAAAGTTATTATACCAAGTTGAGGTTAGTTCCAGTAACAGCCACCGTTCAGAACTAAATAGTCGGGTTCTCTTAAACTTTGTCTGTCTTCTCTTTTTCACACAATTCCCCCACATGTACAATACACGTCTTATGACTGTCTACACATGATGCCTGCATACGTCCATATTATTTTCCTATCACTGACTGCATATATCCTAACCCATTCCTTGCAATCAGATTTAATGTGCGTATGATTTCAGGGAGAGGTACACCAACTGGGAGGAGGAGGGCATCGTGATCAACGCTCTGGGAGTGACTCTGGCGGCCATCGTGGTGCTGGTCATCGTGTCCCTGCGGCGCTACAACCGCCAGCGCTGCCCCCGCGTCACCAGCGACCCCAACACCAGCTAGGTCACGAGCATGCCCAGCCCCACCCCGCAGCGGTACTAAGCGGTACACTGCCGCACAGGTGTCAATCATTCCAACCATGCAATCTGGGCTCTAATAACCTCAAAAATCTCCTCAAAATTTAAAAATACTTCATTTCTTCATCAATATTCAACTCGAATCGTAATCACTTGTCAAACGAATGATTACTTACATTCGTTCATGTAGAAATTACCACATCAATGATGACATTATAACGAACGAGATATAATTTAATGCGAATAATTGGAATTTTAGTAAATATAACTTGTGCAAGGTAACACCGACAACAATATCCCATTAATCACACCAATTCATAATTTAAGATAGATCACTGTGAGTGCGACGAAGTGGAACACGTGTTTCATATTTTTTTCTCAGTAGCACGATGAAGTTTTAAGTAAAAACAATTTAAACATTTTTTTCCGCAATTATTTTGGTTCAAACTCGTATACAGAAAATGACGAGGTTTCGTTTAAAAATAAATACTTTCGATTTCAATTGATAATGATAATATAATATGAATGTATTATGTACCTACTTAAAAATTATAACAAATGTTTAATTTCTTGGTATATACTGTTTAGGGTACAAAAGTGATCATGCCTAATTATTTATGGTCTATGATAATTAATTTTAAGAATATTTTACTCCCTATCCAATTTGCCTCTAAACGAATCAGTTTCCCACACAAAGACCTTCACCCATGGATATATATAATGTTTTCTGAATTCCCTTTTACTCGTTAGTGTTGTTAGTCTGTAAGATTCTGTATGAATTAAAAAAAATATTTTTAATTGAATGTTAATGGCAAATAACTTCTCGTCGTTCGAATTTCTTTAAGATTTAAAAATATTTACTTTGTAAATTAAGCATATTATGTGTAGATAAATATGTTTATTATTAGGTGCTTATGAATGGGTTGACTGCATCTCAACGGTTTGCATGAAGATTTAACACATTTATTCGATTTTACTTTCAGTCCTCCGACTGAACGTTCACGGATAATCATTATTTACAACAGAAACAAACATTTCTTTTGCCATATAATTATTGTGAATGTATTCTCAAGTACTAAGTAAAGAGTAGTAATTAATAGGTGTATTATCATTTAAAGTACATACTAACATATGGAGGCCAACTAATGTTAAGGATAAATTTTACCCGGGAAGGAGATGTAAATGAAGAAACAGTTTGTTTGTATTGAAGCACATTCCGAGCTTGCATCGGAAGCAGTGAATGTTCCCCGATGGATTAGATGTGTTCATGTGTTGCCAAAGGTGATGAAAGGAAGTGTTTTGTTTAGGAATATAAGAGAAAATTCAACTTTAGGATTAGAATTAACGAATAAGCTCAATATAATAAACAGATTTCGTGTTTGGATTAAACCAGATATGTCGATGTAAAAGTAGAAAAATTAGAAGACAGATATGCATGAAACAATTTTATATCCTATTTATTGATGTTAGTAAAGTAGACCCTGTGGATTTAGGAACTCTGATGCTTAAAGGGCTTTATTATTAAGAGGCTTGAAGAGCTGGGCCGAGGCAAGCGGGACGCCAAGCAGACACGGACACGTGCCACTCCCGATTCTTGGGATGTTCGTCCATATAAGATATCCATGTTTATGTGTTTTTCATGTGACAGTGTTCTTTAATGTCGATCGCACACTTTTCTGCTAAATTTAAATATGCTGGTACACTTGATACAAACATCTACGCCATTCTACGTATGTATATAATATTCATTGTTACACATTACTTTTCCTCACTATACTAGTAAGTTTGTAAATTACACTTTTGTTTATAATCACAAACATCAATTTATTTATTCCTACTACATATTTAGTAACTTCCCCACATCATCACAAATAATTTATTGGGTTTGTATATTATCTTTTTTTGAACATCCAATGGTATAAATCTGAGTATTTTTCATTGAATCCCGGATCTGGGCTTGGGTGAAACATATATTATATCTTTGACTAACAAATAAGAACTTTTGTTTTATATCGTGATACCCGAGACATTAATATATGTACCACATTTAATATAAACCCCAAACTATAAAATATCATAATAACGCAATTTGTGCTAAAATTTCTTTGTCCATTTAAAAAAATAGATTTACAATATTTTCTTCATTTAGGAACTACTGATATTTTTGGTAAAACTATAAACTTGATGAGAAAATATTTAAACTGAAATGAGTCTGATTTACAACTTTAAAGCCTTTAAATCTATTATTCTTCTTAATATTGTTTATCAAAGGAATTATTGCGGAATATTGTCTGACCAAGCTATGACACGCACTGGGTCCAAATGTTAAGTTTATGGATATGTTATTTCTGATATTTATACAAACAATTTTATAAAACTTTAATCTTCAAGTAACCATTTTTACTAGATATTCTTTGGAATGTTAGTTGACTTATTGTACAAGTCTCAAAAACTTTTATAACACATAGTAAATACTGAAAATAAATTTATTGCTTGAATAGAGTGAATTGGTGTTGGCAGAAATTAGAGAACCGTCAATTTTACAAATACCCACTGCCATTTTTGATAATAGCGTTTAAAACCATTTGCAAAATTATCTAACGAATTATCTGCTCAATTTTAAATTCTAAGATCGACTGAAACACTGAAATGGTTGAAAACTGGACTCACGTGTATTGTGTTATTGGAGCCGTGGTAATGGCCGGATTTAAGTTGATCATTCAATAATATAATTCCCCTACATTAACAATGTACTTTCTCATTTACAACCAAGTTGAAATCATTCTCTACTTAGGCCCTTGATCTAATGACCCAACTTCGAACAGATGTTGTCAATCTAGACACCGAGGAAAGTAATAAATTAATGTGGCAGAAATTACAGCAAATAACACTCGCGTCAACCCTGCCATATCATTTTATCTCTCTTTGGAGTCTAGAAAACTAGAAAAATTCAGAACTATAATTATTTATATTATGCAGCTCAGTATTTTATACAGAGTATAATTTGCATTCACGGTACGTCGGTGTAATATTTGATTGAATTGGGAATTTTATCACTGTTTTACAATTTTGAATATTTATACGACATAAATAAATAAAATAAAGTTGTGACTGTGAAATGGTGTTTTATTTGCTTATCCCTAAAACGTTGAGAAGTACGATTATTTATTATTTGATTAGATATGAGTTTAAAGGTGGAGGTATAGACTAAGTCTGACGGTAATTTCTTCCCCCAGGTCCTATGTCATCTTTGGGAATGGTGTGTGAAGCGTATTTCTGAGAAAAGGATGGAGTGAACTATCTTGTAGGAAAAAAAAACGGAAAATCATTCTACAGCTGAGCTGTTAAAAAAAACAAAGCGACCCATTCTCATATTGTGACAAATGTCAATCGCGTACACATGTTGGTTATGCATTTGGCATGTTTCCTGACTGCATCGAAGACGCTATTTCCTCAGAGCAAGTTCCATTCAAATACTAGTAGAACAAGGACAGCAGTCCCATGCTTGTTCTCCAAAGAATAATGACATGGGAATCTATCAAACAGACCTCCCGTTTCTGCACAGAGTTATGGATTTTTTTTCAAGTATTTTGGGACTCCAGACCAGCGGTGGCTGCCAAATTCGACATTGGGGCGCACTAGCGATTTGTACAGTCAGTAGTTATTTACTATTAAAGTATATGCGGGCTCTGTACACATTTGCAGCAAGAAAACAATAATGTTGTGTTTTTCAGTCAATTACGTAGTGAGTATTTTTTAATACCAGATTTACAGAATTAACGAGTTCAGCTTTAAGACTAAAAATAGAACAGAAAGGAAACATTGTTTTTTTGTAATATGCGTTGGTTATTACTGATATAATGATATGAGTATATATATGAAAGGGAGAGGGATTATTTATTAATTTGGAATAATAATAGTATAATATTATGCACTGCGATAAACATAATGTTTTTAAAGAGAAACATATTTATTACATGCCAGCTGATGTGTACCCGGCCTTGACCGGAATTATTATTTTTTTTTGGAATAAAGTTATAAAGTTGTGAAATCTTTCTTGTCATTTAGGTGTTATAATTGATTTGACAGCGAAAGCAACGCCTTGTGACGACTATTACTAACTCTAAATAAAGAAACATTAATTTGAAAATTTAATTTCATTCCAAACCTATCTAAATAATAAAGTTCTTAAGTAGGTACTTACTTGTGTTTTCCATTTAAATATTCTAACCAAACAAACATTCTTCTTTTGAATATGTAATCTGTGGCTAATCAGAGTGGTATATCTATGGGCTTACCTTAATACAACATGGCGGTTCAATGTTTTTCGTACTAATTTTAAAACATTATAGCAACAGTTTTTCATATTGGATTTCATTCAAACTACTCTCTAAATCTTCCCGGCACTAATAAGAACAAACTGTGCTATTTTCAGTGAAACTGGTCGAGTAATTTTCAAGAAAATCGAGGACCGACAGACAAACATTGATTTTTATATATAGATATATAAATTCATAAATCATTTTGTAATAATTATGAAACCCTATCCCCATTAAAATGAAATTCAAATATTTATAATGATTTTACAACATGTTTTTTAAATCAATGTTCATCATCGAACTATACTATTTATTTTTTATTTACATTTTTATTTAATTTAATTTTTTTTTATTTAATATATTAATAGTACAGATATAATAATAGGTAATTAAAAAAAAAGTATAAATTTATTTTACAAGAAATGCCCAACTCAATAGAGAAAGATTTCTTGTGTTTGAGTTGCGGAGCACCGCCAACTAGCAACAGTAGTGAATAAATTCAATTAATAGAAATAAAAGTACATCAAGAATGTAATGAATGTAATACATAATGTTTGTGAAAGACTAAAAGTATGTGATACTAGAAATGCAACAATAAGGCGCATACAAGATATAAACATAGTACATTCATATTTCGAAAGACCTGATCGAATATTTCTAGAGGATATGTTGCCTTTTTTTTTTCAAATAACATACATTGTTTACAATTAAGAGTTTTATAAAAATTAAGAAGAAATTAAAACTTGTAATTAAAGAATCATATAACTGTACATTAGACATGCAATACCTCCACTGTGACATGAAACAAATTGTACAGAAGAGAAGAAAACCATGACACATATGCAGTATTATCCCTAGAAGTCACATATGCGGTGCTATATTTTAACAAATATTTGGATATTTTATGGATGAACATGCCCATTTGCAGTATTGCATGCCAGATATAACACAAGTCATAATATAGGTTCGTTGAAATTCATTATTAAACACAACCTTGAATGGGTAGGTGCAATACATTATTATTACAGGCTAATAATAATTTTCGAAATTCCCGGTTACAATAGCATTAGTTACTGTCGCACATCCAAATCTGGAGGGGGTATAACCTTGTATATTCGGGATACTTTACCTTTCACACAAAATTTACTTGAAACAAAGTTGTTCGAGAATATTTCCTGTATAATAACATTACCAAATAATTCTATACTCAATGTACTAGCAATATATAGACCACCAAATCTTAGTAAACAATCATTTATCAATGAACTTTCATCAATATTAACAAAATGTTTAAACCCTAATGAAAATATGCTAATATTTGGTGACATAAATATTGATTTGTTAAATTATATAGATCCTGTGATTATTCACTATGAAAATGCTCTTTCAAATAACTATTTTACAAAATGTATAAACGACGGTACAAGGGAAGCTATAGCAAATAGTAAAATGACACGAACATGTTTGGATCATATTTTTGTTAGATATAATAGCAAACACAAAGAAACTGACATACTCTACGCATGTGTTTGTGACTTCATCATTGCAGACCACTTTGCAACAGCTGTGAACATTCCGTACTATAAAACTAATAAACGGCCTACAAATAAAGGGCGGAAAGTCTCAATTTTATCTCAAAAACGAATAGATTTTTCAATTAGAAATTATAACTGGAATGCTTTGCTTCAGACAAATGATTGCAATAATTTATATAGTCAAATAAAAAGCAAGTTTAACGAAGTATATGAAAATAGTTAAATATTTATAGATGTAAAACCCAATGCAAGACCTTGGATTATAAAAGAATGGATGACAGAAGATATTCTATCACACATTAAAAAACGAGATTCTTTATTTAAGCGGTGGAAAAGCTCCCCAACAAATGCAATTTATGAAAAACAATACAAATCTTTTCGTAATTTTGTTACTAAATTAATAATAAAAAGTAAAACAACCTTTTTCAATGATAAATTTAAGAATAATTTTTCAGATATCAAAAAAACATGGGATGAAATAAATAAAATTCTAGGACGTAGGACAAAGAGTAACTGTGACGATGTAATTAGTAGGTTTATGTTAAAAAAATCAATCTGCGGAAAATGTTACAAACCAATTTGTTAATTATTTTTCAGATAACATAGCCTCAATGGTTCATAAATGTGATTTTAAAGCGTCAAATATTGTCCCGATAGAGTCACCGCAAAGTTTGTATATACCACGAGCATCACTCGCAGACATACTGAGTATAGTCAAACTTCTCAAAATTCAAAGTCCCCTGGCATAGATAATATCCGAATGTTTGACATAAAAAGACACATAGATATTTTGGGTCCTATATTAACCCATCTGATCAACACAATTTTAACACTAGCTGTGATACCAGATGAACTCAAATGTAGTATTATCAGACCTATTTACAAAAATGGGAAACATACTGATATAGAAAACAAAAACCGATTAGTATATTACCCGCTCTAGAAAAGATTCTTGAAAAATACATATCTTTAAAACTAACCAAATACTTGGAGTGCTTTTCTTTAATAGATCCTAATCAATTTGGTTTTCAAAAAAATAAAGTACTGAAATGTTACTTCAGGATTTCTCTAACTATATAAATAATGAACTGAATAATAAAAGACATGTTTTGGTACTGTTTATAGACAATTCAAAGGCATTTGATACTATAGACCCGATGAAAGTGTTAAATATTTTGGAGGCAATAGGGGTAAGAGGAAACTTTCTCAAACTATTCAAAAACTTCCTAACCAACCGCCAAATTCAGGTAAAAATATCAGACAAATTTAGTAAAAGAAGAAATGTCAAAACAGGAGTTCCACAAGGGTCAATTTTAGGTCCAACGCTCTATATTATCTTTGTATCACTTATGAACAAAATATTCTCGTTTGTTAAACATTATGTATATGCTGATGATACAGGACTTATAATATCCCATGAAAATTTGGATACTGCAGTAAAATTGTTACAGGTAGACTTTATTTCTTTATTAAAATGGTCACATGACTCTGGTCTAATAATCAATGCTAAAAAAACTAAATTGATGCATATAAGATCCCCGCATGCAAGGTACAGAGAGGCACCTGTAATCATATCCCATTCATTTAATTGCATTCACAATAATACCAAACAGCCCTGCGCGTGTACAAGTATCGAATTAGTCAACCAGTACGTGTATCTAGGTGTTACAGTGGATTGTAATATGAAATGGGACGTACAAATTTCCAACCTCTGTAAGCGACTTCGAGCCATTGTAGGAAGACTCCACAAGATAAAATTATACGTGCCTATAAAAACTATGAAACAAATTTATTTGTCTCTAGCAGAATCGACTATAAGGTATGGTATAACTTCTTGGGGACACTCATGTAAGACCAACATAAAACATTTACAGCTGATTCAAAATGCCATGGTAAAATTGCTAGTAAGTAAAACAGTTTTTAAGCAAAGGCGAGACATTGATATCATGTACAAATCAATTAATGTATTACCTGTTCGTGGTCTTTGTGGCATAAAATTCTACTGCAACATATATCTGAAAGTCCGTATAAGGCAGTGGTGGATCATGTACACAATATACGTTTCACACAAAATATAGGAATGGTAGTGCCAATATTTAAAAATAAATATGGTCAACGAACCCTTGAATACATTGTACCATTTATATTTAACAAATTGCCGTACGAATTTAAAAACAATTGTCCTATGATGAAATTCTCACTGATGTTAAAGTGTTGGCTTTTGGAAAGTAACCTTCTGTATTGATGGTAACAAATATGACGGTCTCCATGGTTGTATAGCTCCTAGATATCTGGTGTACTTACTGTTACGGTGTTACTATTATATTTAAGTCTATCCTCACTGTAACCAACCTGTACTGCTGTTTTATGTATATATCTATCTTTTAAATTCTTATTTCTTAATCTATTTAATACTTACAGATGCTTTGATATTTCTGATATTTACGTAATAGTTATATTTTTGTAATATTAATGTTTTTATAATGTTGATATTTTTAAAAGTATTGATGTTTTATAATATTGATATTTTTATAATATTGATACTTTTATAATATTGGTACTTTTATAATTTTGATATTTTTTATGATATTGACATTTTTATAATATTATTTAAATCGGTGTTATAAGATTGGACTCTAGTATCTCAATAACAAATCTGTAATGCCTTTACCATTATTTTTTCTCTTTAATTTTTTTTTCTCAACTTATGTACAGGACAAGATGCATGCGCCTAAATATAATAATTTTTGCCCTACATTTGTATGATGATTGTAATTTATTGTTGTATTATATTATATTGTTGAAATAAACTCCTGCTGACAAGCTACTTGCAGTGGCTTAGCGGGTATAAGTTCCCACTGTATATAATTAATATTATACAATAAAAAAAAATAAAAAAAAATATAGAATAAACATTTGATGAAATGTCTAAAATTACTTTACTGGTTTTCAAACTGAACGTATTTTAAGGCATTTTGAAATGGATTTGACAGAATTTAAAGATTACAGACTAAGGATTTCTGTATTTTGAAACCGTATACGTTTTCCTAACAACTCGTATAGAATTTACAGATAAAATATTTGTCATAATACTTATGTTAGAAATGCGCGAAGTGATGTTTTGGGCCATTTTTGTGTGTCCGCCCTAAAATTGTAAAATGTTCTGCATACCATGACATTTTTTGTCATCCATTGATTTATTTTCTTATAGACCACTTTGCACGATACGTTAGATGCCTACCATAAACTTTCGCATGATTTTCTGAAGAGATGAGTTTTCAGCTTAGCTCTGAATTTTCTAGTTTCGTCTTAATTCAGGGGGAGTTACTTCCAAGTTTTATGGCCCGATACTCGTGTAACATGTGTTTGAACTCACATACTTTTATGTATCCTGATTGCGCTGTCTTTTCACTGACCTACCGGTTCCGATAGCTGATAAAGTAGCGCATACACCGATTGGTTAATTGTTGTTGGTAGGCATTTTGTTGGCATTTATCCAAAGTAAACATTTGAAACCGTTTCCTGCCATGGCACTAAAATTATTATTTTAAAAATTTAATAATTCATCGATTAACGGTATTGAGCTCGACGGTTTTTCTAAAACATCTGAATATGGCCACATCATTTCACAGTTATTCTTTCCAAAGTTTATGTAACGTGCGTAACGATCGCTCCATCACGGCCATCTACCGCCTTATAGCGATCAGATCACTTCTATCCAAGGTGATGGAAAGTATGATCAACGACAAACTTCTCTCATACCTCGAGTAAAACAAAATTATTAACGACTGTCAATACGGCTTCTGCAAGAACCGCTCGTACGGTGATGTTCTCTCGTATGTGACACATGTTTGGGGGCGGTGCCTGGAACATCACGGTGAGACTCAAACGGTTGCACTGGACATTTATAAGGCCTTTGACCGGGTTTGGCATCGGAAACTTGTCAACAAACTGCTTTCTTACGAACTACCCATATCCTTATATACATGGATTGCCAGCTTTTTGAGGCAGAGATCGATTCAGATGGTTGTTGACGGTTTCACCTTTTGTTCACATTAAATAAATGCGGGCGTCCTACAGGGATCGGTTCTGCCTCCGACTTTATTTTGAAGCACACCAATGATCTTTTGATATGTGCACCAATTCAACGCTTCGCGGATAACAATACAGTCCATTGTTGACAAGCCTCCAAAATGCAAAAAACTCCTACAGCTCGGAGGGCTTTGAATCAGACATTGGACGGTTACCTAGGGAGGGTTTCCTCTTTGGGTAAGAATAATTTCCTTGAATTTTATGTTTCAAAGACTTAAATATTTCTGATTACGTCTAAAGGGGATTAAAATTACATTCTAGTATCTTTTAATGGACCCCAACAGACCTTCCATTGATATGTTTGATGTAACCCTGAGTGAGCAGCTCTAGTGTGGGGGTTCCATCGAAGCCAGGGTTAACCTCTCAGAAGCTGGGCGTATTGTACAGAGCCCGCAGATACTTTAATAGCACACAACTGGTGACCCTGTACAAATCGCAAGTGCACCCCACTCTAGAATTTGCAGCCACCTCTGGTCGGGAGGCCCAAAATGTCTGAAAAAACCCTTTACTCTGTATAGAAATGGACGGTCTGTTTGAGAGATTCCCTTATCTTATCAAACGGATTGCAATCTTTGGAGCGCAGACTACTGTCCTTATTTTACCGATATTTCAATTTAAGATGCTCTGAGAAACTAGCATTATTGATCCTTTCAGTACCAGTGCACAGTCGGGAAATATGCCGAATGCGGGCCCAATACTTGTGTGGTTGATATTTGTCACATGAGAACGGGTCACTTCTACGACTCGTTCTTGTGTTCAATAACTCGGTTGTGGAATGATCTACCGGCCTCTGTTTCATCAATTCTACAAAATGAGTCTCTTTAAGACCCAGAATCACTCCTTCCCATCTCCGAAACAACCTCTATACAGAATCCTTAAAGATAGCATATGCCTTGCGGGAAATGGTTTCCCCCCAGGACCTCCCGTGTGGAGCAACTATAAAAAAAACATTTTTCGAGAGATTTTAATTCCATTTGGGTGGATTCCCATAATAAGGGGAAAGCTCGTATTTTCCGGGAAACCGTACAAATAAGTAATACGCTGACCCTCCCGGTGTTGTCCACAAAGCTACCGGATTCTACGTAAGGAATTGATCCCAAAGCCTGCGATCTTTTGTCATGAGAATTTTATGTCATAAAATATCTATGACCGGATTGTGGCTGCAAAGAGATTTTTAATCCTGTATCTTTCAGAAAATCGCCAGAGGAAAGCGAAATATCGTGGGGAGACGTTGTTCTCACTTTTTCGTGAAAAACGAAGAAATTGAACAGTTTCGTCATTCTTGCCCGTTCTACTAAAAATTGGATTCCATCGTAGCTCATGATAATTAAGAAGTAAGTCGCTCTCGACCATCGTCCCATAATACTCTTCAAGTATTCTGACTCTTGACATGGCCCAAATCAAGTACTTGATTCACCTGATCGCACCATGTCTTGATTTTATTTTTAAGCAACCAAATGTTCCCAACTTCTCTCAACTTCAAAAAAACATGTTCAAAAAATGTCCTGCTGCAGGAATTTAAAAATACCCGCATATTTTAAGAAAGATCAAGCCGAGTGCCCTAAGACAATCACACGTAAAATCTTTTAATATTCCAGTTTGTAAAACCACTTATGGACAAAGAAGTATTAAATACAATGCTATCAAGCTATTCAATTCCCTACCAAGTGACATCTGAAATACACAAAATAAGAGGTACTTTAAAAGTAAGATCATTGATCACCTACTTTAAACCTGTCAGATTCTAAATTAAAATTATTTTATACGTTTAAATTAGAATACAAATGTTCAGTCAACAGATTATTATCTTCTGCAACGAGATGTTCTTCGCAAAGATCACACCTGTCAGATTTTTTTACGCGAAAACTTAAATCTGGTCATAAAAATATACCTGTACATGCTTAATTTCACCGCCGTTGTATTCATCTCTTCGCAATATTTTGTGTACAAATCGGGCATTTTCACCACGTCCAGATTCGACTCTAAATACTGCCGTGATCTTTTCGTTCTGCAGTAGTGCGACTCCACCATGTGAAATGAAGAAATATGTTACATCACTCATTTTATTTTATCTGCAGAAATTGAATTAATTCTTGTCCGACCTCTATTATCACCTTTTCGAGCATTATTCTGATCCTTGTTATAGTGAGCATCATATATTGTCTTTTGTGAGGTGCACAATGTACCAAGATAAAACTTCTTATAAACTTGTACAATTTCATTGCTAATTTTAAATACATATTTAAAAGAATTTTTTTCACACGGTGATGTATTTTCAGCTATTTTTTTTCGGGTGAACTGTAATAGCCCTTTCTGTTGTATTGAAATAAAAAAAATGTTTCTCATTCTGTGACAACTTGTAAAAACTTCGAAATATGCCTTTTCTTTGTTTATCACTGACATGTTCAGCACATTTATATTTACACTGATTCATGCAATCCTTCAGGTTTTTTATTAGTTCCGCAGCCACACTCTTGCCACGCCTATTTATATATGCTTTTCCAGTTTGGTGCTTGTCTTTAAGTACATTTGTTTTCCACAATTTACTAATTGATGCAGTTTTTCTTACTTTATTTTTTGACTGGCCTGAACTAAAGTTAATTGTGATAAGCGAGTTTTCTGAAGAATACTGATTATTTGAATTTTTTCACAAAATATGCCAGTTGGCAGTGATGAAGCCTGTTTATCCACGTCTTGAATATCTTCCACAGGTAACGAAGTTTCAGCAGCAGGCATGTCATCATTCTGTTCAGTAGTAAAAACTGATGCTAGGGCGGTTGACGTACTTGGCTGTTGTCGATAATTACTGTTTGTTGATGGTATATTTACATTGTTATACGTTCGCACAGCAATAAAATACTTCTTCACTTGGTCCCTAAATAGAAAACATGTGCGTAAAAACATCTATCACTATATTTAATAAGATATACTACGTCATAAGCGTAAATCAATAGTAAAAACAACCATAACCTAAAAATGTTTGAATTTAAACTTCGGTTCACCGAAAACAGTCGATTAATGTGTCAGAATCACTGTCTGATGGATAATAAGGTGTTCCAGAAACACTACAATCCTTGTATTTAATCATTTTAAAAAGGAATCACGCTTTAATCACTCTAATTTACATTTCAAATAGCAATGCGCGGAAACTTGACAGTTCGTCAGATGGAACGATCTGCATAGATTAATGTGAAGTGAGTTACAAAAAAACTTTTTAAGTTGGAGTAACAAGGTTCCATCTGCACTTGGAACATTATAGCAGTAAAAAATTGATGCAGTTGGAACTTTTAACACTTTCTAATTTCGTTAATATTCACTAGATAGTGTTGGTGTTTATAGAAAAAAATGAAGAATAGTGCAGTTGGAATCATTATCAATCAATAACTCAAATCAGCTCAAATTGTTAGTTGGAACCTTGTTATTCCAAGCGGTCGATATATAAAAAAGAATGTCCCGGGCAGGCGGTACGTGTTTGTTTTGCATACACATCTACAGTTTTATTCCGAGCTAATGAAATTTTGCTCATTTGACCTACAGAGGAAGAGAAAGGTCAGTATTTACATGAAATTATGAAAAAACGCCCTCATCCCCCTTTCCCACCCTTAAAGCCAAATGTTGGTATTTATTGATGATATTTCGCACACTTTACATTAAAAATAAGAGGAAAATTACTGGATAGGGGTGGGAAGTAGGAGTAGGAGTAGAGGTACGGATAGGGGTAGGGGTAGAAAGTAGGAGTAGGAGTAGAGGTTGTTACGTAACACAATTAGAAGAATCTAGTCGTTGGAAGAATAATACTTCTAGCCGCTAGTTAAATAAAGATACACCTAGCCGCTCGTCGACGCTCCAATCAATAACGGCACGTTTCCGCCGGCCATCATTGTTCTTGACCAATGAGACTAGGTACGGGACATATTACGGCGTGGGCTCGCTAAGCGATCACCCGCCAGCATTCCACATCCAGGCACGGAGTTTACAGGTGCGTGGCGGCGTGCCTTGGGCACGTGGCCGCCCGTTATTGCATCAGTACATTATAAACGCCTTGCTACCTCTGCATTGTACCTAAATATTAAAGCCAGTGACCAGTGCAATAACTCGCTGCGTCCTGTCTGACATTGTATGTGTGTAATCCAGAGTCCCTAGTCTGCACACTTCACACCAACGGAATCGTGACTGCTGTCGCCGACCGCCATGTAAGCAGATTTGAATTCACCCTCTTTCATGTGCTGTTAATAACTGTGCCCTTGAATAACATGTCCGGTTGGAGTTTCATCAGAGAGAGATTATCAGGAATAAGATTAGATACTGCCCTTTGTTGTGAATCCCGTATGTAATTTACCTGCCAATGTTTTGCCTTAAATACACCCTGACTAGAAAGCGCAAATCTCTCATCCGAGTAGTTAGTTACCTTTCACTGATATAAGGCTGTGGCCGGCCTTCAACTTTGAGATAGGAGATGAGATGCCTTACCAGCTGAGCTAACCACGGTGGAACCTGAGATCCGCCCTGCTTCTGGCCTCGAGGTGAGTTAAGCTACAGTCATTTCACCGGCATCCAACGTGTCCTTCCCCCTGTTACACTGGAGCTATAACGTGGGGACCCTTCTTCTCCCCTTGTTACACTGGCAACCAACGTGGATGTTGTCGAGCCCATCTTTTCCCCCTTGTTACAAGGTACGGGTAGGGTTAGGAGTAGGGATTATAAAACTTTACTCCAAACCATTAATAACCCTGGGTAACGCCGGGTACTTCACCTAGTATTCTCCGTATATAAAAATGAATGTTTATCTGTGTGTTCGATTTTATCGAAAATTACTTGCCCAGTTTCGCTAAAAATAGCATAGTTAGGTCTCATTAGTGCCAAAAAGGCTTAAAGAGTAGTTTGAATGAAATCCAATATTTAAAAATGTCGCTATAACCTTTTAAATTTAGTATGAAAAACATTGAACCCGCCATGCTGTATTGAGGTTAGCATATAGATATACCACTCTGGTTAACCACAGGTTACATATTCATAATAAGAAGTTTTGTATGGGTGGAATATTTTGAAAATGGAAAAAAAACAAGTCGGTACCTACTTAAAAACTTTTTTATTTAGATTAGTTTTGAAAAAAAAATGTTTGGAATGGATTTTTTTTCAAGTGAATGTTTCTTTATTTCTTTACTTAGAGATAGTAATAGTCGTCAAAAGGCATTACTTTCGCTTAAATCAATTATGGCACCCAAATAACAAGCAAGAATTCACACTTTATTACAAACAAAAAAATCTCCAGCATAGCCTGTTACTACACATCAGCTAGTATTCAATAAAAACGATTAAGTTAATACACCTTGCTCTGCTTGAGAACCGCAATCGCCCGACTTAAAGTAAATGACCGTGGAAACCGATATAAAACTGAACGTTATTTATGGTTTTATGATAGATAGTAATATAACAAATGTTTAGTTGTTGCCATAACCTAGTATGGCTAATTCCAAAAAAACCTAAATAAGAGAGTGTTCCTGCTACCTCATTCAATCCCGCAACCTCTGACTAAAAGTCAAATGTTTTACGAAGGCCGATAACGTATTATAGAATTATCCAATTTAAATCACATCAAACTGCCAAAAGTTATAAAATTTGTTATTTAAGCTGTCATTCAAATAAAATAAACCAAACGTCAGTGACAGGCCCACCAGGTTAGCAGGATAGCAGGAAACCGAAGGGGTTAACTAAATACATTTTGTGTTTGGTTTTTGTTCTGACCAATTTAATTAGCCTTCGGGGCAAAAGGATTCCATCGAGTAGCAGATCTGATGCCAGAAACTTTTTTCAATACAATTTGTTTTGAATCTGAACTGTTTTCGTGAACTTTGCGTTGGAAAATGAAATAATATTTTTGTTGTATTTAATGCATACTTATTAATTATTATCGTCCAACACATTAATCTATCTACCCACAGGGGTTGCTTTACAAAAATAATATTTTCAATTAACATATGCTTGCGCCTCTATGCAAAAATATTTTATTAAATATTAATGGGATACTTTACGTACTTGTATTATTTATGTACAAGCGCCCGCGATCGAAGGTATTTTATTTGGATATTTAAAACAAACACTGGGAAAAATGTATTGGACTTATTAAAAAACGTTTATAATTTTTTCCGATGTGATGATTGAATTATATTTCTGTAAAATTTGCAACAATTACATTGTTAGTAATTTCAAATACCATAAAAATAAATTATTCGCCCAGATTCTGACACTCGATGGCAACATGCCCACTAGCGCCTCTAGCGGCCCGGGATGTACGAATTGAACTTCTTTTGTCTTATATCATATCACATATCACAATCCTTATCATTACTTATTTATATGTGCCTTAACGAGGATATTAAAAATATTGTTTATCATGATTAATAAATATTAAACATTATATGGTTTGGGTATGTAGAGCGAATGAACGAAGAAATAAGTGTAAGCAAATATATGAGGCGAATGTGAATGGAAGGAGAAGCCGGGGACGCCCAAGGAAGACATGGCATGATCAAGTAATTCAAATACTTGAGTTGGGCTATGTCAGGAGTTGGAATAATAGAACAGACTGTATGAGATGATGTATGAATGTGAATGAAGCAAGAAGTGTATGCCAAGATCGAGATGTTTGGGGGTCCGTCCTTTCTGCCTACCGCTGCGGGGAAACGGCGCGATGGTTAGTTAGTTAGTTAGTTAAACAATATATGTATATAGTTGTATTAGTAATATAGAACAAATAGTATATTAACAAAAAAGACGTACTTTCTAAATAATAAACTTTCTAAATAATAAACTTTCTAAATAATAAACTTGCTAAATAATAAAATTGATAGTTCATCTCTCGTTGGTTTAATATTCCAACGAGGCGTACCAGGCACACTATGCTTCTTCATGTAGAAGCGAACAACACTAATGCAGCAAAGAACTCACCAATTACTCGCGCGATCACAACATATACCCACTTCATATGATTCTTTACTAACATACAAAACAAATTTATTAAATTTTCTTAGCGGAATATAAATTACTTTAAAACTACACTTATTTTTTCTTTAAACTTTTATTCATAGTCAATTACAACTATTGATTTCATAACTTCTCTACACTTGTCCGTATCATCTCCCCGCACACTTATTGTTGTCGTTTATTATTATTAGACACACATACAATTATTAGTTTAGAAGCATTCTCACCCCAGACAAAATTAATAAGGTATTATATGGACATACGTAATAGACACTTAAACAATGTAAATTTTAAGTAGTATTTAAATGTACTGTGTACGTCTAAATAAATAAAATTGAAAACGGGATAAAAGTAATAGATTTTAAACCCTATAACATATAAAAGCATATATATCTACCTCATCATAAATTCATTTATTATTCACCACTGCCACAAAAATGTATAAATACCATGACTTTAAGCAAAAATGTACCATTTTGAATATGGACGTGGTAATTCGAAACTGGTCCGATCAAAAAATGAATTGGAATAAAGTTTAAAATTCATATCAATCACTATCACATCTTTAATCTTTGTATATCATTCCAATCAGAATGTTTTGATTGGTAAATAAACTGGTTTATACAAAGTTATGTGATGTATAACATATGAGATCTGTGTAGAATTTACGTATTTTAGAGGTCCAAATAATAACTACACCATGACTTAAAGCTAAACCGTGCTTTTGATAGCTTGTTTCAAACGATTCAAAAAGTTATAATTGAAATGTTGCAAGTTGACCCCTTGTACTATTGAATAATTATAATGATTTCGGTCTTGGAGAAGCTCCATCGTTTATATTTGAATATTTTAATTTTGGCCAGTGAGGGGACCTTATCACCCCTCCATTTGTATTTATCGTAAATGTCAATTTATTTGATTAATGTATTAGTAAATTAATAGCAAGTATTTATGGATTACTGAAATTTGCCATTCAATTTGTAATTATAACCTAATTTAAATAATTTAAAAAAATATATTTTTTTTGGACAATAAGTACTCACCTATTAAAACAAAAACAAAATTATACCATCTAAAACTGTTTTTTTATATTTTTTTTATTCTGTAGGTTCGTATAGGTAAATTGATTGCAATTTTTTTTAAATATTTTAAAGCGCCCTGAAGATGTCGTCCTGTTGACGAAACTATTTGAAAATATCTTGTTTTTATAGAGACACGGGAATAAAACAAATTATTGAAATTATAAACATGCTCTTGTAATGGCGAGAATGCTATCAAGGTAATTAATTAAAATGTCTCTGGTAAATCCCTGAAATATTTTAAAGAACTGTATTGTTTAGATTTCGTGAAAATACTTCTTCTGCGTATGGTGGATGAGAGTTGGCAGAGATCACGTTGGGATGCTGAGGTTATTCAGCCAATCGACGGCATCCGGAGTTACTTGGTTACTTGGGACACTAGTAAAGACCTTCGGATATTCTTCTACTGTGTGCTCTATTGTTTGAATATGTCCACTTTCTCCAAGTTCTGAGTCCTTTGCGCATGAGGCCTAATATGCATCATATACGCACAATGTCTATGACTGCGCCGAATACGGTTTGATGAAGTTCACGTCTTCCGAGTAAGAAAATACTAAGAGATGAGATGAATAAATCATTTTTCTTATTTTATTTATTAACGTCACATTATAATCATTCATTCTTTTGTTTATCTCTCATTGCTTAAGTAAATTTAATCTATGACCCCCTCTTTCTATGTTAGGGTTTAGGCGCGCTGTTGCCAAACGGAGGGTGATTTTTTTACTTAGAGATGTTTTGGGAATTTTGAAAAAGTGTTTTTATTATTATAGCATCATATATCATACAGGTTCATAAACTTTTTCCCATGGACCGTATTGGTGTTCTTTTATTTTTTCGGTGGACTTTCCCCCCCAAAAAAACTTTTATTCAAAACTTTGGTACAATCACTGCGCGATGCATTGTTGCTGGTATGAAAATTTGTCAAAACATGGACATGAAAGTGCCTGCGTGGACACGATTCGCTTTACGTGCGCAGTAGGCTTGTCCAGCTAAATAAGATTGTCTTAATAATTGCATTATTTTCCGATTAAACTGTTTTCTTTACTATTTAGTTATTGTAATATATATATGTAAATGTATGTATGTGCTGTCTCCCTCTTATACACAACACTTTTCAATTGTTTCATCCCTCTAATATTTTATTCTACTTTCTCTTTTTTTGTATCATCCTGTCTCACTCTTCTTCTGCGCCTATATGTACAATAACTCCTTAGTTATTATATTTGCCTGACGAAGCTTGATCTGAACGAAAGCGGTTGGCGTAACCATACAATGGATTAGTGGTTTATAACAGTAAGTGTTTGTTTATATACTTTAGATTTAATTACAATTCTTACAACATATCACAATTATGCGAGTTAAAAATGTACTTTATTCACCAAAAGGGTTTCCGTTCGAAATAACATCCATATGCCAGACTTGAAAGTGATCTCAACAGTATCTGGTTGTTGGGACAAAAATAATAATAAAAAGTCTGTTTAACCCTTGTTAGCATTATGCATAAGTAATAAGCAACAAGCCCTGTTCACGATAAGTCTGCTAAAGATATTAACCAGATGACAAGGGATCCCCTTTTTCTCAGAGGGCACTTAATATTTAAAATGTTACACTGCTTTATTTTTTCTCGTCGCTAGCTTGTGGCACTTCAACAATAATACCCACCCAAGAATATAGTGGGCCGATTCAGAAGTTTGTAGACTTCTCGAATTAGACCGCAGTGGTTGGGATTGTTTTTGATATGATCGATTTGATTGAAGAAATTGAACTTTCGGGTTCGCACCCGGGCGTCACGGGTTCCATACTCTGCTAACTAAGTCCTCCACTATTATATAAGCTACAATTTCAGTTTTTTTTATGAAGGGAGTGGGGACTATTCAAATCTTGTAGTTATTCTGGTTATTCGTAATCCGGAATTATTTTGGAAAATATTTTCAGTTGAGACTCTATGAATTAAAAGAATACTCTATGAAATACTCTATATCTCATGAAATATATGAAATAGTCTCATGCAATACAAAGTGGTGCACTTTATTATAAACTTTCTTTAAATAAAACGCTAGAATATAACATTACACACTAGTTCAATACATATTAGCAACTGTTAATATTAAATATATTCTAAATATTATTATACCCATAAGATTTTCTTACTTTTGAGATTGAACAGTATGTAACATTCCTGGTACTTTTTTTTCTTTCAGTAACTTCATGCACCATCTTTGGGGATGATATGTCGAGGGTCTTTTAGAGGATAGGAAAGAGTGAACTTGGGTCTTGAAGAGACCCACGTTGTAGGAGGGAGGAAACATAGAGGCCTGAAGATCATTCCACAGCCGAGCTCTTAAACACAAGACCGAAACGTAGAAGTGACCCGGTCTCATATGCCAAATATCAAGCGTGTTCAAATGTTGGGCGTGCCTTTGGCGTATTTTCCGACTATGCAATGGTGCCGAAGGGATCAATGACGCTACTTCCTCAGAGCATCTTCCATTAAAATACCGGTGGAACAAGGACAGAATTCTCACTTGATGTCTGTGCTCCAAAGATTGCAGTCTGTTTGTTAAGATAGGCGAATCTATCAAACGGACCGTCAGTTTCTGCACAGAGTCGAGGGTTTAAAAAAAAAATTTTTTGGGGGTCCCGACCAGAGGTGGCTGACAAATTTTATAGTGGGGCGCACTTGTGATTTGAACAGGGTACTCATTACTTATGTTCCCAAATTAGCTAGTTTTCAAAGCATATCCGTATAAAAAAGCTTATATTTCAAAGCTTAAATCAGAAAGAAAGAAAGCTATTAATATATCGTTTCAGGTGAAAATGGAACGGGTCATGTAAAAATAATAACCTGGTAAGTGTAACACTATGAACCGCCATCCTAGACTCGAGCACCTTATTCTTTCGCCATTTCATTTCGAGTTCCTTCGTGAGATTTAATTTTCCCTTTCGTGTGTGAAGTCGTGATGACTCCTTCTCCCGTAACACGACTCGTCTTCTCTCTCTTCTCCCTTCTACGGGATTCCTCAGCATTCATTCCCCCCTTCTTCCGCACTCTCCAGTCACCACTCTCACGAGCGTGCGATCTTATCCGGGAATTAGCATTTTGCGGCTAATTGATCAGAGCCGCGAATGTGGAAATTGCCATTTCGAAATCAAGGGAGACCATTCATCATCGAACATTCACTAAAAACAGTTTCATCCTGACACATCCAAAACCATGAAATACAAACCTACCTATTGATACTATTAGGAAACGTGGCAGCGGGCAAAACTGAGTGACCGAGAATTCTCTTATTTTTAAAGCACGTATATACTCGTAAAAAGATAATTTTATCAAATTTAAGTTAATATACGAGCGGAAACTTAAGAGAATCACAAATAATGCGGAAAGATAAATGGTACTCTCGGAATTAGGAAGTACATAATATAATTACTTTACTGGCAAGTACAATACTAGCAAGAGGTTGTATAATGTATTCGATGCTTGAAGGAGCTTTTATGAATTGCTGAAGACGGGGGATGTTGTTTATAAAAAAATACGTTTCACAATAAATTCACAGGAATTATGCCATTATTAGAAGTGGTACTGGATTGTTATTTAACAGGCAAAAAAAATTTTAATACCGCACAAAAGATATAACTGTCGCATAGAACAATGGAATCAACCTATGGGTTACTATTTTTTTAAAAATGAAATACAAATATTCCCTGGTTACGAATTTTTTAAACGACATTTGAAAATCTTCTACTACCATTACAGTAAGTGAAATATGTTGCTTGTGTTGTGATGGAGGAATTAATCAGCCTAGGAATTGAACTCACGACGCCTGGGTGAGACCCAAACGTGATGCCAACTCAGTCACTGACCGGTCAATGTTATGTTGTTGTATCGAACGTGTCAACAAAGTGGATTGATTTAAGCAGATAATAATAATAATACCGAACCGAGATCGCACAACAAGTGCAATACCAGCACATAATATTCAACCGCGCCACGCTGCCTATAAATTGCGTACGCACAGCGGTATGCGCCCTCATTTTCACTCCAGTCGTGGAACGAACAAAACCACCACCCGAAACTCTGCCTAACTACTTCACCTTGGACTCGCCTTGCATCTTTAATTTCGCTCTACATGAACCCCACTCTCCTCCCTTGGATACCTCTACTTGGATATTCAATTTCGCTCTACACGAACCCCACTCTCCTCTCTTGGATACCTCTACTTGCATATTTAATTTCGCTCTACACGAACCCCACTCTCCTCTCTTGGATACCTCTACTTGCATATTTAATTTCGCTCTACACGAACCCCACTCTCCTTCCTTGGATACCTGTACTTGCATATTTAATTTCGCTCTACACGAACCCAACTCTCCTCCCTTGGATACTTCTACTTGGATATTTAATTTCGCTCTACACGAACCCTGCTCTCCTACCTTGGATACCTCAAAATGCCGCTACTAGACAAGAACAGTATTCTACAGCTAGCAGCCACTGACATCACCTGCTACCTCAAAGACCCACCATATTGGCTGGTGTCATAAGTCAAGTATGCTCAGAGCGACAACATTTCTGTTGGGAAACTACCAAACGTCTTTCTCAGGGGGATTCGCAAATAACAAGCGTCCTTGTTTGCCGTTGCCTAAATATTTACAATATTTTTCTTGTGTGGGTCCTACACGTCCTATACAGTTATAATATCGTGGAATACTGGAGAAGAAAGGGAGAAGAGTAAGACGAAGGTAAGAAAGTAACTAGCTCTTCAGATCAGATTTCTAAATGTAGGTTATAACATTCCTAGCAATCATTTGACTCAATATGACCCTCCAGATGATATATGCTAATTTAACATTTTCTCTCCAACGAGATAGAAATATTTAATTTATTACAATTGGAAAATATGTTAATTTTTATTTTTTATTATAAAACTTGATACAATTAAACAATTTCCTTAGAACTCGCGATCTCTGGGTCCAGAGCCAATTAATGAACCACAAAAGCCGTCAGTAAGTCACTTCGCCTACTTAAAAAAACTACTAAACATTTTTTTATTGAATAAATAAAAGACACTTTATAACTTTATTCCACTTTTATTTTTGACGTGACCGATTTCAGCCTTTGACAGCTATTTTGAGACTGGTACAGTTAATTTAATTGTGGTTTAATTACAATTTTGGGTGTCAGGGGTAACAAACCATGATTTTATAAGATTATGTTTGTAAGTATTGTAAAACTTGACTTATATGGTACTTTTGAATTGATTAAAAATATTACTTTATATATCAATCTGGTTTCAAAAATAATTTTTAAGATGAGTCATAGTTTTTTGTTATTGAAAAGACGATTTTGTATTATTTTTATAATAAAAGGTTGGTGAATACTGATGAAAATGAGTTTATTCTAGGATTTTCCCATCTTAATTGTAATATCAATTAATTTTAATTACACTTTAAACGATGCACACATCACTGAAGTAAAATCTATTCGAGACCTTCGGATAATACTGTCTGTGAATCTAAATTTCATCAAACAAACCAATGAGGTTATCAATAAAGCCAATAAATTGCTGGGATTTATAATTCATATTTCAAAACCTTTTCGCAACATAAAGGCTCTATACTCCCTTTACACGCAGTATATCCGCCGTCACTTAGAATATTCCACGCCGATATGGACATCTTTATATCAAGCTCATGTTGAAAGAATCGAAAGCATTCAACGTAAATTTTTTAAGAATAAAAAATTATAAATTTAATTTAATTCTTGCAAATAATACCGAATCCTTAAGATTCCATAACTGCATCACGCTTCAAACGCGGCGCTTAGATCTTGTTATTTAATAATAATATTTGGATTACTTCCATAGCGCCGTTTTCGTGGGAAAATCACCTCAAGGGCGCTTAATTATATTAATATTATGAATAATAGCCTGGTCTCGTCAGAACATTAACTTTATAAACATTCACATACCATCAAGACAAACCCGACAAACCGATTTTTTTTTGTTTGTCCGCATGCGGGACCAATCTTAGGATAAATTCTCCAATTCCCCGCATTTGTACGCAATATAACGTACAATTTCACAATATCGACGTTCTTCACAATACCCTTTCAAAACATCGAGCCGAAGTAATACGTACGACCACAAATTGAAACAGGAGTATGAAATGTATCGAGAGCATCCCCTGTCCCGATCATATCTTCCTCTTCCTCTCCCCCCTTCCTTCTTATTCTGTTTTTTTTTCTAATAAAACATCTGCACTTAACCACTGTTAGCACAAGAAATTTTGTTGGCCTACCTTTTGTTAAACTTCCTTTGTATATACATTTGTATTAACTGCGATTTGTTTCTTACAAATAAATAAATAAATATCAAGGTTAACAACAGGAATTGGATTACGCTCACACTTTTGGTGTTTTTCTCACCTAGTCAGACATCTTCGTCATGGAACTCTATGGCACAAAGTTTATCCAGAATCACGAAGTTGAAGTAATAATTTAGTTAATGAAGGAAAGATCAGTACAGGGCAGAAGTCAGGAAGAGCAAAGCAAATGGATCATTTACATTATAATAACTCTAATCAATTGATGGCGCGTGGTCGGCCGTTCCCGTTCAATGCTCAAGCGGCTAGTTCAATCACTAAATTATTGTTTCACTCGAGGGTTGAATAATAATTATTAAGCTCCTTGAGATTGTAATAGAACCTAATATTAAATTCGGATTGCAAGTCTTCGTCTTTATTCGAAGGCACCGATAAAATACTGGGCATTATCATTGAGGATTTTTATAACAATTATTATAAGGGATTATAACATTCCGGAATGAAGTATCGAGCCTCTAATTAATACATTGTTGTACAATGCTGTAAGATGGAGTAAGTTATCCCCACTTTTTGATGTTTAGATTGAAAAGTGTTTTAATCGATTTTTTCCGAAAAGAACAAATTAATATAAACAGGTTTATGTTTGAACTACGAATTCTTCTAGGTAATTTTGATTGAAGGAAATAAATAGCAGTCTAGAAAATGAAGATAAAATAAAAATTAAATGAAGGAAATTTTTTTGATTTAAATACTTTATTTTATTTATATAAATGCATTATCGACCGGTTTCGGTTAAACTCAACTTTCATAGGGAACGTACACACATAAACTAAATTAACATACAGAGATATATCACAATGAAGACATTGAAAATGGGGGAAAGAGAAAGTATATCAGAGTAGAACAGTCAGTCGTCAGCTAAATTATGTTTAAATTTAACCAAAACTAAAAAAAATACACATTTAAAATACAAAACAAAATCAAAAAAAAATGTTCACACTAATCCAAAAACAGAATGCGCACGTGACGTCAGATGTTCCAATTGCAATGGTGCCAATATAAAAAGGTGTTTTGATGAGATGATTTTTTATTCATTTTTCAATGACGATTTAAAAATTCAACGTATTTATACATAATAAAAGTAATATATTCATAATCGGCGTTAGCTGATCTGTATGAATATATATGTTTTAAAGCCAATATATTTTCACTACAGTTTCTTATTCTACTTATTAGCATAAGCCATGATTTATTTATATAAGAGAGCTTTAAAAAACTACGTCAAGTATATTATTTTCGGTGGTTTACATTTATTCCATTTCACCTGAAGAAAACGTAAGAATTATTCTTTAATACGTCCGAGTGTCCCCGGATTATTGTTTAATCTGGTCACTGACGTTAGAGTCACCTTTAAAGTCGGCTATCTTAACTAAAAGGAAGAAAGTATGGTACCTTGTACCTACCTGTATCTGGTCAATTAGTCACGATTCCTTTGTGGCTGAGATAAGCAGGTACCGGGTAGGCAGTCAGTGGCAGATAGCGGGTAGCGGTTAGCCGATGGGAGGACCACTACCTGACTATTTCTTTTCTTTACCCATTAAGGAGTCTTTAGTACTTGATAATAATATTATATAATATGTTAACCGGAATTATCCTCTTGTCGGTGGGTATTATTTGATACAAGTAGCCAGACCGACTCTGATCCCTCATTATAACTTCGAGGTTTAAACTTATAACCATTAGTCAAAAGAATAAAAAATAGGTAATGGAAGTAATTATTCGAGTTTTTTTCTTAATAATCCGATAGAAGCTCACATTCAAATGTTTATAGAGGTTCCTACCAATTATATTATAAGAAATGGTAGTACTTTTAGAATTTTCACGTAAATTACAAATTGTAACGGTGATTTTGTATCTCTCAACTTGTGTGATGATTGCTGATATCTTGATATTTTCATAATATTATTTAATTGCTCTAATATAACTGGTGTTAGTCATCACTATAACAAAACTGTGTTTTTCAACCTACACACGTACACACATTGATCACAATACACACGTACCTATATTGTTCTATCATTGCGCTACTATTTGTATTTATTGTAATAATAAAAATATATTTTAAAATGTAATATATAAATTGTCAGAAGTTTCGTAGTACAAGTATTTAAACAACATCCAAAGTAAGCAAACGTTCCCACTGGTGTTACATATTTTGATCATACCGAAAATATCGATTAGTTGGAAGAAATTGACAGAAAATAATAACCCCATCTTTCAGCCAAGAATTTTTAAAGAACGCACCTTTGAATGTATTTGTGCACACCGATAGCGTGTCGATCAAGCGTCAAACTGTTTCGAACTACTTTGCAACGATTATATTTGGATAATGGACGCATAGTGACGTTTGTCATAATCTTCGAATATTGTCGTTGTAATTGAATTAACTCGGGGTACTTAAGCCTATGCGAAAATTAAAACGCTTACAGATGGCACTAATATGAAATATTATGAAAAAAAAACACTTTTAGTAAGTAATGCTTTTAAATATTGGAGTAAATTATGTGTTGGCGGGTATGCACACGGAATATGAAATGAAAAAAAAAGTTTCTTGAAGGATTAAACTTGAGCTTTAAACTTACAATAACAATTAAACTTTAAATTTCTGTACGTTAAATTAGAATTTAATTTTTAAAATCTAGAAAAAATTAAAATCTGGCCATGGTAAACCACTGACCAGCCAAACAAAGAAAAGATAATTTAAATAGGAAAGAAATGAGAACAGTCTCTACACCAGCACAGCTTTCAATAGGCTCTGTAGAATAGTGTCAGAAATTAAATGTTCTCCGGAAAGGCATGAAAAATTATAACACAATGAATAAAAATTATAAAGTTAGGTTGTTTATAATTAATAAATATTTAAGTTAAATTGATAGTTATCGAAACGTCAAGCGCTAAAAAAGGAAAAAAAAATTATCAATTACAAGTACACTACGACAAAAGCAAGAATCTCTTTAGTCTGATTTACATTTCATTACTTGCGTATTTATGTATTTTGATTTCAATTCAAATAAAGGAGAAATTTGGTTTCGGAATCCGCAAAACTTTTTTGAATGGCTGCCCTAGTTTTGCAGTTTTTTTCTGAATATGATATACAGAGCAACTTAATATCATTTTCATCGTGAAATAAATGTATTTTAATTGCTAACCAGTATTTCTTTTCGATTGTAGTTCTTTGGATCAGACGGACGAGTAGATAATATAACGATATAAAAGGTGTTTAAGTGTTTGTTAATAGGCATTAGAGGAAGTAATAAGTAGGTACTGAAAAATGAATTAATTTTTTTTAACACTTCTTGTTTTTTTTTATTATTTCACATCACGTTAATCAATATAGCATATATTTAATTCATTCTCATAAACAGCTCATTTTATGTGGGTGTGTCACAATATAATCAATGTTTTGTTTTGAATACTTTGATGCACATTATTCTTCTTAAAACGAGTAATCTATTCATGTTAGCCTTTAAGCTCAGCATCCCATTGTGTTAACTAAGATAAAGGAAAGCATCCGTAACCCACTAAAATATGAATAACTTTTATCGCTACCGCTAACAAAGCCACCATTAATATCACGAAACATTAAAAGCTCGATCTCGTGTTACCGAACAAAATAATGGATCCTGAATACATAAATTCAGGCTCATATTTATTTCAAGTTAATGATGATCCATAGTGCAGTTTGTCAGCTTGATAAAAGCTTCGATAGCGTTTCATTTTAAAAAATAATATGTACTAGTTAGTACTCAAAACGAAAGTTTAAAAAAATCTATAAAAAATGAACCCTTAATTTATAGAAAGAACGAATCTACCTAAATTCACGTTTTGTGATGTTTGTTTAACAGTCAGCACCTAAAAATACGCACTTTTGCAGGTTGCTAACTTAAAAACCTCCATGAATGATTTATTGCTAAATTGTGTATTTGTGTATGAGAAAATCGGAAATTGTGTAAGCTTCCACAAGATAATAATCCACAAAGTGTTATATTTTTAATTATACATACACACCCCATAACAAATTAGATTTAACTTTTAAATTTATATTTTTTCTTTATTTTGCATAACTGTTTTTTTAAATTTTATTTTGATTTCTTAGAAATTCACTGGATTAACTCATACGAGTATTTAATACCTAAGTGGAAACCTGCAAATGTTCAAATTTAAATCACTTATTTATTGTAATTAATCCAGCACCAGTCGGATTATGGCAGCCTCAATTTGGATATTTTGTGAAGCTGAAAGAAATGGAAAGAGGAAGAAGATGAGGGAGAGGATGGTTGAAAAGTGTCACCAAACACGGCTAAAGCCATTTCAAGCAAAGCAATCTGATGTTACCTAACGTTAAAGTTTATATGTGTACATTCCTGATGAAGGTTGAGTTCAACCGAAACCGGTGGATAATCCATAAATAGAAATTAAATAAATTGACTAAAAATAACAAAAAAATATTTTCTTTTAAATTATAATGTCAAGCCAAAAAGTGATTGCTTTCTTAGATAAAATATTGTTTTAATCATTGAAGGTTATATTAACAAATCTCAAATGAATGCATCTGGGATACGAACACAAGCCCTCCCGGTCTATCCGGGACCTGTAACATGTTGTAAGTGCCATTCCATGTAGAAAATGTTTTGTTTTAAATAGATAATAAATATTAATTGATAAACTAAAGTTCTTAAAAACTTAAGACAAGATTTTTGTGCATAGCGCAAAGGGTAACAATTATTTTTATAAACAATAATTATTAGCCTGAAACACTCATCCAAATTGAAAAAAAAAAACCTTTCCGAGCAAAGATAAATGTCGCCGACAGTACTCGAAAGTCAGTTCATCATTCGAGTCCTGTCGGTGACATTTATCTTTGCTCGGAAAGGTTTTTTTCAATTTGGATGAGTGTTTCAGGCTAATAATTTTTGTTTATAAAAATAATAGATAATAAATAAATTAATAAGAAAAATTTTATTCGCACCACTTTTTTTAAGTACATAAATATCCACATGTTTCGAAAGCAAAGCTTTTCTCATCAAGCTAAACAGTTTACTAAAAATAATGGTAAGTTTTTATAATAAATGAATAAAAGCGTAACTTTCCTCATCAAGACATACGAAACATAATTAATGATGCCGCAAAGTGAATACCAATATTTTGAAGAATAAATAAATACTTTATTCAATAAATGTTTAATTATTTTGTGTCCTCATTATAAAATTTATATGAAATGTTTTCTTTACACCACTGTTTAATATATTGATATCAACATGATTCAGAAGCAGAGCTTTCCTCATCAGGACAAACAGCATACAAATACGTTGGCCAGTTCATGAACACGATGATATTAACGGGACATCGGGTTCATGAAAGCAATTAAAACCGCAAGCAAAAAAACACTTTTTCTATTTCCCCTTCAACCTCTCTTTTTACATATTATTATTATTAAAAAAATGTGTTGGGGTTAACGCCACCGCCCGTCACGGCTCAAAGGTCCCGCACACCCGCGGCGATGGCGATGGTACAGCATGGGATCGATGCCTATCGCGGCCCATCCATCTTCGTCGTCCGTCCGACCAGCGTCATTAGGGTGTGGCCAGGGGTGCTCAAACGAGCAATCGCGGGAAATTGCCGCTGAGAGGTCCGTTGTAACATATCTAACATCTTTTCAGATACATGAGGCGTTCATGCGATCACATATTACATTAATTCATTCGCCATTATATTCGTACGGACTTGTGCCTAGGCCGCCTGATCTGGTAGGTGCAAGTTTCTAATGTAAGTAGGTAGGTACCTATTCAAAATTATTAAAAGGTTTTTTTTTGCGATTATGTACGATTCGTATAGTTCTGCTACTGAAATTTCGCGGTTGAGGTTGGAACAGAGCTATTAGCGGTGCGCCTTAATTGGTTCCAGTGTTCATTTTCTCGGAAATCTGATCGTGTGGTACAGCTACTGAAAGCTCCATTGTAATCTCTCTTTCTGATACACTGTGGAAATTGGCAGCCACCTCTAGTCTGGAGCCCCAACACACCTGAAAAAAGCTTTTGAGTCGGTGCAGAAATGGGCGGTCTGTTTGATAAATTCGTCTATCTTAACAAACGGAATGCAATCTTTGGAGCACAAACGTCAGGTGAGAATGTTATCCTCGTTTTACCCGTATTTTGATGAAAGATGTTCCGAAGTACTATCATCATTGATCCCTTCGGTGCACAGTCAGAAAACACACTAAAAACGCGCCCAACATTTGTAAATTGTTGACATTATTTGTCTCAGGAAGCGAGTCGCTTATATGACTCATTATTATTGTATCAAACGTTTCTACAAAGTAGATTAATTTAAGCAAGTAGTATGTGCCCTCTTTTCACTTCAATCACAGAATAGACAACATGTCCTCCCTCGGATACTCCGACCTGCCGTTACCAGACAAGAATAGCCTTCTACACCCAGCAACCGCTGACGTCACCACTCGCTACCTCAACGACCGACCATACTGGCTGGTGCAATAAGTCAAGTACGTTCGGAGCGATAACATCCCCATTGGGAAACTACCAAACGCCTCTATCAAAGGGATTCACAAATCACAATAGTCGTGCGCACCTGTGTGCCGGTGCCTACATATTTACAGTATTTTTCTTGTGCGGTCATACATGTATCGTAAAATTATGTTTAACAGTTTTGCGGTGGAATGATTTGTCGGTCTCTGTGTTTCCTCCCTCCTACTATACGGATATCTTCAAGATCGAGGTTCACTTCTACTTGTTCTTCAAAAAACCCTCCACACAGCATCCTTAAAGATGACATAGACCTTGAGGGTAATTAAACCTCTAATGCCTTCTGTGTAAAAAAATAGAATGTGGTTTTGTGAAAAGGTGGATTCAGAGCAATCAAACAAGATTATGGCAGTGGTATGCCATAATCTCCCCGTGCCGGGTTATGTCATAAGATTTCTTCGTGAGCTCGCGTTACAAAGATTTTTTTTTCATAACACATATGGTATTTTTATAGATTTGTATTTTAAATAATCCTTAAAACTCTTGATAATATTACAAACCACTCGCATGATTCATACACAAAAAAACGGTGGTATATAAATTAACCAATAAATAATTTTAATAGTTGCTGACATTGAGGTATATAAATGGAGTAAACATCAACGTTCGAAATATGGGCCATATAAATTCAGACTAGATTCAGATAACACGGGCTTCAGTCGATTACAAGCGCTCATCGAGTATGGATCTCCAAAGATTACTGCAAAATGCCTATATGACTGCACAAAGCGTTCTGGAAAAAATAGAAAAAGCAATGGTGTAACCCCCCCCCCTCGTATTTCACGCACAGGATTTTTTTATCGACTGATTTTGTTAGGAACTCTATTTATATACCTCTATGGTTTCTGACGTGTGCTGATCTTAGCCAATATATTGATATATTCCACGTGCAATTTGAGGTTCACGTTAGTTAGATTTTTACATTCAAAAGTTGTTGTTACTTTCATAGTTAGATACATAGTCGATTCTAATAGTTTTATAGTAGACTCATTCTTATAATTTCCTGGTAGATCTCTGTGAATTAATGTCTGAGCACCCCTGGCGCGGGGTGAAGGGCGTTGGGAGTATTCAACGGGCGGGCCTGTCCTATCTGCGAAGGCCCGCAACCCTAATCCAACCCTGGGAGATCTATCTACATATTGTAAGAGTTGAGCCTGATGCTCATGTGCATGTACTTTGCAAAAGTTTGAGACAAACTAATCTTCTCTGGAAGTCTCTCTAAAAAAAATATTTTTATCAGCACGGTTCATCTGCTTTGTTTTATTTTGTAACTATGCGTGTGAAATAGCACTGTAGGATAGTTAAAGGTCTATTCACATCTACCAGCACAACGCGGTGCAGAACACTACATTACGGACACGACAACATTAGTTATCTACATTATCTCTGCGCACCTTCATATTATAGCGTAATGTATCCGCGCATGCACGGGCCAGCACCGGCCGAGATTGTGGGCTATAATATTTTGATGTGCTGGTGGTTGTTTATGACGTCTCCACCTGCGCCGTTAGTATAAACAGGTACCATTGGCAAAGCCAACTTCGTCAGTTGGCATCATTAGGTGCAGATATTGCTAAAACCGAGAAGATAAATAACAATAAATTGATTGTTTTGTTCTGGGAATTTAGGTTATAAAATAATAATAAATAGTGGAATAGGATTATAAAATCCTCAAACATGTTGTGGCGGACGCTAACGCTCAGTTAACAGTTCAGTTGACAGCCGTACTAGCGTCTGTGCTATTAAACAATTCAGAAATATGAAATCAGCTGCTGCTCGCCTCTGTTGCTGATACTGACTCACCCATGCACTGACAGTTACTGTTGAATTGTGGGTGGGATATTAAAAAAAATGTATATATGTATATTACGATATGTACTATCGAAATACAATGTTTTATGCTTCTTTTTCATTATTATAGTACAATTGTTTTACATTTGTAATTTACATGTAAAAGCCCTTACGAGCTGACCTATATGAAATAATAAATCTGAATATACAAATACGAATGTTTGTCTGTCCGTCTGTCTTCGATTTTCTCTAAAAGTTCTGGACCAAGTTTGCTGAAATTAGCACAGTCTATTCTCATTAGTGACGGGAAGGTTCAGAGAGATTGAAATATAATATGTATAACTGTTGCTATAACGTTTTAAAATTATTATGAAAAAGTTTAAACCGGCCACGTTGTATTGAGTTATATTGGGTTAACCCACTATAGATATACCACTCTGGTTAGCTACAGATTACGAGTCAATATAAGAAAGTTTGTTTCGGTAGAATATTTGTAAAATGGAAAACACAAGTAGGTATCTACTTAATAACTTATTATTTAGATATTTTTTTGAAAAATAAATGTTTGGAATTAAATATAATTTTCAAATGAAAATAGTCGTCAGGAGGCATTATTTTTGCTGTTAAATCAATTATGGCACCCAAACGACAAGAAAGAAACCAAAACTTTATTCAAAACAAAAACAAAAAACTCGAGCAATGCCGGGTACACATCAGCTATTACATAAATAAAACTAAGATATTTAGAAGGTATCCGTGTGAACATCTTTATGCTTCTCGCCATGTCGTAAATATTTGTTTGCCTCATTTTTACTCATGTAGATCTATAAATAAAAAGGGTAAAATTTCACAACATTAAAGTACCTAGGCTAAGTTCAAGGTTAGTTTAGGATAATGTTTACGAGCTTAACATAGCAGGATTATGCTGACTACCTGATTATTAAAAATGGACCCAACTACAACCGGCTTACAAATTTGCAATCATGCAGTCTGGAGGTTGGTAGCCGTAAAACGAATAAGTGTTTCAAATTGGTTGTTACGGAAAATTGAAACATTTCAACCAATATTGATAAAATCGACTTTCCCAACTTTGACGAAAAAAATGATAAAAAAAGGAAATCTAATAATAATAATAATAATATATTTTTTGTAATTAAATATAACTATAACTAAAAGACATGTATAATATAATAATGTAAGTGTACAGTGGTTTATAAAGTAAAATATAAAATAATATAATAACAGTTATAGTTGAAGTTTCACATAACCCGCCTCACTAGGCTAGCCTGTGTTGAGGCAGTAATTTTGCAAATTATTTTATAGTTTTAAAATACCTATGAATATATACTTATATTAAGATATGCTTCGTAAATCGTTGAATCAATAATTTCGAATTTGGGTGAGTGCACCGGTAAATGCCCTATCATTACCTTTATTCCAATTTTTTACATTTTGTTTGAATATTTTTTGTGAATCAGATTTTTTTATGCTAACCGGAAGAATGTTGTAAATTCTTGTCGCAAAGTACCTAAAATTACGTTGCCCAAAAGTAGTATGAATTACAGGAATTTGGAGTAAATCTTTGTTGGCATTTCTAGTGATACGAGTGTTTAATCTTTTTGCATAGTATTTACTCTTGTTTGAATAAAGATTAGTGAGGATTGTTTTAGCGTAAATCTGCCGAACGTCAAATACTCTCATTATATCAAAGGTTAAGTTAGAGTCTGTGATTAGAGGTAGCTTAAGGATTATTTTTATAATCGTTTTCTGTGGCTTTATGATTGGGTCTAGTGCAGATGAAGTACCAGCTCCCCATGCTATGATACGAGTACCATACTCAATAGTAGATTGACAGACCGCAAAATAACTCATTTTCAAGTGTTGTCGACACTTCAGCCGCTGTCTACACGATGCACATAATAATACTACTCGGATGACTTGTATAGCGCCGTTTTTCACACCCCACGGGCGCTGTACAAATACTTGCTAGGGTTTATTATGTACAGATAGGGAAACTATATCGCCACGCGGTTAGGCAACCTTGTGAAGCGGGTTAAGGAGAGGGCTGTAGGGAGGAATTTGTTTTTAATGCGCGACTTGAGAGGCCCGGATTAAATTTAGGAGAAAAGACAGATGCATGATGCATTCATTATTGACTATTTTTTTTCGAAGTTATCTATTGCTTCAAGTAGGTATTGTATTTTTCCACAATATGCATGTTGTAGTCATTGTTTATTAACAAAAATTTTGTTAATTATTTATTTTTATTTAAAAAAAATTTATTTGGTAGAAACAGTTTACGTAAAAAAATTAAGTAAAATGAAAAAGTGATATAAATTTCACCATTTGCGGGTTTCCACTTGGGTATTTATATATGAGTGAATCTAGTGATTTTCATTTGCGGGTTTCCACTTGGGTATTTATGTATGAGTGAATCTAGTGATTTTCGAAGAAATAAATATGAAATTAAAAAGATAATTAAGAAATATTATTTTAAAATTTACCTGTAATTTGTTATGGGTCGATCTAGTTGAAATGTATGTGTGTGATTTTTCAATTTTGAATTAAAAAAAGTTTTTTTGAGCTCGCTTTCATCGCCCACCTGTTATAGTAGTAACTAACTAACCAACTAACCATCACGCCGTTTCTCCGCAGGGGTAGGCAGAGAGGACGGACCGCCAAACAACTCGATCATGGCATACACTTCTTGCTTCATTCACATTCATACAACGTCTCATACATTCTCTTCCGTTATTCCGACTTCTGACATGGCCCAACTCAAGTATTTGATTCATTTGATCGTGCCATGTCTTCCTCGGACGTCCCCGGCTTCTTCTTCCATTCACATTCGCGTCATATATTCTCCTTACACTCCTCTCTTCGTTCATTCGCTCTACGTGCCCAAACCATCTATACGTCCCTTTCTTGATCTTGCTCACTACGATTTCATCAGCCTTGCATTCTTTACGAATCTCAATCTTCGTTCATTCGCTCTACATGCCCAAACCATCTACGCTACCCTTTCTTGATCTTGCTCACTACGCTTACATCAGCCTTGCATTCTTTATGAATCTCAACATTTTTCACTGTTATAGTAGTAATTTATTAATATATTCTAAGATAATACTGATGGTAGATGTAAATCTGATCAGGGGTAAACCGTGGGTTTAACAGATAAAACAATCAACACCCAGAATTTAAGAACTTCATAGAAAATTAATAAGAAATCGTGGTTATCTTTTTATTCTGCATTTTAAAACGAACTCGTAAATTTCCAACTCAAAGGAAAATACGTACATCATTACATTACAGACATCGATTTGTCAACGTTTGACACTTGAAAACCATATAATAGTACTTTTTACCACATAGCAAATAATTCATGGAGATGCCCTTTAACATGCAAGCGAAAGAAACCAAAATAAAAAGGGGTAGGAGACGAGCTAGGCGTCCGCCATTTTAAGTAAGACAGCAACTAAGTAAAAAAGTTCGACTTGTTTACAAAATCGAATATTTTGTTAGAGTATTTAGTTTGACCCTTTACATGAATGTTTTGTAAATTGCATACCGCAATCAAAATCAAGCGAAACAAACGTGGACAGTAGTTAACCAAAACTGGTGCCAAAATGGATGTCACGTGGCCTTTGCCGCCAGCTGTCAAAATCGTACTTAGGGCAAATCTATTATTTCTGACGTCAGTGACACTAAACAATTTAACTCCGGATTTATACTTGCCTTTTATATCAGATACAAAGTCTTTTTCATGGGAAGATTTGCGAAAATAATTGATTGCTCGCAGGTCCATTACCGCTGCGGTAGGTAGGCACTAGGCACTATGCGGTAGGCGGTAGGGATATTAGCTCCCCACGACCAACGTATGAGGTAGAGATATGAACCCCGCCTTAGTTTGATATTTCTCCTCGCTAGTAATTAAGAAATGAAATTAAAGCGTTAATTGAAAACAAGATTAAATGCGGTTTCCGACCCATCTTTAGTTTCTTGTGATCGTTCTTCGCTGAAATGCGAATTGACGTGGGGTGTTTCTACATTCATATGTATTTGTAATATTATGTTAGTATGTAGCGTAGGTGTTGGTTAGTTACACTTTTAATTCCATAAAGTAACTACCTATATTAAATTACCTATAAATTAAATAAGTTAGATTTTCACAATAAGCAAACATGTTGTGGATTGACATGATGAATGAATGAAAAGACAATTTGAATCCACTTTTATTTTTACATAGTCGACTAGTTTCGATTCGACTGAATTATATTTAGGACGTAAAATATAATTGAATAACAGGAGTGTGCGTATATATGCGTACATATATATATTGAGGTAAGAATGGAGAAAAGAGAGATACAATATTAAGAGGAACATTACATAGACAAATTGTTGCAAAAGGTTTATTTTTTATTATTTAGTAGATGACTATTATTAATTTTTACTGATTAATTTTTATTTCTAGGGCTCTAAGTTAGGCGTAGGCCTATTCCATATTTGTGTAAAATTGTGAAATAAGTTAGGCATTTGATAAAGTACATAAATACATTCATATTTTGCAAGGAAACAAATAGTTACAGATTTATAACAAAGTGTTAAAAAATTATAATTATTATAAATGTGATTTTGATGATACCATTTTTTCAAACATTAATAAGCATACAAGTACTCGTACATATATATATTATTTTTAAAAGGTCACAAACGTAGCGATCTGGAACAAAAAAGGTGATATTTAAAAAAAATTACTTTCATTAATAAATGTCCAAAAATAACTTAAAGAGGCGAACTGAAATATTTAGAAGCAGTGTTTTTTTTTTACTGAGACGCATAACAAAAACAAAAAAATTACGCTAGTCCAAAAATTCCGATATTCTCGCTATTCTATTTATGTTCGACATGAGAAATAATAAGGAAAGTTGGATAATTTAAAGTTTTCAAATTTTTATAATAAATGTGTATTATCATTTTTTAAATATTTTTTACTTAGTTTCATTACATATTTTTTTCTAGTAGTTAATAAAATTTTAGAAAGCTAATGAGACAATGTGTAATGTTTTTCTTAATCCTCCTCACTAGGGGTTCCTGTGCTGAGGCGGACTAGGTTTTATTTAAAAATTGATTGTTCTATTGACTCTTCTAAGATTTCTTTGAGTCATGTTTTGATTTGATTTTTGTAATCATTTGCCTTTTCTGCTTTTCAAATGGCCATTTATTACCATAAATTTTGTTTTATTCTTGTTCATTTATTATTATTTCGTTAAAAAATTGTGAATTTGTAACAAAAGAGTTCTGTTAGGTAATTATTATTCTGACTTTGCCAATCATATTTTGGATACCAATCATTCTTTTGATATAAATAAAGGTTTAAATTTTTTACGTACAAATACAATCGGTTTACAATTAGATAAATTTCAAATTTTCGAATTCAGAATAAGTGTTAATAGTCAATTAAATATAAATAATAATAAAAAAAAAATTTAAATAGTTTTCTCTTGAAATTATTTTGATATTAATATTAACAATAAAAATAATTTCTTTTTTAATTTATACTATAAATTTTTTATTCAATGTTTTAAAATATTTTTTTACAAACATTTTAGATTAATTATTACATACTTAAATCAATTTTTGTTTGTGTTTATAATTTGTCTATTTTTACATTATTGTGTTCATGTTTATCATTTGTTTATACTTGACATTATTATTTTTTAGGAATTTGTATATTCCTGATGAGGAAATAATCGCTTTCGAAATATGTTGATTTGTATATATTAATAAAGTGGTGATTAAAATGTAATTTTTTTATTCATTTATTAACATTGACGCCACAAATTGAATACCAATCTTTTGAAGAAATTATGTATTATTATTTAGTTTAAAAAATGGTGTATTAAAAAAGTTCTGTTTGGTAATTATTATTACGCGTGATATTAAGTAAATATAAAAAAAGGTAAATAATGTTTTTGTTTTGGCGATGGAAATACATTTTTGGTCGGATAATCCGGAATGATGAATAATAAATGTTCGGGTAATCGAAAATCTGCACGCTGTAGATAACCATCGAGAACCTTTGTTAGTTTTACCGCCTTAAATATTGAACTCCTAATTCTCCGAATTGTAAGTGGTAAGTATTGACATTTTTATATCTTGTCCGGTGTGATTTATTCAAACAAACAAAATTTAGGAGTGAGTTGGGTTGTACGGTCCAAATCAATGATCAAACCATAAAGTCTATCCGAAGAATGGTACAAATGTCACATTTGACGTACGATTTTGGCAAATCCTATATATCATTGGTAAGGTCACGGTGTCAGTTACATGGAAAGAATCGACCCAACGGATTATTTTTATTTGGCATTCGGAAATTACATATATTTTATAAATTCTTTAGGTTTATGTTGTTTGACTTTTAGGCTGTTGCGCTATCTCCCCCTACTTGGGTCAATGTTTCGGAGAGATTTACAGTATTTTACAATCTGCCCATCATCTGGGCAGATTGTAAAATCTGGATAAAAAAGGAGTAAGAACTGTGACACGTCTCAATATCCTAAAAGTCAAAACTTGGCAATTTTTTAACATATTTTTAATTTTTAATTTATATTTTTCTTGATTTAGCTCACATTATCTTGGGTGCTAATAATCTACAAACGTAAATATATATAACATTAAGCAAACATATATATATATATATATTTCAATTTAAGGTTTATTCAATTACAAATATTTTACATATAAGCAACATACTAACACTAAGCCGACGCAATATTTCCTACTAAACGGAAATTCAGCTTCCTCACTCCTATTTTTTAAAAAGGTGATTAAAACGAGGTCATTAATTACAGACCGAGGTGCCTTTCATTGATAATTCCAGAAATGTTTGAAAAACGTCTCGTCAAAAAAATTATCTCCATATTAAACAATGTCATTTCTCTTAAACAACGTGATTTTACTGCCGGAAAATTTACTCTTAATAACTTGTTAATATATCAAAATTATATATCTGAATCAATGTCCAGTAAATATCAGGTCGATTCTATCTACACTGATTCAAGGCATTCGATAAAGTTAATCATGCGTTATTACTGAATAAACTGCGTAAATTCAGTATGCATGGATCACTATATAAACGGTTTAATAGTTATCTAATAAATAGAATACTGGCTGTTAAAATAGATGGCATATTATCATTTAAATTCATTGCTATGAGTGGCGTTCCCCAGGGGCCACATTTAGGGCTAATATTGTTTTACTTATTCGTTAATGATATGCTACATATTTTAAAGTCCTAATGTTGGCAGACGATCTGAAATTATTCAAGGTAATAAGAAATGTTATTGATTACCATACGCTGTCAGGTAAATTATCTAGACTTTTTATATGGTGTGAAGATAACAAGTGACGATTAAACATAAGCGAATGCCAAATTATTAGGAAAACCTCGGTAAAAACCAAATAATGGATCGAATATTTTTTTAATAATTCGTTAGTAATGTTTCGTTAGTTCCTGTCTCGAAAATTAATGACTATGGTATATAGTTAGATAAGAAACTCAATTTTATTAAGCACATAGAAACTATATCCAATAAAGCTTTTAAATTATTGGGCTTTATTTTAAGAGTATCAAGTGACTTCAATAATATAAACATATTGTATATGTCACTAATGAGAAGTCATATCGAGTCATAGTCTCAATTACACAGTTTGGTCTCTGAATAACGAAGTTCATTCACGCACTATTGAAAGAATTCAACGTAATTTCTTATTTGCGATTTAACATGTTTATTTAATTTTGTTTGGAAGTTTTAATTTACCATGTACTTTTGCTGTGTTTAGCTTCTTAAAACTTAAAAGAGATGTTTGTTTAAGATTGATAATTCAATTTGTTGTATCCCTGAACTGCCATTGATATTTGATTGGTTTTCATGTACCTGGTAGGACAAGATAGTACCTACCATTTTGTTGTGACAATTCTACTTCAGCGTCGCAATATTATTCCCCTATGCAATGGATTCAACATCTGGGAAACAAATTCTTCGATGTTGTTGACATATTTGGCACATCAATGTTACAGTACAAGCATGCATTAGTACGGTTTTTTTCATGGAGTAGAGATAGGTTATTTGAAACTATTTAACTCTGAATAAAAGCGTCAAATTATGTTGTTTCTTTTTACGTTTTCTATTACACATACGTACCTTTTCAACATTATTTGTAAATGTCCATGTAAAAACCTGCAATGGGCGTAAATAAATAAATAAATCTGCTGGAGGAGAAGGACCTCCGTTTATGTATTGTATATCAAGAAAATCAAAAACGCTCGACTTATAATAAAATAAAAGAATTATGTTAAATTTTCTCCGATTAAGAAGAATGAAAAAAATGTTCGATCCTTCGGGTTAGTTGAAATTCAAATGAGGATTAGATAGGCCCTGATAGGTTCTTGATAGTCCCGGGCCGCATAATAGGCGACCCTAAATCCCATTCAACTCCGGACCCACAATAATAATGGAAGATGAATTCGGAAATTGCATCCCCTAGGCCGAGGGTGCTGCAATCTTCCGCCGATCAATGGTGACTGGCAGATTCAAAATTGCGATACTTTGTTTTCCGCCATTCGCTTTCCAATATGACGGTGTAATTGTTTTTTTCCAGAATGTGTCGATTCACGCAGAATTGATTTACTCACAGTTTTTCATGCTTTGATTTTTACACATGCGTGCGCGTATCCACCAGTCATTGGCGCAAGTGCATAATTTGATAGGGATTCGTGAAGCTATCATAAGCTCGCCTTCAGTGCAGACTTATATGTGCACTGCATGGATCATTTTTACAATTGCATAGAAAGTTGGAGAAGGTCGATGAGTTTGTATATTTGGGAAGTATGTTTACGAGAGATGGAAAGACTGATAGGGATATTAAAAGAAGGGTGAATGCGGAAACTCCATTAGCGGAGGACTGAACGCGGTTGGCGCTAACAAAAAGTTGTCGAAAGAAGCGAGGCTAGCAATCCACAATGGAGTGCTGATACCAACCCTGATGTATGGCAGTGAGGCATGGAATTGGCAAAGGAAGGATGAAAGTAAACTGAATGCCGTAGAAATGAGATCTTTCAGACGAATGTGTGGTAAAACCATGTATGATCGTGTGAAAAATATTGAAATTCTTTAAGAATGCAAGGCTGATGTAAGCGTAACGAGTAACATTAAGAAAGGGACGCTTAGATGTTTTGGGAATGTGGAATGAATGAACAAAGAATGGAGTGTAAGAAAAATGTATGACGCGAATGTGAATGGAAGAAGAAGCCGGGGACGCCCGAGGAAGACATGGCACGATCAAGTGAATCAAATACTTGAGTCGGGCCATGTCAGAAGTCGTAATGATAGAAGATAATGTATGAGACGATGTATGAATGTGAATGAAGCAAGAAGTGTTTGCCAAGATCGAATTGTTTGGCGGTCCGTCCTCTCTGCCTACCCCTGCGGTGAAACAGCGTGATGGTTAGTTAGTTAGTTAGTTCGTTAGTTAGTTAGAAAGTGATAATTTCGATGGAAAATTTCGAACTCTTCACAAATTAAGACTTGATTCATTATTTCATTATTATTTGCACCACAGCAGGTGTCATATAATTTTTTGCCTAATGCTGGATTCCTCCCTTGTCTATTCTACGGTTTGTCTCATAGAATGAATCTTTCTATAATATACAGGAATTGCGGCGCGTTCAAACTTGCTCTATGTCTGTTCTGTTTCAATTAATTTGTATTTGTGCATCCCAATGTGTTGCAGCAAATCTTCGAAAGAAATACGTGTTTTTTTTATTTTATTGGACATAACCATATACATTTCTGTACTCTGCGAAAAGTACGGCATTCGTGCAGCAATATTCCATTCACACGGTTCTATTATCTGGTCTATTTTAAAAATAATAGAATGCTAGTTGGAGTCTGTTCAACATTGGGCTTCTATTCTACCGATCATTGTACTGCATAGATAAGCCTGTTCTCACTAATATATTTCATAGATTCTATGAAAGAGATCATATAATAAATGAGGCGGGAACGTAGCTTTTAGCTTCCAGTTCATGTAAATATATCTATACAGCTGCTTCCATTTCTTTCATCACACAAGAACTGACTATCTTCTCTCTAAACCAACATTATAATAATAATAGTAATAATTGCGTCGTTTTTGTGAAAAGCCACCTCAAGGGCCCTGTACAAATATTATTTGATAATATACTTATTATGATCATATACTTATCTGGCAGGTCACTCCGGATTAACGCATATTATAAATTTTTAGCTTGAGATGCATGCACAAGGCACAATATTAGAAAACACTGCACATTACATAATATTGTTACTATTTAAATCGTATCTGTTCGTCACATTATATTTATTAGAAGATTATTGAAAAAAAACGAAAAAAGCTATTTATATTATATTATATTATATTTTGTATTTCTTGGACATTAACTATGTAACAATTTCTAGACATTTTGTTTGAAAAATTTATTCGCATATACTTTTGTTACTTGAATTTATTATTCCGCTACCGGTTTTGACACATCCGAAATTAAAATTATAAGACAAATAGCCCTAAACAATAAAACTAAATGGATATAAACCTTAGTTAATAAAAAACAATCGGTTTTACCGATCATAAATTATTATTTTTAAAAACCAGTCCAAATTAGAATGGGGGGGGGGGGAGTAAATAAAATCATATAATTAAGTCGTCACAATGTAGATTAACCGCAGTTTTAAAATGGCCTTGAACGCCGAAATAGCTGTCACAATAATAAAGACAAAAAATATTTGCTGAAACTTAATAATAATATTATTAAATATGATTTAAATAAAAAATAAATAAATAATAATACAATTAAGTAACTACATAACATTATTTTATTATATCTGCAGCTAACTGTTCACATGCTCTTGAATTTGTAAAAATATTGTCTAAACTAAGAAATTATGATACTTTCAACATTCAATAATTTATTTTCAAAAATATTTACGTCGTTAGTAATACGTACATGGAATGACCTTGATGGAAGTTTTTTTACAGGTGTGTAAATCAAATCATTTAAGCCTATTAAGGGTCGTGCCTGGCGGAACAAATTATACTAAATGCATCTAACAGGAGACTAGAGAGGATAATCGGTTGGCCGATCGCTAATGAAAAACGGGCCCAGTCATCCTATCATTATTCAGGTGAAACCATTGGCTTTCTCCCTCCTGCGCACGCGAGATGCACGCGGGAGAGCGAGGTGGGATAGGGCATGTCGTGACGGTCGTGACGCCGCTCAGGAACACGAGCTCATCTGCAGTTGACACCCAGGGCAGCATTCTAAATTCAAGACACCGTATACCACTTCCAGGCTGACTAACCCAGTCACTTGTGCTTCTGGTTCCGATACCATCCGCCTTTTATAAAGAACATACACTGATTTTACGTAAATATTGGCAAACCTTTCTTTTCATTGGCTCGAGAGGTTGGAGATTCGGGCAGTACACACAATGGGCTACTAGTCTTAGTGCACAGCTTGACACACTAAATAATCATCAAAATAATAACAATAATAAATGAATTTAAAATTATTTTGTATTCACCACTTTATTAATATACACATATCTACATGTTTCGAAAGCGGTGCTTTCTTCATCAGAAATATATAGAATACTAACAAATAGTAATGTTAAGTATAGGACAAATGATGTTAATAGAAAAATATTATAAAACATTGAAAAACAAATTTATTTAGTAATTAAAAAGGAAAATATTTTTATTATTAATAATATTAAGAACACAAATTCAAGAGTTAGCTAATTAATTTTTTTTATTAAATTTAATTAACTATTAACACTTTTTTCTGATTTCTAAAATTTCAAATTTATCTAATTGTTAACCGGTTGTATTTGTATGTAAATTTTTTAAACCTTTATTTATATCAAAATAATTATTGGTTTCTAATATACGGTTTGCAAATTCAGAATAATTGTTATCATTTAAACACCTTAAGTGTTCCTTAACTCTAATACTAAATATCCAGAAGTCTTTCCTGTGTAAAAATACTTGCAATCTAATAAAATAATCTATAATCGCTTTCGAAACGTGTTGATATGTATATATTAATAAAGTGGTGTATACAAAATAATTTTAAATTCCTTTATTAATACTGATCCACAAAGTGAATACCAATCTTTTGAATAAATTATAATAATAATACTTGGATGACAAGTTTTTGTGAAAAATCGGCTCAGCGTCCTTGAGGGTACCTTGTGCAAATATTACTTGCTAGGGTTTATCTCATTATGTACAAACAGATGTAGAAACATTACCTGGTGGTCACTACAGATTAACACGTTGTGCTATAAAGTTTTCGCTTGTGACGATATGATTTTGGACGCGCAGGACACAATATTAGAAAACCCTTCACATTGCATGATATTGCAGTTACCGTTTAAATCCTATTTGTCATTGATATTATAGTTATGCGAAGGTTATTGGCAAAGAAGAGTTGGTATTTATTTTAAACATTATTTTATTTATAAACTTAGCGGGTAGGTAAATGAAGGACTAAAGGAGAAACGGATTATTTTTTTATTTTTTTAAATTCATTAAATCGGCATCAGCGACGTCACCGCCTGCAAAAGATATATGTGTAACGTTGAATGAAAATTTACGCGACGTAATAATTATTTGAAATTAGTACTAACTAACCATCACGCCGATTCCCCGCAGGGGTAGGCAGACAGGACGGACCGCCAAACAACTCGATCTTGGCATACACTTCTTGCTTCATTCACATTCATACCTTGAAATGGGTTTGAAACAATAAATTGGTTTGTAACAACATTAAATTCATACATATCGTAAATTGGTTTGAACAACATTAAATTCATACATATGGTAAATTGGTTTGAAATAAAATTAAATTCATACATATCGTAAATTGGTTTGAACAACATTAAATTCATACATATCGTGAATTGGTTTAAAACGACATTAAATTCATACATATCGTAAATTGGTTTGAACAACATTAAATTCATACATATCGTAAATTGGTTTGAACAACATTAAATTCATACATATCGTAAATTGGTTTGAACAACATTAAATTCATACATATCGTAAATTGGTTTGAACAACATTAAATTCTTACATATCGTAAATTGGTTTGAATAACATTAAATTCATACATATGGTAAATTGGTTTGAAACAACATTAAATTCATACATATCGTAAATTGGTTTTAAACAGTAAATTGTTTGACGCTTAACCGTCGGTCGAGACTAAATTTTACACTCAGTAGTGTTTAGCTGACAAGCGATTACACCACAAAATTACAATAAAAATTAGGGCAGTTTTATTTCAATTTAGTTTTTAAATATAAACAGCAGTAACCACAAATATTAAAAAAAATAGCTAGACATTATAAAAAAAAAATACATAAAATATTTCTCTAGGGTTCATTAACCTTATTACGTATATCTGATAAAATTGTAAATATGCTTTGATGGTACGGAAGGACCTCTAAACCTACCTCAATTCAACATTAACTCGAAATAAAACACCTTTATTCACCGAACTTAACACTTCATACAGTGAGTTCGACTTATTCAACTCAGCCCCTCATAATTTGAAACCCAAAATCAATAAATAACATTTACACGATACATATTACTCTACACAGACTAGATCCTTTCCCTTCCCCTCCCTTCCATTATCCTACCCTCTTAGGCTAACCTCATAGGTAACTTTTCTTTTTTAATTGAATAATTTAAATACGTAAATGAAAATCTGTTATTAATGCCATATATAATAATTATTGGAAACTGTTGGTTTTCCAATTAAAATAAAATAAAATAACACACCAAGGAAAGAATTGAATTAAATTTTACTCGTGCAACTGCATTATTGATGTTCTATTTCATGCTTAAGCATCTCCTATTTAATTAGAGCCGAAAGAAACGTGCTTTATAAGTCCTCTAACTTCGCAACCGTAACTCTGTCATAACATACGTATATTTTAAAACATATGCATTCAAAAAGAAACGTGCTTTATAAGTCCTCTAACTTACGCAACCGTAACTCTGTCATAACGTACGTATATTTTAATTCATATGCATTTAAAAAGAAACGTGCTTTATTAGTCCTCTAACTTACGCAACCGTAACTCTGTCATAATGTACGTAAATTTTAAAAATGCATTTAAAAAAGTCCTCCAATTTCGTAACCTTACCCCTTCCGTACCGTACGTAAATTTTTAAATATATACATAGATTTTAGAACTTTCTCCCCTCCGAGTAGAGGGAATAAAAAATGTTTTCGTTTTCCAATTGCTGGCATTAACGTGGCATTTTTTTGAATTTTTCATAGGATCTTTATAATTTGAAAAGTGATTTTTGTGTTTAATTTAGACTTCAGCAACCCTTACAAAAATTATTTTTGTCTTGAAATGTTTTTTATTGTTAAATTTTTTCATGTTTTCTTTTTAAATTATAAAATAGTTGTATTTTTTGTATACCCTAAAATATTATGATAATCACGCCCTTATATCACAATGTAAATTGAAGAAATGCACACGTGAATTGCTTAGCTAGGCTAGCCGGTTAGTGCTTACCTAAAGTTACTTATAGAATAAATAAAGAAAAATCACGCACCGGTGCATAAATGTAACCACAACCCGCAACACTGTAAATAACTAAATGTGTAAAAAAAAAGTTAAGGTTTATTAAAAATATCTTACGCTTTTTATGGTCATTTTATAAATATTCTCCACACCTAAAAATTATGAATATTTCAAATAAATACCAACCCTTCATATGACACCAAACTTCTTATGAATGTAACATCAATAGAAAAGGAGCAACAAATAGCAACTGTAAAAATCATCTCTAAGCTTAAATTTTCTAACGGTGTTCATCTGAAGCGACTTGCCAGGTTTGTTGTTTTTTTACGTTATGTTTTGTCTGTATATGTTTGTACATAATTAGAAAAGAATAGAAAGTAATATTTGTACAGCGCCCTTGAGGTGATTTTTAACGGAAACGGCGCTATACAAATCATCCAATTATTATTATTATTATTAGAGACCTAATGTTTTAGACCTAAAGTATTGAACAAAAAAACCTACGCCAAAATACTACATTAATTCTACAATTTTTTATCAATCCTCAAATTTATGTTTTATCACTATCAGTTTTAATCCAGTCCTTATTAGTTACTTATTAATTAACTTATTAGCTAAAAACATAAAGCTAAATCAATTCCTTGGTGATTTCTTCCTAGCAAAATTTTCCTAGCATTGTCCCGTTTTAAAGCAATAAATCGTAGGAATAACATGCATTATTTAGCTGAAAGACGACCGAAATGATTGGGTGAGGAGAGAGGATAGGAAACGGGACGGTAAATTGCAACACCGTGGGAGAATGGCCCTAGACAACATATTTAATATTAATGAAAACTACAATGCTTTACAGGGAACGCGCCGCGAGGAGAACGTTTTACAGAATGCATTCATATTTTGTTGTGAAGATACTCGAAATAGCTATAGTAAAAATGTAGATAAGTGTGCAATTAATGTTAAGATGAGCTTCATAAAAAATATACATAAAAATTATTAATTAATAAATAACTATTGTTTTTAACAATTTGTAACAAATGGAAGGGAAGGGAAAGGATCTAGTCTGTTTAGAGTAAAATGTATTATGTGAATGTTATTTATTAATTTTAGGTTTGAAATTATAAGGGGCTGAATTGAATAAGTCGAACTAACTGTATGAAGTGTTATGTTTTGAGTAGGTGTTGCACTGAGGTAGGTTTAGTGTGTGGTTTTGTTTGATTTTACTGTTAGCCACTCATAATTAAGTTCGTTGAAGTAATTCAGAACTATTTTTTTGTAAAAACAGTACGACTGCGGAATTTCTACAGCTTTCTAATGACGAAATCCCGAAAAAATAGTCCCAAAAATCGAGGTATCGTACAAAACAGTTTTGTAATTTCTCAATCCTTTCTGTATGTGATATATACTTAGGTTTCCAGACTTGAGAGGCACACTCCAAAGAACTGCGCACATACGTAAAGTACAGCATTTTCATTGTGTTTCTCTTTTTTAAATGTTTGCAGGTTCTGAATATAAAGAAATTAATGGAAAAATCAGTAGAGTACCTGCAAAATAGTATGCACATAGCCACACTTAAGGCTCCATAACCCCTGCGCCAATAATATCTCGCAGCCTCATCTTCTCGAAGAGACGCAAAGTGCATCACCCATTTCCCTCCCACAATGCGTCTGTCTTGCAGATGGGTGACCTTGACAATGCAGGCTGACCTCACGTGACCAAAATGGCCGCCGGCTGTCATTCGGCCGCTGTGAATTATGTGTGCAGGGCGTGATTCGTGAACCCGTCATTTTTTGCGCCCGAGCCAGCCTGCGGACCGAGCGGGCTTAAGTGCTGTGTATCTCTAAACTTGAATATGAGAGCCTAACTTCATATTTAAGCTGTGATACAAAAAAACTAGATTGCTATTTGCATCAACAAAAATGACTGATGATATTATGAAGTTCACTGTGATAAGTTCAAGTTATATTGCACATGAGATTTAAAAAAAAATCATCAGTTAAGAGAATTCTTGTTTCCCTGAGAACACTCTTAATTGCATAATATTCTTCGTCCATGAGAAATAGGTAACGGTTACAACGGAACTATCGGCGGTACGCAGAGTATAATAATAATAATTGGATTACTTCCATAGCGCCGTTTTCGTGGGAAAATAACCTCAAGGGCGCGTTATAACATAATTTATATAACATATCACTTAGACGTATAACTAATATCTTACAGCTATAATTTATTACTAATGGCTTACAAGTAAGATTCATAACTATTGACTTACAACTAAGACTTATAGCTAGCGATTAACTACTGAGACTTATTATTAGTGACTTACATCTATGGCTTATGGCTATGGCTGGTGACTTACAATTTAGACTTAAGTAGGTATATATAAACATGTATATACAACATTTCACAGCTCGCTACATTTGTAAATATTCTGAAAACTTTGAAATTTTGGTCAAATCATAAAGCAGAGGTTCCCAATCTTTTTTTAACTTAAAATATGATAAAATCAAAATAAATGTAGGTACAGTGTGAGAAATAATAACTCTCCTTTCCGTGGACTCTATACCCCAACACAATCTTTACATCACGCACGTTCTCCATTATGTTAGCTTTTTGCTCTCGATAAATATTTATATTCATATTTTTGGTATTCAATTATGTAGAACATTATTTTTCACATGATAACAGGTCCCGAAAAACTTGGATAGGTGTTATAAAACCGTAAAGAAAATGACAAAAAAACATTAATTCATCTATAAAATGATAGAATAATAGAACAATTCATTTTGTTGAAAGATTCTTTCAATGATGTACCTAAAAATATTTTTGTTGCTCCTTCAATCCCTATTCAGTCCTTCGCCGCCCCCTTGTAACTCTACACTGCCCCCCATTTGCCCTCGTGGCCACCAGCGCCCCCTTGGGGGCGATATCGCCCACGTTGGGAATCTCCAGTATAAAGCCTCATTTTTCATAGTTAACTAATCAGTTACCAGCTATGGGCGTAGTCCTAGGCTTGTCCGAGTGTTAGTCGAGCGTCCTATCCACTGGGCTATCGACCTAATCAAATACCTTGCCGTCATTCATTTAATTCCTTGCCGGCAACCCGGGCGTTTATTGGCATATTAGTTGATACAGATACATGTACTTTACCCGTCTCATTAGATGGCGTCGTTTTTTGCTTTATGTGTTGAGGGGTTTCTTTTGGGAAGATATTGAATATGAGAGGTGCGTTTTTTGGTAAAAGTGGATTAAATGTTAGGTACATGAAACTGGTTGTTAGATTTAACTTTTTGATTTATCGACAAAATGGTTATCAGTCCTCATAATCATAATACCAGAGAAAAGCAACTAGACAAGCTAAATATACCTATGTGTAATACTAATTTTGGTCAAAGAAGCTGTGAATTTTTAGCTGTAAAATTAAACAATAAACTCCCACTTAGTTTCAAACAAAGTAATTTGATCAATAATTGCATTAAGTCCAGCAAAACTTGGCATAAGGAATTAACAGAAGAAGAACTGACAAGTAGTATTCTTAAAACAACGTGGCAGAAGTTACTCTAAATACCCTACCCAAGCCTTGAAGCTGAAATATAGCAGTCACTGAAACTTCCTTATTCAAAACCTAGTTCACCTCAGCACAGGATCTCCTAGTGAGGAGGACCTATAATAATATCTATTTTTTATATTTATACCTTACCTTAAAATGTAAAAATTATAAAGAAATTAATAAAAACTATTTTTAAAAAACGTGATTGTGAGTGAGATATGTGGGAAGGAGATCATTTTATTCAAATATTAAATATGTGTTTTTTTATAAATAGCTTCCTGTTATCAAATTTCTGATATCAAAATAGCTTTAAATGTTAGTTTAACCCACTTTTTTTAATCCGACTTGTAAAACATGTAATTGCATACGTTAATTTTAATGTGCAATGTGCGTATGTAAATTAATACGATTGCTCTATCTAGTGAAGTCCATTTCAATGTTAATATGGAAATAACGAGCAGGCAATCTTCTAGGATATGTGCTTTTTCAAGAATACGGATTTTAATGAAATCGTACCTATATTGAGTTACAATACACCGGCTTTATGAGATATGGAATATTGTTCGAAACATTTAACCTCAACGAACGAATTATAATAAACATCAATTTTGCTAATAGCATTCGACATGGAATAGGTTTAATCTTCCATAAGCAGAGTTCAATCATTCGGTATATAATAATGTTAATTTTCTCTGAAACATCTTATAACGATATCTATGATCCAATATGTATTTGAATACATTTGAACCCTTTACTCAAATGGAAATTAAACTTTTGTCCAGTAAAATACCAAACCCGAACAAAGTCGATACGGACGAATAAATACTACTTAGATGTAAAACAATAATAAAACCAACAGAATATAAAATATGAACAAATATTATTATAAATAACTACATACTCGTATTAAATATTAAACCACATTCAAAACCACAGGCAACAGTCGTCTGAAAAATTAATGAATGAAATAAATCCATAAACTAAACATATTGAACCACTTCAATTCGATATAATAATCTCGACCGTTTTCGGAAGTAGCCTTCCCTCATCAGAAATATATTAAAACTAAACTAACTCGTCTCTTCGGAAAGTCATGTACTCGTATATGAATGGTTCACTTGATACCTACTTAATAACCACTACTCTGATAAGCACACATAAAAGAAAACACAATTGCTTTGATTGCATTATTCTTTGGTTGAGAAAAACTTTATGTTTTGTGTTATTCGAATAATATTTTAAAATCCTTTTAGTAAAAAAATTGTGCTTGCGAATAATAATTAATAAATTTAATTCAATATTTGAATATTAATTAAAATTGAATTTTAATTCTAGACTCGTAGAAAAAGTCAACAGATGTCCCTTAATAAAATAAAAATCAGATAGTTATATCCGAGACACTATCCAATGTTTGCAAATAAATTCGGGTAGAATCTTTTAAGTATGATAAAAAGATAGCATCCAAAAATATATGAGAATTAATTAATTGAGGATAATATTGACAGTTCTCAGAAATCGAGATATGATACCGATAAGTATTACGGGACAGATTTTGGTAGCCGTAAGTACAGGCATGAAGTTCTGAGTTCGAGTTTTCGCTGCTACCGTTACTTTTTTTCTTTTATGTATTTTTTCGGCTTCATGTTTCAACAAGTAATAATTTCAATGTAATAACAAGACAAGATTAATGTTTTCTATGAATTACCCGAGTATCGTAAGTCGTATCACACCTCGAATCAAAGTTTCAAAAACAAATCCCTGCCTACTTCATACTTTGACTGTTTGAACGCTACTAAAAGGTAAGAATTGCGCTTCCTGCAAGAAAAATAGAGCTTTCACAAGATGTGCTTTTAATATTTTTGACTTGTGTGGGGAGACGCTACGTCGCCTAAGTGCATCGTTTATTTTTCCTACACTGTTTGTAAATAAAAAGTCTCCCCAGAACCTTGTTCCAGCATATCATGCGGCCCTCTTGCAATATGCACAAAATGCATTTTTATTTAGACCAAGACGTATTGCATTGTCGCATTTGAGTCTGGTGCAAAAAGGTAACATTTAAGAAACTCGATTTTTCAGGGAAAAATATTTATTGTTCGTATTTTTATAGCAGAAATATTTTTTTCACTATACGATAATAATAATAGTTCTTGATTCCAGAAGGTATGAAGGGTTATTGCAATGCAATACGTTCCATAATCGATAATAATACAAACAAATAAATAAAAATAGGTACGTAAAATAAAAGGAAGAAAAAATATCGAAAAATATTAATTAGTAAAATATGCAAAATAAGACATTAACAAGTTTATGGTGGATATTTGACGGTCTCCCGTCTCCAAAGGGCTATCAAGGGAGACTCCATCCATTCAGCCGTGGCAGTAATGATGGTATTATTGGATTGGCGTACTCTGCACCATAGGCTTCCCATGCGGTGGCGGAGAAGTGCCCGAAAGAGTGCACTCGTCCTACCAGGAACATTTCTGTAACGCTTCAGTGTCTTGGTAGACGGAGTAGTTGGCGATATGCATTATTGTAGGTGACATTTATCTATTGCCATAGGGATGAAGTATAATGCACACACAGTTTTGACGTATACAGAGATGTGCAGAATGTGTTGAACAGTATTCTTTTGACGTTTACGATGCAAAGGTGAAAACGCCTTGACAGCATACCTGCTCTAACGGATATCGCTCTTCTTTGTCTCTCCATATCCTTAATATCCTTCATATACTAGAAAAATGTTGGAAAAATAAACTTTTATCAGATTTTAGGTATAGCTGTAATAGAAGAAAAAATATTATTTTACCCGCAAAATAGTAAGAATTGTCTCTGTATGACACTATTGGGTAAGTGGGTAAGTAGGTATCTAGGTAAATGTAAAAGTTCTTTAAAATTTTATTTATGTATTAGATTTTTTAAATACACTTGAAACTATTACGATACAGGCCGCACATGGTAATGAACCTCGGAAAGAAGATTTTTTAAATATTTTTATTTCTAAGCTTACAAACAAATTAAAAATCCTGGATTCTGATGATCGTAGGCCTAAAGTAGGAAACTAAAGCAGGAAGTGGGGACGCAGTAGTAAGCGAGAAATAAGTTCCTTGGAATATTAATCCTCATAACTAGAAGCTTCGCAGCTAGTTAACTAGCAGCGCGTGGTCATTTAAACGGAAAAGGACAGACCCATTAAGATTTGCAAATTCAGAATAATTGTTATTAACCGACCTGCCTTTGGGTTATTTTTCAAAAAGTAGGTAAAAAAACATCGGGTTTTTTTTCCACGTGCTTGGAGTATCACTGATTAGCGGCGTGACTTGTATGGGAGAATACGAAAACAACCGAACACATCCGTTAGCTTCGGCTGACCTCGGCATACTAAAAGCGATAACGCAGGAACGAACTTGATGTGTACGACGTATCACGAACGTTTTGTGGGTTTCGGTTATCGTTATTTTTTAACCTGAACGTACGGGATTCGGTTTGTTGCGTTCGGGCGATGATATAGCGGCCGTATCACGTACGTTCGTATGGTTAGGGCGGTTAATAAAAAAATGTAGGTATTCCTTAACTCTAATACTAAAATTTATTGAAGTCTTTCCCATGTAAAATAAGTTAAAATCGTTACATATTAATTTATGTATCGCCGATTTATTTAAAATATTAGTTTTATCGTTTTTATTCAAAACAATATATTTTTAAAAATTTATTGTTATTATAAAAAGCTGGTTGGATAGTATTTGGGATGTTTTTACTTAATAGGTATTATTATTTAAATACGTGACACGTGTGTATTAATAACGTTGTAATTACAATCTCATTTTTAATTCATTTGTTTATGATGACGCCGCAAAGTAAATACAAATCTTTTGAAGAAATTGTAAATTTGATGTACCTATCAAATTAAGAATCGTTGCTCCCTTATCATATACAAGAAATCCTCTTTTCTTATAAGGTATATACGACTAGGAATAATCTTTAATTAAATATATTTTTAAATACTTCCAATGGAACTTATAACAAATAAAAAAACGATAAAAAATACTTAAAAAGCAGTAGATTGACGGATTTGGAATGGAATCAAGGAGGTTAAAACTTCCCAAGAGTTATGGTCATTGGAGTTAGCAAGTTACGCGCTTAGTTTGAAAGGGGAGCGAGTGTTATTCAGGCGTTTCTCGAAGATGAAAAGTTAGCATGCAGCCTTTTTACGCGGGTTGGATCCAGAAGATGTGGAATATGTTTGCCATATTAAAAGCGTAATATAAACCGAGAACGTCGCCACGTAAGAACATTCTACCTTCAACACTCCAGTAAACACTACAAAAGTTTCCAGAGGAAGTTTATTTTAAACTGCCGGTATGCTCCTTCCCACACACGTGGCCAAATTTATGCTTATTCCATTTTAGTGCCTACCCACAAAATACCGCGCAGTATAATATCATGAAGGTACGGACAGACCTTTGTGGGGCCTACGTCATTATTTATTTGCTAAACTTATGTACCTGCCCGTTTTCCGCGAAACAGGGCGAAATATTTGAATACACGACGAATTAGATTAAGGTAGCTAAGAATGTAATCAAATTTTATAACAATTAAAATGTAAAAAAAAACGTTTTTTAAAATTTGTTGTTCTCAGTTTGAAAAATAATATCTCAACGGTCGCATTCCTTGCAATACTTGTGTTAGACTTACGATCGTCCCAAGAATCCTTAAATAACAGTACACTTCCAAGTACACTTACAGGAGTATAAATAATGAAATGTAAAGCAAAAATATCAAAAGAGCAAGAAAATATATAGAAAATAACGTAACCTAATATACATAGAAAATAACATATATGTAATAGTTCAAGCATGCAAATTAAAACAACAATTTAAAATATTCACGAGTAGCAGACTCACTGAGATGAATATTTTAGATATTATAATACGAGTATAACAATTTAGACGCTAGGGGTGTAAATAATCAAATATAAAGTAAGTACAAATAACCACAGGTTTGTGGTATATACACAATTATTTGGTATCGGGGGTGGTAAACTATGATTTTATATAAATTTTTTTTAATTGAATTTTTTTTATTTTTAAATATGCTTTATTATGTTTGTACATTGTCGGCCGGTTTCTGGTGATTTCAACTTTCTCCAATACCCGAAGCATAATAACAGTTCGTGTGATTACGGTCCTGGAGAAGGTTGAGATAAACCAGTCGACAATGTATAAATGTAATAAAGTGGTTTAAAAAAAAACCATTTAATTATAGCGTCAAGTCACAAAGTGATTGTTGTCGGTAATTTAATAAATTTTATTAATCGGTGTTTCCATATTCTGATTTAAAAAAAAAAATTAATACCGCACACGAGTCACAACTTCTCCCAATCGTCTGGGGCCAGTGAGACTATGGCATCCCTAATTGAGGAATGTTGCGAGGGTGAAGGTAGTGGGTGAATTTAAACGGGCTTTAAAAACAAACTTATTTAAAAAATCCTACTGTCTATAAATTTTAATTTCTCTTCAATTTATTATAAAAAGTCATTTCCTCGAGCCTCTGGTAGTTGTTTGGTTTCGGTTTCCTCCGAATATATACATTTATGTGAAGTCCGTTATTGCTGAACATAACCCGACTCATGTCTTAAAATGTTACTATTTGTGTAGTAATATTGTGAATGTGTTATTTTTGTATAGCCATATGTATACTGTATAATATTTTGTAATTTTTTTTATGAATATGCATCTAAGGAGTACTGTAGGAGAAGTATTAAGAATAAGCAAGAATGTATGTAATATGTTAAGAATGTATAAATAGAATGTAAAAATAGCACTGCATGATACCACTGAATGGAGTTATTATAAGGGGAAGAGGAAGATGGGGAAATACCTTGCTATTCAGATCTGGTCACCAAACACGACTAAAAGCCATTTCAACCAACGTTTCAATTCTGAATGGTGGTCTTTCACCAGGGCAAAACTGAGAATATCTTCCACTCTGGAACGTGCGCAAATATACTATAAATTATTTTAAATGAATTAATTGTGAAACAACACAAATGAATTAAATTAAATATATTTGCGCACGCCGGGATTTGAACCCGCGACCTTCGGATTCGTAGTCGAGAGCATTACCCCTCGATCACGCAGGCCGTCTAATTTTATTTATTCATATTATAAATTTATTGCATATACACCAAAGTTTAAGGAAAATTCAGTCTGAAGATGACCGTGATATGCTGAAATCGGTAAGGTCAAAAAAGTTAAAATATCGTTTTTAATAAATAGTTGAATTAAGAATTATAATAATAATAAATAAAAAAACTAAGCATAATATTATGTTCATTATCCATGAATCAGCATCGTTATAAAATAACTTAGATTCGATAATGGTACTGTATACAGGAAGTATCGTAATCGTATAAACCCTAAACTGCTAGATACAGTAATGAGTATTGAGCATAGAAAATTCATTCCTACCAGTTGAACAGTGGCATGCATTACTCTATAACCAAAGATAAGGTGTGTATAGTTTTTCAATTTCGGGTGTGAATTGTGCATTTAATATTAGAAAATGACTTTTTTTATTTATTTGTTGTCACATAGAAACAATTATCAATGAAGAATTATAGAAAAAATATTTTAAAAATTATGGAAAAAAGTACATTTTTATTAAAAAGTACAAAAAAATTCTCTTACAATTTAAAAAAAAATTGAAACCGACCTCGCTAAGTTAATCACCTCTAAAATCGAGAACAAAATAGATAATATTCAAACAACGACAAATGACGTCTTAAAAATAGTAGACGACCTAAAGCCATCGAATGCTTGTGGCCAGATAAAGTTTCAATAAACCTGCTTAAAGAAATAAAATCATTTCCAATCTAAGCTTCTAATCCGGAATATTCCCTGATCATTTAAAACACTCAATTATTACATTGATTCACAAAAACAGAGATAAGACGCAGATTCAAAATTACTTTATCTCTTCTAAATTCGGTCTCAAAAATTATTGAAAAATATGTAAAGAACCGTCTCACCATTTACCTTGAACACAAAAACATCCTTTCAAAGAGATAATATGGCTTCCAACAAGGATTATTGCTAACGTAAACCGTATCCAATAATATCGACGGAGGAATTAAATGCATCGCGATCTTCCTCGATCTAGCTAAAGCTTTTGACACTATCTCGCACAAAATTATTTTGAAAAAACTAGAGCTAATTGGTATACAGGGCAACTATTTAAATGGCTGGGTAGTTACTTAGAAAGCAGAAGCCAAAGAGTTAATATCAATGATACTCTAAGCGATCCAGCAAATATGGTATTTGGTGTACCACAAGGAAGTACTTTAAGGCCTATTTTGTTTAATTTTTACATTAATAACATATATAACAGTAACCTTACTGATCACATCATCACCTTTGCCGATGATACAGTCTTGATTTATGAACGTAAAATCTGGAACGAAGTTCATAGTAAAGCAGAAATTGGTATAAACAAGGTTATGCAATGGCTAGACTATAACCTCCTTACTCTCAATACAGATGAAAACAAATGCATACGTTTCAGTGCAACGCAAGCGAGACAACTTAAATAAATGCTTAACATTACTACTCACCTTTGCAATGAAACAAATGCCTGTACTTGCAATAACTTAGAATGCGTAGATAGTTTAAAATATTTAGAAATCATCATTGATAAATTTCTGAAATGGGAAAAACGCATGAATTTAGCTGCCACAAAAGTCAGAAAACTTTTTACGACTGTTGCAAATATTCTATTTGAAAAATATCTAAAATCAATTATTTTATATTCTTTCATGTTTATGTACTCGTATATTAATATGAACTAAACTTATCAATTTGACTGTCCTGAACGGGATTTGTTCCTAGTTGGGCAGTTAAGGCCTTCTTAAATATTTTTGTAAATAACGTGCGTTTCAAATAAATATTAGTATTATTATTACATTATTTTTAAATAATAACAAAAGTATTTTTTGTTATTTCATAACATCCATGTAACGTGGTTGAGGTATAAAACGATTATAATATTATTGCGACAACGTAATGACGACAGCCCATCACATGGTTTCTGTGAAAAGGGTTTTTTTATGACAATGGCCAGAGGTCAGAGGAAAGTTCGTGCCCGTGTTCTATTACCAGGTTTAACTGTAACCTTTTAACTCAATACGACAATGGTGACCTCCGCTGTTTGGTGGTAAAGCCACTCGAATTTGGATTGAAGAAGGTTGCGTGTTCTTATTATTCTTATTATTTTGAGAATTTGAGAACTCGGAATGAAAGATTGCGGGTTCGTTTCTTGTTAAGGGGTAAATTAAAAGATTGGATTTTCTTGGTTTCTTTTGCTGAATTCTCTGAAATTTCTTTTATTCTATTATGTAATTCGCGAGTGTTTGATTCTGTGACATTAAAAATATTCTAGTATTGGAAGACTGAATTTTTAATTTATTTATTGAAACACACATTTAAAAAAAATGAAAAGTAAGAAAGCTTTGACTGCCCAACTGGGAACAAATCCCGTTTTAGGACTGTCAAATTGACAAGTTTAGTTCATATTAAGTGCCATTACAGAAAAAAAAACAGAAGGGAAAAGGGTAGTATTGACGTAGAATGGTATATATATATATATATATAATATCTAGAAAAAAATATAATAAATAAGTATAAAGAGATTTGAAGAATAGTACAGAAAAAAGCTTTTGAACGTACCTATGAAGAGATGAGAAAAACAAATATTGTAGAGTATACAATTGTGTATGTATGTTTGATAGGTACTGGTTGGTGCTATAAGGAGAAAAAAATCGTTTAAAATTTAGTACTAAAAAAGATAAGTATGAGCCGACAACGAAACTCAGGGATGCAGCCCGAAGAAAAAAAAATGTATCAATAATCGGTCTTTCAATATCATTGCCCATTCTATTTCACCAAATTACACGTCTTTCAGCTTCTATTGTCGAAAAAAATTGAAGGTTGAATTAGTTATATAATCTAGTTATTCCCCGTGAACATCATTATAATTACAAAATCGAATCCATTCAAAGAAAATTAACCCGTGTGATTGCATATCTGATCAATTTGGAACGTATAATGATCGAATTTTGCACTATAAACTAAAATCTCAGTCAGTCGGACGTAAACTTTCTGATGTATTCCTTTTATACAAAATTATACATGCATCAATTGATGCACCAAACATTTTATCACAAATCAACATTAATAAACCAACAAGGAGGATAAAAGACGTTTTTTTTTAATATGTAAGTTTTGGGAATATTGCCTGTTTTATGTAATAAAATAAAATAAAACAAAAGTAACCTTTAAACTCTAAGTAATTATTTATTTGTTCTTAGTAGTCTACAAATCTACATAACTGAATATGAAAAATTTTTCTAACTAATAAAATACTGTTAACAATAATGAGATGAAAATTTCAATGAAGCGGACGTGTATTGAAATGAAACAGACCTTTCTGTGAACTCTATGTAAATATATAAACCCAAAAACAAAACGAAAAACTATTGGCAGTCATGCCGTTATCTCAGCACGCCGCCATTTTGACGGTTCCCTTTGTCTAAGGCCCGGTATTTTAGTTGCTCTTTAAGCTCGTTATGAGAGATATTCACGTTCGTCAAGTTGCTCTATGGTAGAAACCGTGTAAAAATTAGCCGACTGATGACATTCCTGAGTACATACCGGGCCTAAGTCTGACATGCGTAAAACCTATCTGTAAAAGGAAATATCATTGTTATTCTTTGAGTCGTCTGAGCCTGTTGATTTTTTATCTTCCACATATGTTCAAACTTCTTGAAATTTATGAGGATTGAATTGAATAATTTCTTCAGAAGATTGGTATTCACTCTGTGGCGTCATTATTAATAAATGAATTAACTCTTACTTTGTATTCACCACTTTATTAATATACACATATCAACATGTTTCGAAAGCGATACTTTCTTTATCAGGAGTATATAGAATACTAAAAAATAATAATGTCAAGTATAGACAAATGATAAACATAGAACACAATAATGCAAAATATAAAAATTACAAACATAAACAAAAATTGATTAAAGTAGTATGTAAAGTATGTAAGTAATTAATCAAAAATTGTAATAAAAAATGATTGTAATAAATTCTAGAAATTATAAAAGAAATTATTTTTATTATCAAAATTAATATGAAAATAAATTCAAGATAATAGCTATTTAAAAAAAAATCATTGCTTATTAGTTTTAATTCACCATTAACGCTTTTTCTGATTTCTAAAATTTCCAATATGTCTAATCGTAAACCGGTTGTATTTATATACAAAAATTTTAAACCTTTATTTATATCTAATATCTAATACAATTGTTATCCGTGAACATACTTGTGGCCTTTTTAATATACACGTGTCATGAGCTAGACAAATTTTATAATTTTTTGAATCACTGTAATTTTTATAAATGAATGCATTGTGAAGAATAATAAAGCAATTAGAAACAAATATAATGCTCTTATCAACGATATACTACAAAATGTGTCGTGCAAATCATAACTAAAACTCAAACGAAAAGAAAAATGTTCATTTCATTGACACTCTCCCTTACTTAGAACAGGTAGTCCCATATTCGAATTCACCTCGAATATTAAAATCAAGTACCTACCAATAAAAACCTTCTACCGTTTTTTTTTAATTCTCCCGGGGACAGAAATTTCAGAGTTGTTTCCAGGGGAAAAAAATGTAAGTATCGATTTAATACATATTTCAACAGATATTGGCACTATACTCAAATATCAGTTTCCTTTTAAAAAACGTATGAACGAAATTTGAAAAAAAAAACTGAGCTATTTATAAAGAAAAATAAAATTACAATGGTTTAGAAGCTATTTACTAAGCTAAAATGTATTATTTTGTTAAAGCAGACCTTTACCATTGACCTTGGATAAATCACCTATATAATATAATATTTGATAAATCTATCATTTACAGTTTGTATTATCTAGTCTATCCTAAGCCTGTCTTATTCAATAAATGAAAAATATTCACATTTATTTATTTCGTAATGTTTTACAAAAGTTGCAAAAAATGTTACCTTACTGGGGTACCCGTTCTAAGGTCGCATTGAACCTTGTATTGTGTATGGATTATAAATTATGTCAAGTTTTTTGTAAGTTTGTTAAATTCTTTTAGTGAGTTTTCGTAATTATGTCAAAATATTAGAAGAGGAAAATAATAACGCAAAAAATGAATAAAAATCCTAAAGTCTGGGTAAAACATACATCAAAGCGAAACAACGGTGAGTAGAAAATACTCCCAGTTTCGCCCTGGCGAGAGACCAGACCCGAGTGGGTCCGAGCAGGTGAGTGTTTAGTGTTTAATGACCAGGGGCGCTATTCACGTTCTTTTTAAGGAAGATTCCTTACGTTTTTCCTTAGGGTTACAGACTTCTTGATTAACTGCGGAATTCCGGTGAGACATAGTAAAAATAAGTAAATAGATTGTCAAGAGATTATTTGAAATCACAAATTGATGAAATATCTTCAAGTGACATAAGATTTTGAACTAAAACTTTTAAAAACAATTATAATTCATTTTAATACGTTTTTATTTTATTTTTAAATATCATAAATAAGTCTTTCAACGAAGAATCATGTTTTATAAAAAGGTACCTATCTCACTAGATAGTAATGACCTTTTTTGTCTCTAGTTCTAAAAGTGACATTTGAATTTGTGCCGACCGAAGAGGTGGGGCATTCCACTTATTTTAAAAAGTCGGTTCCAATTCCGAGTTTAGCCACATTGACTCGATTCCTAGGACTTGGTCTTCGTTCCTTTCGGTCTGCATAGGTCCGCCATTCCGGAATCAAAAATCGTTCATATTATACTAATGAATAGGGACGCTTTTCGTTTCTGACTCCAATCCAAAACCTTTGCCGTTCCTTGAGTGTGAGTTCGAAACGGAGCGAGTCCACCGCCTTCGGATCGAATTCATTGGACTCGGCCGGTCGTACCGACTCTCTTCAATGCCGCGCTTGACGTGAATGCCGAAAATGTCAACATCTATATAATGTTTACTAGCTAATTATGTTTTAAGTAAATAATAACGTAATTGGTAACATACTTAACATTGAGTTTTTCTGCTGTTAAAACATCCCAAATATTGAGTTTTTCTCTTATTAAAACATCGCAAATATTGACATTTTTGATGAATGTCGCTCGCTGAATACAACTGACAGATGTCATCCGAGAGAACCGGTACCGCAGTTAAGTAAAAAGCCTTTAACTCTAAGGAAAAAGTTAAGGAATCCTCCTTAAAAAGAACGGGAATAGCATCCCAGGAGCGCTATTCTGGTTATTTTTAAGGAAGATTCCTTATGCTTTTCCTTAGGCTTAAAGACTTTTTGCTTAACTGCGGAATTTCGGAGAGATATGGTAAAATCCTAAACAGATTGTTAACATATTATTTTAAAACACAAATTGCTGAAATATCTTCAAGTGACACAAGGTTTTGAACCAACACTTTTTAAAACAATTACATTATATTATAATGCATTTCAATATAGTAATCACCTGTTTATTCTGTCACTACTTCAAAAAGTGAAATTTGCCTCCTTCATTTGTATTTCTATTTATAATTATAAACATTAATAGCTAATAATGTTTAAAGTTGATAATGACATAGATGGAAACATTGTAACTAACTTAATATTGAGTTTTGTCTTGTTACAAGTATGCAAATATTGTAATTTTTAACGAATATCATTTGCTGAATGACAGCTGACAGCTGTCATCTGAGAGAACCGGAACCGCAGTTAGGCAAGAAGTCTTTACGCCTAAGGAAAATGATAAGGAATCTTCTTTAAAAAAAACGGGAATAGGCCTCCAGATCCAACTAATAGCCACGCACCAAACCTTCCTCATCTCCTTACCCTAATAACTTAAATTGGGGATAACATAGTCTAACTTCCTCCGGGCCTTAAAATCTTACTGTAGTAAGTATGAACATTGCTTAGATACAACTTAATTTTTACATTACTGCACAAGATTAAAAAAATCTACTTCTTTATCGACCGGCCTCCATCAGGAACAAATTTTAACGTTTTGTCTTTTAAGCAGTCAAATTAACGACACGTTTTAATTGAAACGTTATCATAAAAATGTACGGAGAAAAGTACACTCATGTACACGTGAATTCGTCAGATTTATTTTGTCTACGATCATCGCGCAATAAGGCTCTCAGCCAAGTGTCCCAAAGCGACTGTTCGGTGTTCAGCGGCGCACGCCGTACAGTATTTTGAAGAGGAAAGCTCCGAGCCGCGGCTGTAAAATTCTCCCGTTAGTCTGTACCTACGATTCACTGGGTACCTGTTTGTTACGGCCTTTTACTTTTTACAACCCCGCGAAATAGAAAATACTAGGTGCTCTTTGCAAAAATAAAAAAAATACCTCATATCAGCATATCTTCTTTTTATAATTACTCCACACAGGCCTATATCATCTTCGAGGATGCTGTGTGTAGGGTATTTTAGAGGATATGTAGGTGTGAACCTGTGTCTTGAAGAGACCCGTGTTATAGGGAGTAGGAAACACAGAGGCCGACAGATCATTCCGCAGCCGAGCTGTCGTATACAAGAACGAGTCGTAGAAGTGACCCGCTCTCATTAGACAAATGCCAACCGTGTACAAATGTTGGGCGCGCGTTTTGTGTGTTTCCCGACTGCACACCGGTGCCGCAGGGATCGATGGCGCTAGTTCTTCAAAGCATCCTCCATTAAAATACCGGTAACAAGGACAGAATTCCCACCTGACGTCTGTGCTCCGAAGATTGCAATCCTTTTGTTAAGATAGGCGAATCTATCAAACGGACCACCCGTTTCTGCAAAGAGTCAAGGGTTTTTTTCAGATATTTTGGGGTTCCTGACCAAAAGTGGCTGTAAAATTCCACAGTATGGTGCACTTGTAATTTGTACAGGGTCAGCAGTCGTGTACTATTAAGTTATTTGAGGGTTCTGTACAATACGCCCAGCTTCTGAGAGGCTAACTTTACTCTAGCTTCGATGGAGCCCCCATAGCTGAGCTGGGCACTCAGGATTACACCAAGCATATCAATGGAGGGCTTGTTGGGAAAAATGCTTCCAGTAAAGGAGACTAGATTGTCGTTTCGATCCCTTTTAGACGTAATCAGACATGATTGGGTCTTTGAAACATTAAATTCGATCAGGTTATTCATACCCCAAGAGGAAACCCTCCCGAGGTAACCGTCCATTCTCAGCTTCAAATCCCTCTGAGCCGTTGGAGTTTGTGTGCCCTTTGGGGGGAAATTAATGAACTGACATTGAAAATGATCCAAGATTGTTCAGGGCAGTTTAAAAAGAACAAGTGATACATCTATTTCCTGTGTCGATCTTTTTTAAATACTGTTTCATATTACAGGAACATTGTGTTACTTGAATTAAAGTATTTATTGAGAGATTTATATTCTGAATAACTAAATTTAGGAGACAAGAAAATTATCTACGTTTCGTTTCCGACTTTTTGATCCTACAACCATTGTACTGTGTGTGATAATAACCCAACACTGGTGATGTAATAAGACACGATTTGTCTTCACTTCTTAACCACTTTTTTCTGCAGACGTTAACTTTTTTGAACAGAAAATAGTTTTTGGTAAAGCCTACATGTCTCTTTTAATCCAATTTTCGTGGATTTGGTTATATTATTATGCTGCCTATTAAAGTGCCTAGATAGAAAAAACACAATATGTGACATTCATTATATCCAGACCGAAATACCTACCTACTTTACAATCAAATTTTAAAATTCCTTTAAATTCATTGAATACAATTAACGAAAATAATAATTGAAATTCAACCCGATACCACCAATCCCTCGCAAAGTTTTAAATCAATATTTATAAAATCATTGCATACAGTGGAGGACACCCACCACTTTGAGCTAAAGAACCAGATGGGTTCGTATATTTATTCACGGTTCACGTCAAGAAGCATTTAAAAAAAAAATATATTTTAAACACCCCGATTAATCATGCACTGTACAGTATAACGTACATATATATACCCAAAAAATAATAGCGCTCACCTAAAGTTCATTTCGATCATAACGGATACTCTAAGGGGACAATTTTACTGGTTTTCTACCAGATTTGTAATACGGGTCTAATCTAGTTTTTCCTATATCAGTGTTAACCTCTCGCCGCCCCTGTAATATAACCATTTGTATTTTAAAATGCCGGATTTGATTAAAAGAATTTCAGTCAGTCAAATCGACGATTTAAAAACACGTAAACGAAATTAATGCGTCACTATACAGAGTCGTTACAGTCAACAAACTCACCCTAAAGGAAATTCTAATCCAAAACGATTGGGGTTCGGAACGTATTACATGCATTTTAATGATAGCGTCCTGAGGGACTTTAAAAAATGTAATGTCCTTGCAACTTCACCAGCCGCAGAAGGATGATAAGGTATAACAGCTGTTCAAAAACACAGAATCTAGAAACACATGTTTTGTTACACACATAAAATTCGTGTATGCCGTACATGGGTTAAAAAAATATTTTCCGCTTATAAATAAAATATCTTGCGTAGTTTTTCTAATGATGGAATCAATATATATTTCTTGTTTAAAGGGCCAAATTCAAATGTTTTTTTTGTTATATCGATTGCAAAAAGTAATAATTTAAATGGGATAATGAATTTAAAGAGAACTGCCGACTTCAGGTGGCAAAAGCCACCAGGAATCGGCAAAGTAGTGATATTTGACTACAGAGAGCATGAGACAGTAGAAGTATAAATTAAAATAAGTTATGCCCGCGATAGCAAAGTAAACAGTTTAAATGAATTCCATTGCAAGTATGATAATAATAATTTGCCTATTTTATTGAAACGGTTACCTACCCACCTTTGCCTTCCACAAATGTTACTTAATATTTGTAGACCGCAGGGCAGTGCTGAGTCTTGCATCTACCACCTGCGTATTGGAAGTTGTTTCTTAAAAAAATATCAGGTCAAACGATTGATATTCACTTTGTGGCGTCATTATTAATAAATCAATTAAAAAACATACTTAGTATTCACTACTTTATAAATATGCATTGATTGACACGTTTCGAAAGCGATACTTTCATCGTCAGGAATATATGAATATGTGTTATTTCTACATTATTATTAATTAATCAGTATTCACATATTCCTGACGAAGAAAGCATGGCTATCGAAACGTGTAAATATCAATGTATATTTATATATATATAAAGTAGTGAATACTAAGTATATTTTTTAATTAATTTATAAAAAAATATTAGCACAAATCAGATTCATACACTGATTTTTCAAGTTGGTATTTTATGTATTTCATTTTATGCACAAAAATCACAACTGCCCGAACCCAATGAAACAAGGAAATTTTATTTGGGGATTATTATGAAGCCGAAGAAAGAAAATATTAGAAAATGGATTCAGGTTAGAGTGGTTTCTGACCATCAACTTTATTTGGGGATTATTATGAAGCCAAAGAAAGAAAATATTAGAAAATGGGTTCAGGTTAGAGTGGTTTCTGACCATTAACTTTATTTACCTAAATTTATTATAATTAAAATTATTGTAAGACGGATTACTCATTATTTACGTTACAAGATTTAATCTATTTCCTAAACAAAGCGATGACCATGTCAATAGTGTGATTATCCCTTATCTAAGAATAATTAATCTAGTTCCATCTCTATCTCTTAATTTCTTGTATTATATTAATAACTACATTTGTAATATTATTAATATAAATTACAACTAAGATAACATAAATTAATATGAATGGATAATATGATAACTATAATTATATTTTTTTGATGACTTGTTAATTTCTTTATTTTATTTATGATAATAATAAAAATAAATTTCTTGTACGAAGTATTTTATTTTTCGTAATATTTTATGATAATTTTTCATTTCATTATTTTTTTACATTTTTTACTAATTGCTTACTATCATCACTTATTTTTAATTTTTGTTTGTGTTTTTAATTTGTTCTATTTTCGTATTATTTGTCTATATTTGTAATTACTTTTAACTGTAAATTGTTTATCCTGAAGAGGGAAGCTTTACTCCCGAAACATGTAGATATTTACATATTAGATACAGTGGTTTTAATCAAAGTAATTATTATTAATTTAATTTCAAGAATCGTTTGGATAAAATAGTGGAATCTCCTTGGGGCGATATTGGGGTATCTTCCGCACTTGAACGAAGTACAAATGTCCTAGATATTATTTTATATTCTGAATGTGATGTTTCCCATTCGAACCGTAGTAATACGTACGACCACAAATTGATGTACGAGTATAAAATGTATCGAGAGCATCTCCTTTCCCGATCCTGTCTTCCTCTTCCTCTCAAGATAAGAAGGAAGGGGGTTCCTTCTTATTTTGTTTTTTCTAATAAAAAATCTTTATTTAACCACTTTTAGCACAAGAAACTTTGTTGGCTTACCTTTTGTAAAACTTTGTTTTATGTAAATCTGTATTAAAAGCTTCGTTTCATACAAAAAATTAAACCAACTTTATTTTCACCCGCGGGATCAGCCCGTTTTGTCATTTTGGTATTTGACAATTTAATAAGCATTTTCTTTTACCGGAAAACAAATTTGTCACTTTCGCAAATATGAAATATCTGAAAGCAAATCTTTCCAGTAAATTACATTTCAAAACTAACTATTAGAGTTAAGTAAACAACATACCACACAATTCGTTTTCAGGAAACGATCCAGTGTTTTATTGATTTCTGCATTCCTGCGGTAAGTGTTCCTGTCCAGGAACAGCCAGGGAGGGTTTAAAGATTACGTTCATTAAGTTCCATTGTTTACGACCTTTTAAAAGTGGCTATAAACCCGTAGCAATTAACGGAACTGTTAAACAATAACTTATACCTACATTTAACTACGGTCCCTCTAGTTAAATTGTGATTTATATACGCGTTTACTACATCGAGAACTGCTTGCTAGATACGCTATAAACCGAAGGCCGCGGGAATACAGGTATAAGTAACAAAATACATATTATCAAAATATTAACCAAATTAAGGCAAAGTTTTACTATGCAATGTTAAAATTATTAATAATTGGAATATTAATTTTGAAAACTCAGAAGGAATACTTAAATTTAGAAATAAATTAAACGTATTTGTTTAATTTGTATTAGAAATACAATATTTTCACATCGACGATCAGTCCTAGATATTAAGTTTTTTCATATTGATTATGAGAAGCACTTCTCTTTAATACTGTATACCAGTGATGCATAACCTTTTTAGCCGCTGGGCCAATTAATAATTTTTCAACGTATTCGCAGGTTGCAGGGGTTACAGCTTGACATGGTTATCTTTGCAGTCGATATCGTCGCCAGTGTAGATTAAATTAATTTTTTTTAAATGTGAATACCGTAAAAACGTCCCAACTGTCCAGAGCTAGTTGGAATATACCTATTATTAAAAAAGTTCACTAAGTACCTACCTCAAATATCGGATTAAATAATAAGTCAGGGTTTTTATATAAAATTTGCCCGGAAAACGTTTTCGTATTTTTATAAAACAATCATACAATGTAGAAAAAAGTTTCCCAGGTGAAAATTTTACCTCCTCTTGGGTCAAATCAGTAAACAATGTTTATTTGATTAGTCTGAATTTAAATGAACAATCTGTAAAAAAAAAACGATTGGCTAGTGTGTCGCGATACTCTTCCGTACTTTGTAAAACAAGACCTCAATCATGGCACCCGGAAATCCGAATGATTTCTGTTAATTAAATACTTATTAATCAGAACTTATTTTCGTTACTTAGTTCAGAAACAACAGTTGGTCGTGTAGCCTTATAAAATGGAACACACTAAAAATATCAATTATCGCGCGCATCAAGAATGCGCAGCTAGCGAAAAAATTTCTCGGCCCAATGAAATAATACCGTTAATTTTTATTTAATTTATTTAAATGGGCCGCACTAAATGGGCTAGCGGACCGCATGCTGCCCTCGGGACCCCGAGCACAAGCATCAATTGAAAACATTATCCTTAGGTAAGTGTTTCTTTTATAGCTAAAATATTTATTATTATAAGAAAAAGTTTAAAAAAAAACTTACGGCTTTGGAAAGTAGTGTTTTCGAGGAAGCACATTTTGTTAAATTATTATTTATAATTACTTAATCACTTCTTTTCTTCATCCATCCAACTGTTATTCCTTCCAGCTTGTGGGTACCTACCTTCCAACTCCATGAATTACTCATTCTTATAACCTCTATCACACGAGTGCCGCCTTCTTCCGATTCTAATGCTTTATTAAACCAGTAAATTTGATACCAGGATGCCTCAATTTAGTGCAATTGCTGTACAATAGTGCAACACAACCTGTGGTGAGTATAAAATGTATCAAGAGCATCTTCTGTCCCGATCCTATCTTACTCTTCCTCTCCCCCTTCCTCCTTATGTTGTTTTTTCTTTATCTTGTTAGCTTCATAAATAAAACATCTTTATTTAACCACTGTTAGCATAAGAAACTTTGTTGGTTTACCTTTTGTTAAACTTCCTTTGTACGAGTATGTATATTTGTATAAAAGCTGTTTGTTTCTTACAAATAAATAAATAAATTACCTACGCTAAAACAAAAGTAGCATACTCTAAAGGAACTATTCTATCAATGAAAGAACAAAAGATATAACATTCGTTTTTGTGGTTACGAGGTACATATTTACGGGACGCTTTAATCTTTTTGTTAAATTATTGATGGACATGCATCGAATATCTAATAATTAAGTCCCGAGTGATTCCATGAACATATTCTTATAGGTAGGTATATCCGAGACTCTATTCCGATTGCAATTGAGTTCGGGATGAAACTTTGCAATCATCATAAGGATAGCAGCCAATAATATGGGATTTATAAAAAATGGAGGATAATATTAACAAGTCTTGAACTTGAAGTATGATATCGGTTTAAATGGCGTAAATTGAACTGGTCTCATTAGCTTAGTTGGTTAAGCGGTTACCCCGGATAGGTAGAGGTCCTGGGTTCGAGTCCCAGATGCAACTGAAATCTTTTTTAATTTCTGTTTTTTTTTTCGGTTTCGTGGTTCAATTGGGATGTGTTAATATTATCTTCTTCAATGATTAAATTTTACAATGAGGTTTACAAACTTCAATAAGTTATAAAAATAAATTGAATATTTGTTTATTTATTACGAAAAAAATACAAAATTATAACATAATACATGATATACATGATTTTTTTTAAAACTTTTTATTATTCTACTCTCCATAAGTTGAGCTCCAGTAGCTCGTGGTTATGGGAGGAGTATTTACAAACATAAGATAAAATGAATACATAGTTAGATTAGGTGATATAAAATTAAAAACTTATTAAATAATTACAAACGTAAATCAACAAAACACTTTTAGACTAATAATATTAATCAACCAAATAGTAATTTATACGATAGGTAGTACATTATTAGGGGTACACTATATCATTATCTAAGTTCAGGGAATTAATTGACAGGTCTTATATTAAAAGATTCCACATTAACACAGAGTCACCCTATATTTTTTTCTCCATTTTAATGATTTCTCACACCTTAGAACTGCTTTAAGAAATGAATGAAATATTTTTGTAACAATACCCATATATCCACAAAATTGAAAGTGCAAATAATAAAGGTAAGACTTAAAGAAACTAAAATAAACTAATAAACTGTTGTTATGGAAGAATAGATGTAGAATTACCATGGAATAATTTTTATTTTTTGAGGCCGTGGCGGTTACATAGCGCCGTAAAGTTCGACATGTCCATTTGGATTCTCTGAGCAGTTATGAAACTTTTTGGCATTTTTTTCCAGTTGGGACTCAGTTGAAAAACTCGTAATCTTTAAAAATTGAAAAAAACTTTTAGATTGAAAAAATAAACATATGCATTGGCATATGCCGAAATAAAAGAATAGGTTCTAGGATATTAGTTTAGAAACCCAAACTAAGAACCTAACAACCCATGATAAAACTATTCATTTTATGCAGTTAGTACTTTGGACAAATGTCATTTCATACTAGCATTAAAAATGACGTCAATTCTTCGTCAATATTTACGCGTCTTTATATAAGGAAAGTAAAAAATGAAGTGCATTTTTTTGGACCTCCGCGTATGCAAAATTTTCCCAAAGCACTGCTTAAATCCACAAATACGCTCTTCCCAACGAAAATCTCGATCAAATCAGCAGTGATCAAAATGCCATGCCATCTCCATTTTTTGCTCTAAATAACCTAAGGAATTACTGGTTATTAGTCAGGTATGATGCTTAACGCTGTTAAAAGGAGGATTTATTTATTTATCATACACAGCATGTTGCAGCACACTGAAAGAAAGAGAGAGAATTCTTCGTTGTTGCTGTTGATCGCAGTTTCTACCCAGTGAGCTGTAAGTACTGATATGGGGCGAGAAATGGACGACACGCTGGTGTGCTCTTTCCAGATCCTGAAGCCGGCCGACAAGGGCAGACCAACACCAAGCGTCCCGTCAGGCCGCCCAGGGGCGTCACCAACAAAGACAAAGAAGATTGGATATGGATATGGATCAGTTCTCACCCGCTGCCCAACTTCACATAACTCCTATCATTTGTATTAGCGTTTTGCAATATATCGTAAGGAATAAATACAGTTAGCTTTTTTTTTTCTTTTTTTTTCTTAATTTAACATGTATGAAAACTTAGATCAAGCCGTATTTACTTTTGATAATTTAACTGCATCTCTTTATATGGTCTATAAATAATGTGTAATGATAGCCTGTCAAAAAAAATGTAATAGATGTAATATAGGAATAATGTAAGAATAGGAAGTAAGATTTTTACAGCGCCCTTGAGGTGATTTTTCACAAAAACGGCACTATAAAAATCATCCGATTATTATTATTGTTTTTGTAACATAGACTCCAATCTAATGCATTATATCCCAATGTGTTGGAAGCTTTCAGAGGTCTTCATATCATAAACAATTTCCGTGGGCGTCTTCTCTGCCTGCGCCAAGATTCGGCGTCACATGAAAAGGGTGAGAGACCCCTCACTGAGCGGACAAATGTCTTCATGGATTGTTATTACTTAATAAAGTTAAATTGCGTATTGGAATACGCAAACGGAGCCGATGGAGACGGGAATCACCGTCATTTTACGACGCGTATCATTTTCGGTATTTTGGTATCGAACGCGAATGTTATGTTTGAATTTACATAAATATTATTTGGTTAAAATAAAACTGCCTGCAGAGTTAAGGTCGCTTCACATCTACCGGTACCGTGCATGGCAGACGCGTAACATGGCTGACGTAACATAATTAATGAATTAAAAAATATACTTTGTATTCACCACTTCATAAATATACATAGATATCTACATGTTTCGAAAGAGATGCTTTCTTCGTCAGGAATATATGAATAATGACGAAGAAATCATCGCTTTCGAAACATGTAGATATCTATGTATATTTATAAAGTGGTAAATACAAAGTATATATTTTTAATTCATTTAATTACACAAAGTGAACACCAATCGTTTGAAAAAATTACATAAAATGATTAAGTGTTTATATTTGTGGTTGTGGAAAAGGGAGATGAGTTAGTAAAAATGAGATATGGAGTTAAATTTTTTTTTTTCTACATGGGATAGAAAGGCGAGTCTGCTAGAAAAAATATGTTCCGAGCTGTCGAAATACGGAGATGAGTTACATTTTTTAAAAATTAATAAATGATAATAATAATAATTGGATTACTTCTACAGCGCCGTTTTCGTGAGAAAATCTCCTAAAAGGCGCTTTACAATTAATTTATATAACGTATCACTTAGACGTATAATTAATACCTTGCAGCTAAAATTTATTACTAATGGCTTACAACTAAGATTCATAACTATTGACTTACAGCTAAGAATTATAGCTAAGAATTATAGTCTAAGAATTATACTTTATGGCTTATACCTAGTGACTTTCAATTTAGGCTTAATTAGGTATAACAAGAATATTAACCTAAAACGTATATAAACCTAACACATATTTAAAACTAATACACATATAACTTGACACGCACTTAAAGATAATTCAGATTATCTCTGTTTACCATAACTTTTATTTTTAAATATTGAGATAGAAAATAGAGAAAACTGAGAAAATCTCTGTATTATATGGGTCGAGAAACGCAACGCTTAAGTGTTTAAAAACGTTCTTCATTACAATTCTCAAATCTGACAGATAATATAGAGTGCAAACTCGGCTCCCCTGTAACTAATATTGACTCTTCTCCCTTTTCCAAAACACTATCTATAAATATATTTATATAATATTCCGTGCATTAACGTGACGTGTCAGTGCAGAGACGGGTCGACACCGGCCGACAATCTCGTGTACAACATTTTGTCTGTGCAAGTCGGTTGACGTATCTTGGTGGTATAGACTCCTTAATTTTTGTGTGTGTTTTTTTTTAAGTAGTTATTGCGGGTTTCATTTTTATTTATTTATTGTTAAATTAAAAAAATAAAAACAAAAACATTTACCACTCCTCTCACTAAGGCAGTCCTGTGTTGAGATGAGTGGCTTTACAATTTTAGTGAAACGTTACACTATAATTTTTTTAAATAACACCAAAGTTATTCAAACTATGAACTACTATAAAATATAAGGTAAATCTTCTTCCATTGAATGTATGGAAAAAGTCTCTTTTTCCGTCGTTCCTCCCGGTAACTTGCTTCTTATTCAAATAAATATATTGAAAACTTAGCGAGCTGAAAGAAGATATTTGTATTAGATAATAATAAAATATTAGTTTATATATGATTTATTTTTATAAACAATAATTATTAGCCTGAAACACTCATCCAAATTGAAAAAACCTTTCGAGCAAAATAATTGTTACCCTTTGCGCTATGCACAAAAATCTTGTCTTAAAAACTTTAGTTTATCAATTAATAAATATTTGACAAGTCAAAACATTTTTCACCAATAAAATGAAGACATAATTTGTCTCGACGCCACCTAGTGAGGGATTTAGCCTTTACAAGCCTTCCTCATATCAATAAAGTTGGTTGTTTACATGTGAAATATAATTAAAAAAAACCGTAATTATTGAATGAAACACTAGTATATATTGATTAACTTGGCGGGTTTGCGATAAGCCGACGTAGCTCAATGATAGAGCATCTGACCGGATATTAGAAGGGTGTGGGTTCGAGTCCTGCCGGCGACATTTATCTTTGCTCGGAAGGTTTTTTCAATTTGGATGAGTGTTTCAGGCTAATAATTATTGTTTATAAAAATAATTGAAATATTTTTGGTTAGATTCTTGAGAAATGTTTATGTTTTAATTTTATTACATATGTTTTTTATGTTTTTATTTTTATTTTATATCCTTTCGTAGAAGACAGTCTTTCGTTTCACGATACACGTCATCAGCTTCTCAAGGAATCCCGTTTCATTCTAAGATTTTTTCTTTAATTCTATATTTCGAATGGCTGGCGTTTATTGATTAGTTTTTTTTTTAATTTTACGTACTGTCAACTGATGCTTATATTTTTCCTTTGTTAAAATGTGAAACATACATTTTACTCTCTTATCATTACTTCAGTTTTATATTTCAGTTAAAATATTTGCCGAAATAGAAAAGTGTGACATCTAAAGCAAAAAGTCTTTCAGATGATACAAATTTTAATTGAACTAAACTTTTCATGGTCAATATGAAAGCAACACCAGTAGAATTTAATTAAGTAAAATTTGTAAACAGGCATTGAATTTCTCAACGTGCAACAAATGCATTTGTATTCATCTTTTGTTCAAACTACAAGAATCTGTAGTTTATTACTTTACGAATCTGCTCACGCTTAGAATGCATCCAACCGGTAAAAGTTATTTTATTACCGACCTATAAGTATACCCCATAAACGACGCCTTGAAACATGAAACGTGCCTATTATTCCACTTAATTACATTAACAGGCCCATTACATTTTTCCATTTTAGTAAAAAACCAGAAGTCGAATCACGAAGATAGTGATGAAATTGTTTGAATACACCTCCATGTTCTGAGAAATCGACAAATAAAAAAAATCCGTTTCAAGGCACCGTAAAATAGTTAAAACTTTTTTTAATGGTGATTTTCACAATGCTAGGAGTTAGTTTGACGGTAGTTATTACGGCCTGTATTGAGGATTTAAATTTGTTTATTAATTTTGTGTTTTATTTTTGGTGTTTTTTGTTTTTGTTTTTGTTTTTCATTTATTTATTTATTATTTTTTTTATTATAAACAATAAATATTTTCATAAAAGCATCATACATAACATAACATGTGTGGTGTACTCTATAAAGTTTATGAATTATTTATTTACAAATAACAATGTTCATTTACCTATCTCACTGAAACTCAGTGCGTGCAAAAACAACAACGATATTGTTTTTTTTAAATGTACAAAAAATGAAGTTGTTAAAAATGTCACAAAAAAGGTTAAAAAAAAAATTCTTGTTTTAAATTTAATTTTGTGTTTTAATTTTATTTATGAAGACATAAAAAAAATCCGCTACGGCTTTTTGTATTGAGATTTATGGAATTTGAGAAAATGTCAATGTTTAATAATTTTTTTCTTGAACTTTTTGTTTAATATATTATCTATTAATTTAGTACTATAAGTGTTATTTATTCCAATCGGTTTAATTATATTTAATTATTTGTAAAAATAATTTTTCGATATAGGTACATTAACTAATCTACTAAGCATGGAATGTAAAGTTGATCATTTATGAGCAAAAGGATGATTAGAAGTATGTATAAAGAAGTCCGTATTAAAAAAATGTTTATGTTTATAATTAGTCAATTCTTACATTATTATGTTTTATGTTTTTCATTTGTATAAACAAATGCATATACAAATAACGTTAAGTATAGACATGATATTATTATTTTTTTAGTATTCTTATTATTTGGGAAGCGGGTATGGGTACCGCCGCCCCGGGAACCATTTTTTTGGATGACCAACACCTCTGCCATAGGTCACCCCAAGTGGTGCGCTACCTTTGGTACCCGGGTTCATGGGGTATGGTTTGTCCACATCTTGGCTGCGGATGCGTTGGCCCACATACTGCGTGGTGGGTCGGATCGGGAGAGACTGGTTGAGGCAGACCCTTTACAACTGGCTACCGTTGTCCAGGCCGTTCTATAGTACAGGCGCCCGACCCTCAGCCTCACGACTGAGGGTGGGCTGGCCCACCGGCGAGTGTAAAAACCCCGCCGCTGCTGTTGTGTCGATTCGTGACCGGAGGGGACCCAGCGGTAACGTTTGGGGCGCATTGGGAGCCCTTCCCAGCCAGACTCTCCCAACCGTAGCCTTTCTCCGCAGTGGGTGGGATGGATTCATAAGTCCGTCAGTCCTGGATACCCTGACCCCCAGCTTCCTACCCACCCTTTATACCTAATCCTTCCCTCGCTTTCCCTGTCGTATAAAACCCCCAACAATAATTAAAAAAACTTGCAATCACAAAACTTAAACAATAATAATATGATTACAACGGCGAGTAGTAGGCGTCCCCGGTGCAGGCCAAAGATGTTGGTGAATTTTACCAACATTCGAGGCCTGCACAAAAATTTAAATTCTGTCCACCATCACCTTCAATCCCAACGCCCAAACCTTTTATTCCTCTCCGAAAGGCAGATAGCTGAGCCGCCTGGCGCCTCCTATTTGGACTGCCCGGGCTCTCCTGTGTTGATATAATAATAGGATATTTCATTTTAAAAAATTATTTCATAAAAAATATAGATATTTTTTTTCGTAAGAACGTGATGTAATATATAAAAACAAGTTTCTTGGTATGTTGATGTACCTCACCAAAAAGACTTTTAATTAATAATTTTGACTGGTACAATTAAAAATAAATCTACGGTATATGTAATACTTATGTCAGGAGTGGGCCCCATTTCCACTTTCCAGTATTGCACATTTATAATTGAGTTATTTGTTTTCACTATTGTACTTTCAGGTTGGTTTATCACCTTCTGGAAGACGGATTACATTATATTGGTTTACTGAATCCATGTTTTTATTTTTTTATTAATATAATGTCTATTGTGCCTGCTTTATTTTAAACGATATTCAGTTTATAAAATCCTAATGGAAATACGAAACCGAAAAAAAACCGTAAAAACGATTAAATATTGAAAAAGTATAGTGAACTACAGTGAAGATACTCCAAAATTGAGTTTTATCTATCTTAATTCCCCCAAAGAGGGGTTTCACAAAGAAAGCTGACTTTTATTTTAAATGTATTGATTATTTTGAATCACCCATTGAAAGGTCCTTTCCCGGAGTATTAACCTGGTTTCGATCAAGATATCCTCTAATGACTGGGGATTAAATCATTTTTCACACTCACTCCGTTCGGTGAAGATAAACAGCTGCGAGTAGTGTCAGTGATTAAGAAGAAAAAAAAACAAAAAGCGAGCTGGTCGTTATGACCACCCGTTTCTAACGTATTATTTAATTACTTCGGCCGAAGAATCTCAAAACAAGATAATATACTAAAGATAAAAAATTATTACCAAAATACATAAATAGGTATTTTATTTCCCTTCTTAATATTAATGGTTTTAGTGTTTAATTTTTAGAAGTTCAGAATATTATTATATACATGCCAGCCATCGTAAGTATGTTTGCAAATTATTTGAATAATTATGTTAAATATATACTATGTTGAAATATAAAATACAATCTTTTTATTTGGTCTTAATAAACTAAAACTTATGTACTGACGACATATCGACCCTTTGGAATAAAAAGGTTCTATCTGATGCGGAAATGTTATCCGATAAAGTGCCTTAAAGTTGCTCTTTATAGAAAACATTATCGCGTGACATTGCTGTGTAAGATGGAACCATATTTTATTATTTTTATTCACTTTAAAAAAAATTATCTGCAAAATACTAATTATCTGCATACTTTTGTAAATAATTGAAATGTTTTTCATTTCACGTTTCTGTATACTTACCTTTTGCTATCTTCTTCATATTTTATGTTTCACTACACAGTTTCACTATATCTATAATACACACATAATTTACATACTTTGTAATTGTTTTTTACGTTTCTGTAATGTTCTTACCTCAGTCGAAACATTTTTTTTTCTTTTCTCTATTTTGGATTGACTACAAAGTTTTATTTTTATTTTCATAAAATATTAATGACCACTCCGTACCTAACCACAAGCAGCAAAATAGTATTCTGAATATTTATATTCTGAATTATTATTATAATTTTTGTTTTTATTAAATTACGTAGATATATTTATGTAGCATATAAAATAATAGGGTATTATATAATAACTAATGCGAATTGAGATTTTTTAAATAACTGAAAATACTTCAAATGTTTCCAATTGCTCTTATGTCTTGTCAAGTCGATATTAGTTCCCAGCTAGGCAGATTGCCTATTCTAAATAACCAAATGCTCCAGTAATGCGTGGAGGAATATTATTAAATTACTGTTTCTCTTCTAAATAACCAAATGCTCCAGTAATGCGTGAATGAATATTTTTAAAGTACTGTTTCTCTTCTATCTATCTACTAAGTGTGTTGTAAATAATAGATAGGAATAAATTTAATTATGTAACAATACTTCCCTCTACCCAGGCCAATTAACCATTTGGTTATTATTATAATTTTTTTAATTTGAATACCGCGCAAGAGTCCCAACTGCTCCCAACCGTCTGGGTGAGACTATGGCATCCCCAATTGGGGAATGTTGTGAGGATGAAGGTATTGGGGGGGAAGAGGAAGGTGGGGAAATTCCTAGCTACTCAGATCTGGTCACCAAACACGGCTAAAGGCCATTTCAAGCAACGTTTCAATTCTGAATGGTGGTCTTTCACCAAGGGGATACTGAGATTATCTTCCACTCTGGAACGTGAGAAAATATAGTATATTGTATTGTATTATTGTATTATTATTATTATATATTGTATTCTTAAATGAATTAATTGTAAAACAGCACAAATTAATTAGATAAAATTTACTTGCCCACGCCGGGATTTGAATCCGCGACCTTCGGATTCGCAGTCGAGAGCTTTACTCCTCGACCATTGAACCCGTCAATTGATTGCCGTTTTGGAAGGATGTATGATATTTTGCAGATTTTAAATGAGTGATGATATCTTGTTTTACAGATAGACATCAATATATTATATTTGAAATATGGTATTTTCGTGATGATGTAAAACCTTTTAGAAGGATTGAAATGGCTTTAGCCATATTAATTTACCCGATTTGAATGAGTTAGCACTTTCAAACACCTGATTTCTTTTCATATTATTTCGTCAAACATTTTCTAAAATTTGATGACATTTTACTAATTTGTAGATAAAAAAAATACAATGACATATTTTTTTGTGTGCTCCCGGGTGTTTTAAATTATTTCTCTCCTCCCCTAGTAACATTCTTCAAAATGTTCTTCTATCTTCGGTCAGACTCTTGGGTCAGGTGTTGGGTCGGATCAGGTAAAATATGTAAAAAAATATTCAGCTGTAGGCAATGACATCATTTTTTAACAAAAGATTTTAAAGACTCATTTATACAGGAGTATGAAATGAATAATTAGAATTAAAAGTGCGTTCTCTCCGATGGGAGATGTGCCTGAAGAGGTCATTGATCGTTAACAGTGAGTACTCCAACCCGGTGCAAACAATCCCATACTCTTCCATTGGCGATCCAGCCCGCCTACGCACGCCTTTATTTGTTCCTGCAGCCAAATGGTACGAACATTGTTAGCTATATTATATTCTATTTAGTGTAATTTATACAATTCGCAAGGAAAATAATACCGCCATCAATTGTTTTCCAAACAATAAATAAATTATAGTCATGGGATCAAGGTAAGTCAATATCTATGTAAAGATCTTTTTAATAAATGAATTATAATTATTTTGTATTCACCACTTTATTAATATACACATATTTACATATTTTGAAAGCGATACTTTCTTTATCAGGAATGTATAGAATACTAAAAAATAATAATGTCAAGTATAGACAAACGATAAATACTTGTATTTTTTCGGCATTCACTATATAGCAATTTCTAGATATTATGATTGTAAGTTTTATTTATTATGTACTTTTGTTATTTTTGATTTATTAAATTCGCTACCGGTTTCGGTACAACCGTGCCATAGACGAGCGTTCTTAAAACTAACATAAATTAAACAAATACAGAAACAAAATTAGTGAATATTAATAAGAATTATTAATATTAATAAGAAAATAAATTGAAGAACTTTTTAACCGGTGTTTAAAGGAGGGTTATACTCCATTAGATTGGAGAAGGGCTATGATTGCCTCTATACAAAGGTAAAGGGTCACGTATGGAATGTGGAAACCACAGGGCTATTAGCCTGCTAAGTTTAGTTGGAAAGCTGTATGGTAGTATATTGGTTGAAAGGGTACAAATGA
>JAHDVE020008177.1:0-66867 GCA_022606495.2 Halesus radiatus
TTTATATGATTTGGGTCGCTGCTTTTGCCGGCAAAGAGCAACATTCTGAACTTTACGTTTTAATTTGTGGGTGACTATATTTTGAATCAGTATTCTCAGGGGTACTTCCACAAACAGGTGCAATAGGAGCAGTTTTGATCTGTTAGTTTGTGTTCATACTTTTGTGCATTATATTAGTGTAGTTTCCCAACCTCGTGCCTAAAATATTACTTGGTGACCATGATGTATGTTGGCTCCCTTTCAAAGAACTATAGACATTGCTTTATTTTGGCGGAGAAGACTTTGTAACTCCAGAAAGCTTAGAGCAGAGCACATTAACATTAGTGTGGGAAGGAGAAGAGACGGCGTCCAAGCTGCATCCTTTGGGAAGATGCGATGTTACAACATGGTTCTTCTCTGAAAGTTTTTAGTATGTGGTTAAAGTCACCTCAATCTTCTGTTGGTTCAGAATTTCGGCAACCCCAGGACTGAGAAGCCTGATGACGCTTTGGCTGGTTAGGCCATCATAAAGTTCATCCATCACAATGTCATGCATCTCTGGCTCTGTTGCCTTGAACGACTTGCTTCTGAGTGGGCGTAACGGCCCACTATTCTTTGAGAAGTGAGTTTAATCAGAGGTAGTGTGCATCCTCTTCGGCCTGGCGTTATCAAGATCCATCTCCTTCTAATCGACTTCACGGAGATTCGGAAAAAAAGACTGAAGCCCGCTAAGATTATTATCAGTATTACGATTAATTGTTTCATTATCATCAGCATGGTGTTGATTGTTCTTATCTCTACCATCATTCCAACTCTATGATTATTTCTTTTCAGATTCATCGATACTATCATCCTTAGCCTCATTGAAGTAGCATTCGGAATCCACTTGATTCATCTAGACTGCATGGGGCCTCGACCCAGAAAATTTACTCGCTTTGACTGGCACGAAGCTTTTGGGATGTGGCGAGTTTACTTGATGCTGATGAATAGACTTCTGTTTGGTGGTTCCACTCTCATCAATATCGCTTGTACTATGTATTTACCGACTTTCATGCAATTTATTGGTTGATACGTCATTATTTTTAGGGTCTTCTAGTATGTTTTCCATTGAGTTGACTTAAGAACGAGTAGTTTTGATTGAAAAATTTAATAGATCGCTCCTATAGTTTTAGGAAGCTTAGTTTTTGTTGCTTGAGAACTTGTTCGTTTCCTGTTATGCTGGCGGGCACTGGAATTGCACTTTATCCACGATATAAGAATAGCTTTGGGACTGAGAGCTCATCTCGCTGAAGACACTACGAGGGTGCAGTTCGGAGTTGTTGTCGAGGTTAGCTAGGATCTTTGGCTCTGCACCATAAATATTATCTATAGAGTCTAGGCTGACTAAATTATTTATTAACTGCTTTCCTCCGTGCTTATCGATATGGCTATTATTGTAATTATTAATTACATTATTGTTATAGCCATTGTTGTTTTTATTGTTATTGTTTTCCTCACCATTGTTACTATTATCATTATTATTGATATTATTATTTCTAATAGGATTTCCAATACTACTAACGCCGCTTATATTTTGTATTTGGTTCTGCGATTCGCTAAGGAAGTTTTTTTCAGGCGATTATGGTTCTTAAGAAATTTTACTGAAGCTTTGAGAATTCGTGAACTTTCCGAAAAGCTAAGTCAGTGCTGAAGAACTCTTCTCCATAAATCTCTGTCCTGTAACGGTAGCTTTCTATTCTACTAAAGATCCATTCTCAGATACAATTTCCTTGTCAGAAATCATCTTCTTAATCTCAACCAATTCATTGTCAGAAGATTGCTAGACAGTAAGGAAATCGGCGACTATAAATTTGCCTTGTGATTTATCGGTGAAACTGAAGCTGGCTCCGAAAATTTGATTTAGAATCTATAACAGTTCCCGAATTTCCTTAATCTGCCTGAGTTATTGATTTTCCATTACTGTTCCTACCTGGTGTGGCTGGTCGACAAAGCTTCTGCAGGCTTGAATAAGGATGTTGTCCAAGATGTAATTTGAGTTCAGAATTATTATTTGGTCTCGTAAAGATGTTCTCTTCTAAAAAAATGAGTGGTCAATTAGATTTTGGATAAAGATGGTTTGTTAGTTAAGCAGGTTCGCCGAATCTCGACACAATAGCTTAAAATTAGTTTTCAATTTTTCCATTTCCTCCCCTTTTGTATCGTAAAACCCTACCTGCCTGCCGGATGAGTTCGTGAAGTTAGTCTTTGACAAAATATCTCTATCATGAAATTTCGCTAATAGTAAACTGTAACACACACGGTAAATCCAGTCAGGTCGACTACGTCTCAATTTCAGTGAATATGAAAATTACTGCGACTATTGGGGTTAGAAGCAGGGAAAAATATGGAAATGGTGCTGGGGAGTCGAAGGAGAAGTCTGAACGTATTCGATAATAGATGAATCAGGCGAGTAATTTTAGTGATGTATTTCTGAGAAAGGAGATAGATAGCTTTGGGAGGGACTCAATGATCCACATTGTAGTTAAATACTGTTTGTCATTGTTTATTTATTTATTCTATCGAACTTTGTCTTATTATAAGTGATAAAAATGATTAATAATGATCATAATATATTCTTTCTTTGGTTTCTTTATTAATTTGTTATGTATTCTTACACTGAATTTTAAATATTGGAAAAATATAATAATAATACTAATTATTAATAATAATTAAAAAATGTTCTCTTTTCCTGAGAGAAATGTATTTTCTTTTCTGGATTATAATTGATCGCAATAATCTATCATTTTGAACAATATATTAATAAAGGAAAAAATATTTATTTGGAAAGGTTTTTTAATTAGATATATTTTGGAAATATATTTTACTAAAATTTGTAAGGAGTTTAATTTTGGTTGTACTTTTTTATTGATTTACTTGATGTAAAAATTATTCCGTTACTTTTCAGTCACAGCAAATTCTGTTTGACTCAATTATTTATAACATACTGAAATTCAAAAGATAGATATCTATCTATATTGGTAAAATAGAAAGAAAAAATATTTGCCGAAATTTATTTATGGCAAGTTCGTTAATATTTTTTAAATGATCGAAACTTTATTAATATTATTAATGTTTATGTACTATTTATGTATAAGAGTAATCGTGAAAGCTATAGGCGTTTTTATTATCGGTACATTGTCATTATTTAATTAAGAATAATGAATAAAGAAATAATCATTCTATCAATTGATTTTGAGAAAGAAAGGAAAAATACAATAAATAATAAAAAAAAAAATCATAACACCTTGTTGCAAAAATTAAAGGATTTATAAATATATTTTTCTTACAAAAAATGAGAAATACAAAGGCTAATAAATATATGCATCATTTTAACTTTTGCATATCTTTATGTGACTATTTGTATTTATTGGTAGAAATTAATAATATGGTTGTGATGGGTTCGATACCTTTAGGATAGCTGTAAGAAACATTGGAAAACAACTTATAGGTTTTTGACATTTTATATTTATTCTTTAAAATGTATTATTTTTCTTAGTATTATTGGTACTTACTTTATGTAATTGTAGGAAAATTGAAAGAATCATAAATTTAGATTCTAAAAAAATTATCTATACAAATATTTCGAGCCAAAATAATATTTTAATATTAATTATAAAAATGTGTCTTAGATAGAAATAAATATATAAATAAATCTACAATTTATTAAAATTCATAGAAATAGTATTTTTCGTTTCTAACAAGAATGATATCAGACTATTTACTCAAAGGGATAGACAATATCTTCCAACAGAAGATGTCCTTTTATCGACCTTCAAAATCCATTTTTACCAAATAGAATATCAAAAGAGACTTATCTACTGTTGTCAAAAAGTCAAGCAACAACATCTCATTAGAGGAATAGCAAGGTGGAGGCCCTCTGCCATTTCGGAAAGGCATATCAAGACCTGCTGTTCCGGAACCTTCCTCGCCAGGTTTCAAATAGAACTCAGTGCCTTATGACTCTCAGATTTCCAAAAGTAGGCTCAAAGCATATCTTGAAAACGATCGGGATGGAAAGCTTCAGTCAGTTGTCAGAAAAAGCTATACCAATCTTCAAGCACCGCTCGTGAATGCTGAAGAAACAAGCAGCCCGATTAGGTCGAGAAGCCCACTTGGCATGCCGAGGTCTAATACGAAACAAAATCATTCAGAACAACAATATACTCCTCAATACCAGCAGCATCATTATCAAGCACCTCCTCCTCCCCCGACGAATAGTTATTCCTACCAATATCAAGAGAGTAACCACGCGATGAATAATGTGAATCGAAGCATTGGAAACGGGGGAGGCAGGTATCATCAGCCCGTTCAGCATTCCAACCAGGGGAATCCTCCACCAATTGCATCTCATGTTGGTGCCCAATATCAACACCAACATAGAGAAGGTAACTATGGTAATATGAATAATATTAACCACCGAAAAAGTGTAAATATGGATAGAGCTTCTCCCTCCCCAAATAGGCTGACCCGACAATATGCACAATATTGATAGATTAGGATTTACTATTCATTTGTTATATTTTTATTATTTTTATTAAGTATTATTTGTATTAAAATTGTTTATAATATTATTAATTAAATATATGAATGGCTTTTACAACTCTCGTATATAAATATATGAAATTTTATATGTATCAGTTATAACTAGTAGACATATAAAATGGAGGGGATTATTTTAATATTATTGACTAAACAATAGATAAATAGTACCAATAATAGTAATTTTTATAATATCAAATATTTAATATTGTTTAGCAATAAAGATTCAAGTCATGACAAAAAAAATGAATCAAAATTGGACTATTTAGAAACCTCAGGCTCCCAAGCTTAAACTGCAACCCAATATCAGAGACACTATCCACCAAACAATTCTGGGTATCTTGTCTAGCGAGAACATCCCGAAAGAACTAATTAAGGACCGAGTCAATAAAGCACTCCATTCGAGTTTCCCTATTGGATTAGTGGAAGAAGTGCTTTATGAGATGTAAGTGAATCAGGAAGTTCATGTGAAATAAGGAAATGTGTATTCTTTACTCGTCACTTCGAGGAACGCTAAGATAATTTATTATAATTGATACTCTTTGATTTTCTACCAACCCTCTATAAAAGTAGATCTCTAATAATTGGACCCATATTGGAAATGTGTATGCATGTATTAATATTGATAGATAATTATAAAGAAATATAATCCTTTTAAATAAAATAAAATATAATCATTTGAACACATTAATAGCTAGTAATCCTTTATAATATAAATGGTACCATGTTTATATGTATTTTTTGACATTTTATTTGAGTCATTATTGACAGAACAAAAGAATAAATAAGATCTGGACGAGTTCATTCGGAATTTTTCAGGAGATAAGCCAATATAGGTTACTCTTCCGGATAATTGTCCAAAAGTTTAACCATTTGGCTGAACGTAATCTTGTTCATGGAGTACGGATCGACAATATTTAGAAACCGAGGCGTGTGCTCCGACCCGCCTTCCATCAACTACCTCAAGAGTTGGCTGAATTGTTCTTCGTCGATGATGCCGTCTGAATCTCGATCAACCCTTTTGAATACATTGACTAAAGGTCTCAGCTTGCGTTCGTGGAGCTTGAGCTGGAAATCTAAAACACATTTCACGAAACTTTGGTATTTAATCCTTTTCCGATCTTTCTCTTGCATCAGGTGGCTCTGTTCTTCGCGAGTGAGCTTTTTAGAATCTTACTTGACTTGTCTGGGTTGCTGCAATGCGTAGATCATTTTTAGTTTCTCAATTAGGTCGTCCGCCTCATCTTTAGAATAAACATAACGCACGATGTCTTCACATTATTCGGAGGTTATCGAATTGGACATCTTTTCTTCAAGGATTTCTTTGATTTCACTAGCAGTTTTATAAGGAGATCGGGATCTCACGTGCATCTTAAGGAGTTATTGGATGGTCAGTTTGACATCAGCCTGTGCAAAACGAAATTCCTCATCGCACTCATTTCTAAGAATCTTGCCGAATACTGCCACATCATTATCCTCATTTAGATAAGTCTGAATCCCAGATACAATGCTTCCTGCGTACTCGATGATCAGGTTTTTAAGGCCGTATTTCTGGTTGAGAAAGGTGAACAGATATTGGTACATAGTCTCTCTGCATTGCTTGCTGTCCAGGCTCTTTTGATCGAATTTGACTTTGCTTTAGTATATTTATTAGATTATGTCTTTCAGCTGCTTTAGGGTCATTGGCTTACTATTTGAGTTTCCGCTTGCTCCAATAGAAAGACTATTTGCAGAGACTGTAAAGTCACGGGGGTGGATACCACCACCGACGTTACTCGTGATTGCTGGTTGTTTGGAGCTGTGACCGTTATTGGATGTGCGGCGAGGAGAGTACTATTGGCGCATGGTTCCTGACATAACCGTGCTAATGTTTGCCGTCCGATCACCTTTGGAATGTCGGACCAGTGCATCAAGAAACTTCTTGTTTTCTGCCTCGAGAGCAGTTATATCTGATTCTAATTCTTCTTTAGCTTTTCTGAGTCTATTTACTTCTCGTTCTAATCGCTCGTTTTTTATCGAAGGCTGGGACGATTGACCGGATGGTTGTGGTAGTTTGTCATCTTTAGTAATTGTTGTCATCTTGCTATTATTGCTCATCCCTACCTCAGCGAGACTGTGCACTATCGCTGAATACTCCTCAAAAAGCTCTTCCAGTGCTTCCCCATATTTCTCATCTATATCTGTGAAAAACGTCACAAGTTTATCTTGGACTACTTTATACAGGCTGTATTTCGTCGTCAGAAACAGCACGCTCATCACATTGTCCGAGGTTAGATTCCTGCGTTACAGGTTGGTATCGAGCTCGGTGAGAATCGAATTGACTTCTTCCTGGTACTCACTGACCATGGTGTTATCGTCGTATTGTTAATAATCCATGTACATGGTGCGAACCTTCTTGAACAGATTGTCGAGGTTGTCGAGATCTCGGGGTCTCTGTAGCTCATACGGGTTGGATTTTTTAATTTCTTATTTTGGTTTTGGTCGTTCTCTCTCGACTATGAGTTTCAATTTTTTAGAGAAATTGTATTTATTGTTTTAAAGACGGATAATATAATTAATTATAATTTATACTTTTTGAATTATTAATATATTCGAGCCCAGGAATTCCTCGCTTTATCTTTTATTCGTCTTCTTTTTTGAAGGGACACACCAGACGTTTAAGTCTTGGTAAGGTTCTTAGAGACATTATCATCATATCGCACTATATGATTATGATTATTATGATGGTTGGCAATAAAATGTGTATCGTTATATTTGAATTACATTATTGAGCATGTTATTTGAAACATCAAGCTATTCTAATGAGTGGAGTTGAGATAAATCTAAGGGTAACTCTTTGATTCTATTGCCATGGAGAGACAGTTTTCGAAGATTGGCGAACTTGATTAGGATTGGGAGGAATGATACGAGTTCCGATATTTGCCTAAATACATAATATGTAGTTAAAAAAGGATGTGTAAATATTATCGTTAGGAAAAAACGTGAATGATAGAAATTTGGGGAATATTGTATTTGCTATATTACATAAATTCGAGCTCTATTTATTAAATATCGGGATTCTGCGCCAAGAGGTCTTTGAGGAAATCAAACGTTTTCTTATTTATCGACATATTTATTGTTGTTAAATAATGATCCTAATATATTCAATTTTATTATAAATTTTATACATGTATGTAAATTTGAATATTATACTGAGACGAATATTAGAAATCGATAAATATTTAATAATTTTATACACAATGATGAAAAATAATTGTAATACAAATTATTATTCTTCTTTTTTTATCGTAAATTTTAAACACCACCTTAGTTTACTGAAGGAATGCAACTACTACAGGATAGAGATGAGTTGATACTAAGTTCAGTCCCCACAAAAAGGTATAGATAGTGAAAGAGATGATCATTTATGTGTTCAGTAAATAATAATCTATGTTTGATAGTATGAATTATACATGATTTACCCAATAGATATGTTTTTTAAGTTTCTAAGAAATATTCCTAGTTATACATATGTTTTAAAAAATTGGTATTTTGATATTATATTATTATTTTATCATCTGAATCAAGACAATATTAAATTGATATAGACATATAGATGTATATATTACCTATATCTATAGGTATCGTATTTTATAGCAATGATAATAGCATATTTATTTGGATAGATGTTACTATATCTTTAATCAATAAATATACATTATATTTATCTTTCATAAGCTATCTTTTTTTTATTTTTACCATACTTTATTTTAATTACAAATAGTTGTTTTTGTATACATATACAAATCAACATATTTCTCCAAACATAATTCTTGTTGGAACTTTATTTTCCGATGAGAAGTGACATGAAAATTATCAAAGAAAACTCTGAATACTTTTTGTAAACAATATCATGATAGCCTATTATTATTTTATTGATTATTTTTCTTCTCTTGTCTATTTTATAAAGTATCTGCTCTTTAAAAACATGTATTTAAATTGTACGATATTTTTTAGTAGTAATATAATTTAAATAAGATATTTGAAAGCTATATTTTCTGTTAAGTAAAAATACTATTATATAGTTGATTCGACGATAGACAATAATAACAATGAGCAGAAGTCATGTATCAGGTACAAGTGTAGATTTCGTCACAAACTCAACGAAATGTTTTGAGTAATCGATAGCAAGTTGCCAAGTCCCTGATATAGTTTGTTTATAAATTGTGTTGTTTATATTTTAATAATATATAATGTTCTCTGAAGTTCCATGGTCGAATCAATAAACAAATATTTTTTTTAAAAACATGAAGTGATAACAAATTTCTTTATTTTAAATTTGACTAATACAAATGATAAATTAGGAAATTTAAAGAATCATAATTGGTAAAACCCATTTAAAATCAATTATTATTTATTTGATTTTTATATTTTTATTGACATTATTAAACTACGTGAGAGAAATTCAGATAAATATTCTTCTTCTCAATACTCACTTTCCAACAATATGTAGAGAGTTAAACATATTATCCAGTTCAAGGTTGTATTTTTAGATTCATCTTGAGGAACTAAAGTAAAAAAGTTCAACCCCAAGAATGTAACTTCTAGACATAATAACAAAAACTCTGTTATTAATAATATTTCCTGGTTTTTCCAGTCGATAAACAAAATTCTATTTTTATTAACATTTCAATATTTTTTGTGTATATTTTAATTAGTTTAATTCAATTTTAACTTTCATCATTCTTTGAGAAAACAGCCAATGAAAATATTAAAAAAAATAGATTCTAAGATATAGATAAAATAATATTTAAATAAATATTCGTAAAAAACTTCTTTTTTCCAAAATTATAAAACACAAAATTATTAAATCTAGCCAATTAATATTTATAGCTATTCATAATGAATAAGTACTAACTACTCGAGGAGGAATCATAGGAAGGACAAGGAACACAGAGAACTGACCAGATCCAGTTAAAGAAATAAAAACTGAGAAGATAGAAATCCAATATTCCTTCATTCATTTCGAAAACATTCGATATTCTAGAGGTACAAAATATACATACAATATACATACAATATACATACAATATACATATATATTAATTTTAATCAAATATTCAAATTATCAAATTATCAATTTATTATCTATTTATTTTTCTTGTTACAGAATGAATAACACAATGATATTATTTGTTGGAGTGAAAATGGGTTGAATTTCTTCGTGAAGAACATCAAAGAATTCGAAGAGAAAATCCTGCCTTTGTATTTTCGACACAAGAATTTCGCTTCCTTTGTGAGGCAGTTGAACATGTACGATTTCCACAAGATTCGGGGAGGAGACCTGCGACATATTTTCGAGCACAAGCTATTTCGGCGCCATTCCAAAAATCTCCTCATCAATATCAGTAGGAAAGGGCTTAAAAAATAGAAAACGGATTCAGAAGATGAATCCATTAATAACAATATTTATGAAAACAATATTAATGAAGTCAATGTTAATTATTGTGAATAGTCATAATTGACTAAAAGTGCGAAAAAACCAAAAGCAAATTCTCCCATTCGGAACTCGAAAAGCACCAACACTAAGGAACAAAAATCCAAAATATCTGAAGAACAAAATGTGTAAGTGCATAATCCACCCACTATTTCTTCTATTGCTCCTTTGGCCGTCGCCAAAACCAACAACTCAATTGCAGAACACAAAACATTATGGACGAGGGAGGCCTTGGAAAACGAGAGAGAGTTGAAGCTTGAGAACGATCTCAAACTGATCAACGAAATCATCGCCAAATTGACTCTCCACCGACCCCAGTCCGACCAAGAAATAAAGGAACACATCAACCAGATCAGAAACAACCCCCGATATCAAGACATCAGAGGCAAGTCGCATGTCTACGAAATCTACAAACGCATCAAATAGGAAATGATGGTCACCATGATGCACACACAAAGAAGCAGCGAAGATGATTTGGATGAGCTGAGTATTGAGGAGGACATTGTATATAATGAGATTGAAAGACCGATGAGTTCGGGTTTGAAAATAGCGTCACTGACTAATTTCGAGACTGAGAATTTTATCGTGAGATCTTCAATTGAGATTTTCAGAAATGTTTCCTTCGGGGAATTGAGTCGAGAGCTAATCTGATATAAAATTATAAATTTAGAAAATAGAATACATTTATAACTTTTTATATCAAATAGTCTGCTACATGTTAATATAAGTTTCTCAGGATTTTATTATCATATATTTGTAAACCTTGTGTTTTTTTAAAACAATATTCTATTATAAAAAAATATTAATTACTTATTTAATATATCTAATTTAGTATATTTTTTTAATAAAAAAAGCAATGTTTAAATTATGTATTTACATAAAATACAAACATATAATACAATCTATATATAATATACAAACACTAGAGATTGAATATATAAATAAAAATATGAATACCAAATAAGTCAACGAACTCATCTTCCCCTTCCAAGTGCACTACGACGAGAAACTCAAACGCAACTACTACTTTAATGTCCAGACAGAAACATCGCAATGGTAGTTGCCCGACAACTTCGACCGCCTCCTTAAAGGATACTATCGCAAACTCGAAAACACAGGCCTCGTCGATGCAGAGAAGAAGAACATCTACAAATATCTTCCGAAGCAGCTCGTCAAAAAATAACGAAAGAAATACTTGAAGTTCATCGAGGATTGCTCCACTCGACCTGCCAGGAAGCAGGTCGAAGTCAGTCTCGCCAACAACTACTCATACAAAGAAGGAGACGAAGAGTTTAACTTCTGGTACAGCAAGTTCATCAACGACAAGGACGAGAAGGACAAGAAGGCAGCCTTGACCAAGTGCAACCCAGAATCAGATGTGGGATACACAAAAGCAGACTTATTCGAAAAGAACAATTCTTTCTTCTGCCTGTTTTTCGCAAGAGGGTGTTGTGCTAGTGGGGTAAACTGCAAATTCTACCACAGAATCCCCACCCTTCCTGAATGTTAGCTAATCGACAACAATAAAGACATATTCGGAAGAGCTCGATTTTCGACTTATCGTGAAGATATGAAAGGTGTCGGCTCTTTTTCGAAAGAAAGTAGGGCTGTTTATGTTTGTGATTATAAGATACCGACTGCTGACAATGGAGTGACACAAATGTACGAAATATTGTTGCGGCATTTCTCGATGTGGGGAGAGGTGGAGGATGTTAACATTTTGCCTAATAAAGGATATGCTTTTGTGAAGTACATCCATCGATGCATGACGGAATTCGGGAAATAGTGTATGCAAAATCAGGCACTTGATAGTAATGAGATATTGACAATTAAATGGGCTAATGAAGATCCAAATCCCAAGTAAATATAATATCGATATGTTTTAAATACTTTTATTCTTTTTTAATCATTATTATTGTATAGGATTGTGTAAATTACTGAGAAGGAAGAGCGAAGAACACTAATGAAAGCAATTGAGAAGAAGAAAGAGCACAAGGACAGGGAAGACAGACACAAAGTGATCAAGTAAAAAAGAGAAAAGACACTCCAAAGTATGATGAAGTCATACAACTCGAATAATGATGCATGATTTGTTCTTTTCGATCATAATATTCAAAAGCAATGACAAAAAAGTTATTATTTAAAAGAAAAAATACATATTCGCTTGATAAAATACGTTATTTATTCAATAGATAGAGGAATTACTTTTTATGATTTGATAAGGTATAAAGTTTAAAAAAACACTGAACTTTTGAACTTGAAAAATCGAACAGGAATTTTCTATATTGATACATTAAATGAGAGAAATTAAATAATACATCAAAATTATTATTGATGTTTAGAAATAAAATATTTTATAATTTTATACAAAATAAATAACTAAATTATATATTTATTTATTCATTAGGGTACTTTTTTAAAAGAACGATACAAAAAATAATAGATAAACAAGCCAGCAAAACTGATGGGACAGACATATAATATACCATATGAGGATGGCAGTGTCTTCACAGGGGAATGCAAAGGAGCCAAGCCCCACGGCCAAGGAAAACTGACCTTCGCTAACAAAAATGTATTTCAAGGCACGTTCTATGAAGGCAAACCTTCCCATGGAACCCTAAAGTACGCTTCTGGAGCAACCTATTTCGGGGATATCAAAAACAACAGGCACCACGGCCAGGGAAAACTTTAGCAAGAAGGCAATATATATGAAGGGACTTTCGAAGATGGCATTCTCGTCAATGGATCCGTAAAATACCAGAATGGAGACCAATACCAAGGCATTTTGCGGGAAGGCAAAAAAAGTGGGAAGGGGAAGTTCATCTTTAACAACAAAGACTCCTACTAAGGAGAATTCGAAAACGATGAGTTCCACGGCGAAGGGATATATTCAAGTGCCAATGGGAACAAGTATACTGGCCACTTTTTCTAAGGGCAACAAAGCGGTGAGGGAGAACTGAAACTGAACAACGGGATCGTCTATAAAGGGGGGTTCAAGCAGAACAAATTTAATGGCAAAGGAATTCTGACCCAGCCTGGAGGTTATAGCTATGAGGGGGAGTTTGCCGATGGGTCGAAACAGGGCTACGGCACTCTCGTAGAAAACGGTAATAAATACATTGGGTAATGGCACAGGGATTAGATGTCCGGACGGGGACAATACTTTTTCGGGAAGAGATAATACGGAGGGGATTTCCTGAATGGTAAGTTTCATGGAATAGGAAATCTCACTTATTCAAATGGAGATAAATACAAGGGGGATTTTAAGTTCAACAAAAAAGATGGAACAGGCGAAATGACCTTTTCGGATGACAAATTCTATAAAGGGGGTTTTAAGGATGACAAGTTTGAAGGTCAAGGATTTTTCAAGTATCAAAATGGGGATACTTATGATGGTAGTTTCAAGGCCAATAAGAAAGATGGGGATGGAGTATACGTGTACAGTAACCGAGATAAATATGAGGGGCATTACGTTAAGGACCTGAAGCATGGCAAAGGGGTGCTGACGACCGCTGGCGGTTAGGTCACGGCAGGTAATTATATAAATGGATAGAAAGACGGAGAGTTCATCGTGCATAGTCCAACTGGAGGGGAGGTTAAATAGACATGGCAAATGGGTCGGAAGCTTTCTTGATTACCTGAAATAGATTATTTTGAACAAGTTAATAGTTCTAATGATATATTTTTTTACATAACTCCATACATAAGAACTACCAAATAAAATATCTTAATATATTATGAATATTTAATGTGAATATAAAATTATTTCGAAATAAGACGTATATTTGGAAATAAAAATATATTTATATCTCTTTTTATATTGTATAGAAAGTTAAAATATCTAATACTTATTTCAGATATGATATAAAATATCCTATCATTATTTTTTTTAATGGATTCATTTATATTTTATTATAGTCCTCCATTCCACACCTAATACTTTATCACTCTCATCCAGTAATATAATCCCTATGGTTGTTTTCGTAGTGGGACAAAAATTTACACCTTAAATACTCTACCTCTTCTTTCAAATACATCATTTCAAATCTCATACTCTCCAATTCTCTGCTTTGGAATTATCGGAGCTGATCATTGTCAAATAATTATAGAGTACTTTTTTTAGTATTGTCCTTATTATTCTTATTATAGTTCTCATTAGATCTTGATTGGTTCACTGTATTCTCAAATTTAATTGATCCAATCAACGAACTTTCACGACTTTCGCAATTCTTTAGAGGTAAAAAGTTTGTTGTCAGACTTCCCACAGAAAACTTTGGGGATAGTTAAATTTATTTCAGGGATGCATCTCCCCCGACATTTACCCTACCTTGAGACTCGGTAAGTTTGTGAGGAAGTTGACTGTACATTTAGTCCAGAAATTTGGAGGAGCTGGCGGGGCTGAGGAAACCCGTCGTCTCACTGTTGATTGTAGCAATTGAGTTAAACTTCTTCATGAATAGCCGCTTAGTTCGGCTTTACTCGTTGATAACCCTTTTCGGAAGCGGAGACAATATATTTTTAGGAGGATCGCAATTCATCAAAGATTTTTCCTAATAGGAATTCTCAAGGGATGACATCTTGACTGGGGAGGTTCCGAGAATATAGCCGTTGTTTATGATGGGCTGCAAGCCAGATTTTAGCGAAGCAAGTGCATCCTCGAGCGTGAGAGCGATGATATTGAGTTCCTCTCTTTTGGATTTCAGCTATCTCATCGACTTCGAATCGGTTAACTTATGTTAAAAAGTTATTTAAGACCCTGTTCGAATTAAATCCTTTTGTTTAATGAGTGACGCACTTGTGTATTAGCCTTCGTAATTCATTGTTTTTGAGTAGTCACGTAGATAAGAATAGACAAATTTTTATTTGAACAAAAAGAAACTAATTAAGAGTATGGCTAAATATTTTAACTGTCCTTATTTCTATAATAAATTTTGATGCCTAATTGAGATATTTCTAAGAGGATATATCTATGTTGGTATAGAATGATAAATTTTTATTTCTCATATTTCCAATTTAATTAGTAGTTAGGTACGCTTCACATATTTTTCGAGTTTTTTTATTGTTGACGGTAATGAAAATTAGTAAATTATAATTACTTTGTTTATAAATCGAGATATATTTTATTACATAACTTGTGGTGATGTTTTAGAATGACAAACGAAATTGAAGTAAAATACAATTCAGTATTTTATTAAGATAATACAATAATATATTTTATTTTATCTTATTCTCGCACTTATTCTAGTTTTTTTATGCATCTGCTTACAAATATTGTTATACAACTCAAAACATCTGATGCTTTAAGAATAAAATTATGAGGTATTCGATAAAACGTTCATGCTTCAATTAAAAGTTTGTGGTGTTTGTTTCAAAAAAAGTATTTATAGAATCAAACGCACCAAAATGTGTTGTATATTATTTTATGTTAAAAGACACATAAATTATATATTTAGATCTACCTATATGATAATAATTATTAAATTTTGAAATAATCAATTGAAATTAAACTAAATAGAAAGTGCAATCAAAAAGTGGTTGAGATGACAAGTAATAATAATAACATCCTCGAAAACACGAATATAGGGGAATATTAACTGAAAAAACAACTTGGGAAAGGCTCTTTCGGTTCTATTCACCTCGCCGATCACAAGCAGTTCGGACAAGTCGCTCTCAAAATCGTATATACTATAATACAGCAAATATAACATGATATGCATAATAATATTTGACATTGCATTAAGCATAACCGTTCTTAATTATGTGTTTTTATGATCATATCTAGTAACAAAAGGACAATCTCAAACCCATGTTGTAGCTCGAGTATACAGTTCTAAAAGAACTATAGTTGCAGAAAGGTTACCCGAAAGTCTATGAGTATAAATAATTTTAAGACCATAATATCATGAGCATGGAAATACTCGATAAAACACTAGAAGTAAAATATACATACATTGATAGACGTTACCTAATTGTTTAAATATACATACCAATAACTAAAAAAAAAACTATCTTATTGTGTTTCAGGAACTTCTGAAATAAGCGAATAATAAATTCACAATCAGAACTGCACTCAATATTATGCAACAGATTTTGACTCGACTGGAGAGTCTTCATAAAATAGGGTATCTGTACCGAGATGTCAAGCCTGGCAATTTCATGATCGGCAAGGACAAAACCACTGTCTATATAATTGATTTTGGTTTGGTCAAGAGATACGTCAAAGGAACTAATAATTATAATAGTAACAATAATTTCCAGGGAACACATATCGGTTTCAAATAACACAAGAAAATGGTGGGCACTCCCATATTCTGCAGCGTGTTCACCCACCTGGGCTATGAACAGTCCAGAAGGGACGACTTAGAAAGTCTTGTTTATTTGACGATATTTTTCCTGAAACAGTTGCCGTGGGAAGGGATCAAGGAAGAGTGCAAGGAGTTGAAACATGAGAAGATCAAGCAGGCGAAAATGAAGTGTAGCGACGAGGAATTATGTAAAGAACTGCCAAAAGAGTTGTTAGCGATTCTGGCGTATTGTAAATAGTTAAAATTTTAAGAAGAACCGAACTACGAACTTATTCATTCTCTTATCGCAGGTATATTTCGAAAATATTTTTTGCAATTAATAATTCGACCAATAATAAAATGTATCTATATATTATCAAGGTATATATTTGACTCAACGTAACAAATAAATCGAATATTTGTTATAGGTGTAGTATAGTTACATTATTTTAAATAAGTTTTTGCACAAAATCTTATGTTTGTAAAATAACTATTCTGATTATAACTAATATATATATTTTTTAAGAGGCTTTAAAGAATCTGAGCCAGCCAAAATATCCTGAGTTCGACTGGGTGGCTAAACAGGCTCAGGAACAGAAACAAGTTGAAAGTGTCAAGGTCAACTTCAGTCTCAGCCACAAGACAAAGGCGAAACCCTTGCCAAACAATAGCATCCAAATAAAACAATAAAATATGAATGACGGAAATCTATTCTAGCAGGTGATGACCGGGAACTGCAAACAAATTATAGGAGTAAGAGAGCCTGCTGTTGCTAAATAAGAGTCACCAAGAGAGAAATATACAGAGCACACTAAACTGCAATGAAGATTAAAAATACATTAACAAATCTATTTCTTAATGAGATTTATTATTGTTATTGAAATATTAATATTTATTTCATTGAAAAAATGTTGGTAAAAAAACAAGTGGCCAGAATTCTTAAAATTTCATTTAATGGATTCGACTTCCATTTTTTATTGGCAGTCTCCAGCTACACTCAACTAATCGATAGATTCACTAATCACAGTTTAGGGCATGCAGTATGAAAAGTTTTAGCTACAGCGATGGTTGTCTGAACCTGCATCTAAGTGCTCCAAACTATTATCCTCTGTTGCCCCTCCGCCATTCCTCACCACTACAGCCCCTCCGCCTTTGAAAGTGCGATCTGATTTCTTTCCGATTCTATTGGTGAACATTTCGGATCCTTTCTTGATTTCAGCTCTCTCTGTGACTATTCTTGATTTTTTCTTGTTTTCGGCGACTACAATCGCTGCAGCTTTCCTTGGTGGATTGTTGGTACTACTGATGCTATTATCATTATTAACATTGTTAGGAACATTAGGATTACTAACAAGGTTATTGTTCGGGTTCGTAGGTCCGACTTGATGGGAGATCCTTCGGCTGTTACTTGCGATGCTTTTTTAGTTCTTCACCTTCTTGAAGGTGTCTTTCTCGCAGTTGAATTCCACCAACTCCATATCGTCTTTTAACTCATCTTTGTTGATCTGGACGAGGTGGGTTGAGTTAGTCATTCGAATAGGAGAGTCTTCGGCTATAGTCATCCTTTTCCGGGGCTCCGATGCTTCCTTGTTATATTGCTACTACTGCTTTTGGAAGGGAGAGTTAGCATAAGAAGAGGCAACAGTCGGGAAGGGTGGCTGCAAACCTTGATTTTTATAAGGTTGTTTTTCTGGCTGCTCCTAATAATATGCATGCTTGGGATTTAATTTATTGGTTACCTTCTTATTAATATTGTTATTATTGTTGTTGTTGCTGTCTCTTCCTGCCCTGAACCTGAATTATTTTGTATGACTTACACTCCCTACTTTCAGGTTTCTATCTAGAATTATGATGTCTGTGCCAGCAGATTTTTTTCTCCTGCCTTTATTATTGTCAGGACCAGCTGTTTTCATCTATTCCCAGTAGGTTGATCTTTAATCCTCTAAAATTTTGTACCATTGTTGGAGAATGCTTGTTTTCTCGCTGTTTAAGTCAGAATTCTTAAAGTATTAGGCATATACCGAATACTTTTCCATTTTGACCTTTCCAATCGTTCCAGCGATCTCTGAGTTCGAAAGTTGGATGCCGTAGCTCTTCTAAATCACCTTATCCAAGTCCACATATTCTCTGAAGGTGTCAATTTGCTTGAGAGAGCCGAAGAATGCAGCCACTTACATTTCGTCCTCCAGGTCAACGAGGGTTTTGTCTAGGGACTCGACCATCGCTATGGCAAAATAGACGAGCCCCAACCCCCCTCTCACCATCACGAAATCCCACACTTCCTTAACACAGTCAAACGGCAAACTATACAGAAAATAGGTCATAAACCACTTAAAAATCCATACCTCATTATTTACCCCCAACTCTTCAAACCTTTTGGCAAGTTTTGGCGACCTCTTCTAGAACAAATGGTGAAATAGTTGACAATAGATAATACTCAAAGGGAATCCGTCTTCAAATAGTCCCAAAAGCATGAAATCTTGATGGACGGCCATGTGGGCGAACATCCAGAACGTATCGCATTCGTTGAAGCCTTGGAGCAAGAGATACCCTACTAGGAAGTTGATGCCTTGAGTATAGCCGAGCTTGGGAAAGTATAAAGCAATTTTTCGTAACACCGATCTAAATTTGGATTTACCCTCTTGTCTTCCTTCGAATAAGGAATTTTGAGCAGAAGATGGCTGGAACATTTAATGATCAGGAAAAGTTCGATCCAGGTCAATTTAGATTTGGGAAAAGCATGGGTGTGCTAAGTCGTAGGACCAAGGAGTTTACTTGTATAGTTATTATAATTATTATTGTTGTGGTGTTTACAACGATGATTATTGTGAAACTGTTGCTTCTTTGACTGAAGAGGCCATACAATATCGGGAGTCTGAGAGGTTGACTCCGGAACAAAAGATGAGAAGCTTCCACCGGTAACGCCGAAGTTCGTTCTAATCGGAGAGCTGAGATAGTGCATTTTCAGTAAATTATTATTTTGCTTGCTACTAGTACTATCTGCCATTATTGTTATTATTAATGTGAGTGTTATTATTATTATTATTATTTGAGTTTTTATTGTTTTTACTGTTATTATTTCTATTAAAGTTAGCAATAATAACAATGTCGATATTTTTTATTGCTGCTTCTCTTTCGCCCCTCTCAAAAGACTACTGGTTATTAACATTGCCATCATCGCCATCATTGTCAGCTACATCACAATTCTTGCGAATGAACGAGGGTTCCGCGACAGGCGGATTCCCGTAGGATGCTATTTTGGTGGAAAGATTTGCTTTGATGATCGCGATGAATTTTTGATATTGCGGCTCAGGAACAAGATTACAGGGTTGGAGGTGCCTTAGCTTCTCAGCGAGTTAAGTATATTTTTTGGGAGGCGGTGGGGAAGGTTCTTAGACTTTTTTATCGATTATACAGGCTGCACATCCCATTGTTTAATTATCTTTTGTCTTATTATCAGTATAATAATAAGTTTATAGTTTTTTGAATGTATTAGTTACTTAAAATCTACGACCATAGATGTATTTTTACGAATACAAGTAACTAATAGACATGTTTTTTCTTAATATTTCTACCGCATTGTTGGAAACTCATGCTATTTTCTATTTATTTCCTTTTTGTTGTTAGGAGGAATGAAGCATTGATGTGTAAAACGATTAATAATTTCAATGTTTTAATTGTTCTTTTAGTTCTGGTGAAGGATCCTTTTGTGTAAATATTATTTTTAAATAAATTATTGTTAAATAAAGACTAATTGTTATTGTTCTTAGTTTCCTAGATATTTTATTTTTAAAATGTTACATAAATCTATTGAGAATCAATATAGATATTAGTATCGCAAGGTGATATAATCATAAGAAATAATAATATAGGATTATTTGTTTGAGCTGATATATTTTTTGACTATTGTATATACAACAAATCAAATAGATTGACGATTAAACATTTTGATTGTATGAATGGGTTTCGTTTTTTATGACGTCTATGTGTATATTAGCAGATCCTTTAAATATTTATTAGAAACATAGATAGAAAAAAAAGAATATTTCTTACTAGCCTAATTACCATTTGTTATACTAAGTAGGATGAATATTATTAAATTCTCAATAAGATAAAACGAAGAAAACTTAATGTAAATATTATCATAACAATATCTGATAGAACAAAAAGGAAGGAAAAAAAATAAAAAGATAATGGATCGTGAAAAGTTATTATAAACAAGTTTGATCAACGAAATCATTTTTTTGATCGGTTGTCTATTTTTTGAAGCGAGTTTCTCAAGCCATCCAACAGTTCAGAAAGTTCGTTGTTCTTTGATATCAACTCTTACTTCTCCAGCGCATGCTGCTCTTTTAATTCTTCCGACGCCCCGTCCCTCCTGTAGAGCATTTTTTATCTCATCTATAGGCTTTCTTCCAGATCACACAGCTCCTCTCTCAACACATTGTTCATATTCTTTTAGGTTTTCAGTTTTTATTCACTTTTTTTCATCTGTTCTTCGTAAACTTTCTATTTTTCCATTAATTCTTTCTACAATGTTTTTATTTTGAGAGCTTTCTATTGGCATTATTTTTAGAGTTTGGCTTACAACTCGGTTTTTATGCTTATCTGATGGGTTTGGTCGACTTTGGCAGGTTTTTCGGTCTGAAAAACCATATTCTGTTTTTCTGATGCCGATGCTTCTGTGTTGGCCAGCCCGGTGTTTTAATTAAGCATTGCCTCCTAATTTTTGTGTGTTTTTGTTTTTTCCTGGTCGATCAAATAGCGCAGATACTCGTTCTATTGGGTTAAGGAGACCAGCCTGACCCTGCTCTACCCGTACTCTGCGTTTGCTGGGGAACAAATGGATTCATATTTACGATAAGATCGGCTCAGAAGTGTATCTACTAATGGCTGATGTTGGGAATGTTGATAAGAGGAGGCGATGATGTTTTTAGTATTGTGTTTTAGAGGGATGTGAACACTTGAGGTATATCCAAGAAGCAGATTAACTGACATATTCGATATTTTTGTTTTTCTATTTTTTATAGAAGACACCAATGTTTTTTTTGTATAAATATAGATGTATATATATTATTATAGCATATAGCTATATATGTATAGACAAATCAATTTTTGTAATAACAGCTTTCTTATTGAAATTTTATAATAACATAATGCTATTAAAAAACAGTGTATTTATTTTTTAAATATTGTTTGGAAAATAATTCATTTCTTCTACTAGTGCAAATATTTTATCGAGCTTTTTATTTAATTATTCACTAGATAATAACATTAAAAAACAGGACATGCATTTGTTGTAAAATAAATGGGGAAGAAAATAGCAACATTTGAAGAAAATATGTCAGAATAATGTATTTGAAAAAAATGTTGATTTTAGATTTAATAATTTGTTGTTCCTAAACTTAAAATCCATTAATTGTGTCGATTATTCTCACAAGATTAGAAATGAACGGAAAACTAAATTTACCGATATTTATTTTGCCTAAATATAAAAAATTGATTTTTTGTATCTTATTTTTATTCTTATTATAAATATATATGTAATATGAATAACTTATAAAATAATCATTTGCCACAAGCAGCAATCTTAACACTACCTTTGTATCTGTTACACACAAACTTAACATAGTCAGTCTCCACGCCAGACTCGTCAGCTGGCACGTGTGCTCCGTTCACTGTGATCCAAGGCACGTATTGGTGTGCAGGGCTCAGGTTGGCAGTCTTGGCACCGTATTGGGTGTGTAAGTTGATGCCTTCTTGACCAGTTGCACATGTGTTTATGTCGGTCCAGTTCAATTTAAGTTGAGTTGCACATTTTTGTCCTCTGCACATTTACAATAAATTCATAAATTATAAATAACATTGTGTATATATTTAGATATGGTTAATATTTTTACGCAGCAACCCAGTCTGATGAGTTCTCTTCAACGCAGAGAATGAATGGCAGAGCTTGTGTGTACCAGTCGTTCTTGGCAATGGCACAAGCTTCGATGATGTTGCCTTGACATTCCCTCACGCCATGTTGGCAGGTGAAGGGATAAGGGGTGACTCCGGGGCTTGATTTAGCATTTCCGTAGGGGTAGAGTCTGAACTCACTAATCTGGAAGATATCTGCAGTATTGAAGGCTCTCTTGAAACTGCCCGCAAGGAACTGTTGACAGTAAGGACACAGAGACTCGTAGTAGAGTTCGACGAGGACTTTATCATCGTTAGGTTGTTGTTCGGCAACCACTTCGAAAGCGGAACAAAGAACAAGGGCAAGTGCAAATGCGACGAATCCTTTCATTTGAAGATCAGACAAATAAAATAACAAATAGGATTTATTGTTAATATTTTGTAAATATTATTATAAAACAAAAATAAACTAAATGGCTTAAAAAACAATGATTTTTTGGAGATATATGATTGGGGTTTCTAATATCGATTATATCCTGAATGATAAAAAATAGGTCACATAGAGTATATATAATAATAAGGATAGAAAGCAATACTATTGTAAATCATTAAAAAATATAAAATCAAAAGATCGTGTTTTTTTTTTTCAAAGTTATGTCCTTATTAATTTTTTTGTATTGAGTTATTGATGTTTATTTAAATAAACAATAGGCTTATTATTTTATGAATGCATACCAATAATAATAAAATACATCTAAATGTGTATATTTATTAAAAAAATAATAACACTAATATCAGTAAAAAATATTCAATTTTATAATAGCTATAGCCCTAGCAGTTATCATCGGTCTCTAAAAAACGAAGCACAAAATGTCGGTTGCAGTTCAGCAAATCGCTTCAAAGCTGTATAAATTATGGATTCTCTTAGAAAAAATCAATAATAAACAATGATTTCTTATTTATTTCAGAATCACTATATTTGGCGAGCAAAAGGACTATGCCTGGAATCTATTGGAGGCAGAAATGCACATTGAAACCAATCCACTAGTTGACGGCAAAGACATCGCAGATCTCCTCTCTTTGTATATGGTATAGAATACACACTCATTCTCTTATTTAACAATTTCTGATAATTTTATAGCGAGGTGTCGAAAGACTAAACTCTGTGCAAGATCCTAGAGAAGCGTTCTTTAGAAATAAGATGACATCCCTAATGATGAAACCGAGCGTCGTTAAATCCCTCAGCAGCCAAGCACCGATAAGGTCGGGAGCCTTCCGAGATGTCAATACTGTCCCAAATAATCAAATAAAAAAGGACGCGCCTGTCGTTGCTAAAAAATAACCTTTAGCCCCTCCAATTCCAAAAATAGATACTAATAACAAAAATAATTTAACTGCAACTACCAATGGACCAGAGCCATAAACCTACGTACACATAATGCATACGTGCGAGATAGATTTTAAAAAACCTCTTAACGATATATATATATACTAATATAATAGGTATAAATAACGAAAAAACGAAAATAAATGTAAATGTACATGACTTACGAGATGGAAGCAGCTAAACAAGAAAACCTGTCCAAACTAATCACCCAACACACCAACAAGGTAGAGAATATCCAGAGCAAGATTGACAACATCATCAAGGAAGACCACGCCCGCCTCGAAGACAGGATCAAGACCCGCAAACTCCGATCACAAACCGCGAGGTCCAGGAGCATCAGGAGCAGAAACGAGGACCTCCGAGGACTTCAGATCCGGGACAAGACGAGGATGGAGTCAGTCGAGGTTGCGAAGGAAGAAGGCAAAAACACCAATAATGGTGGCGGAGAGAAGAAGGAGGCGAAGAAGAGAACGGCGAGTTTGTAGATCCAAAGACCCAATAAAAAAATATAGTTACCACGGAGAAAACATACTATTTATATAATGGGTTCGAGGAAGAAATCTTAAAACATCTGATTATTTTTTTAACTATCATAAATTATCATTATCAACTAAACTTTAGCATAATTTTTATCAGTAGTCCACTTTCTTAAATATCATGTTGCATCAATCTTTTATTCGGCTTCCTTAACAATTTGCTAGACCTCGTGCCTACTTAATTTTCGGCCACCCTGCAATCCGAACTCTGTTTAAAAGAACCTTCGTTTGAGGTATTGCTGGAAGATATAATCCCGACGAGCAGACTTCAGTTTTGGTATGAGAAAGGGTGATACAATTATTATTGGCAAACTCACAAAAAATAGCCCTATGTAGACAGACCCTTAATTCAAGGAGAGGTAGCGAAGAACCTATTTGTACTTGGATGTAGTGTAAGTGTCAGGATTAAAAAAGGTGATTATATTGTGTTTGAGACGGCGCGCTCCGACGCTCAGGAAAGAGTCGCCTTGCCTAAAAATATGGGATTGTTAGGGGGTAATGTTTGGTACTGCCAGTCAGAAGGGAGCTTCTGCCCGAGGGGGTCTCTGGGGTTGTAGGATGCAGTGGCATCATGGGTTTTTAGGAATTGGGACCCTGAAACTTCTGCGCTTCTGGTTTGTAGAATGTTCATATGCCGTGTAATGTTAATTTTATATTTTATATTATATATCTTTATGATAAGGATAATCCTTTATATTATATCTCTATTATCTTTAAAAAAATATGAACAGATAAAAAATTACTTTAATATTTTAAATATGGTTCTAGTTTTATTTGCTTTTTAAAAATATGAACTAAGTAAAAATATATCTATATTTTCAACAAATATCCTCTTCATATAAAGACAAACACATACAAAATAAACAAAAATGAGTTATACTTTCTCCAAATTTAACAAGCTTCCAACTGAACTGCTGGAACACATCAACTCGGAAATGTGGAATTATCAGCAGTCGAATCTCAGCATCATTGAGACCTCTCATCGCTCGCCAGTCTTCGCCACAGTCAATACAAATACGATGAACTCCCTCAGAGATTATCTTAGCATCCCTCCCAATTACAAGGTGCTCCTCACTCAGGGTGGCTCTGAACTGTTTATTGCAAGCGTGGTTTATAACCTACTCGTTACTAGCCCCAAAAAAGGACGATACATTCTGAGCGGTCCTCGGAGTGCCTTTGCTTATTAAGAAGCAGTAAAAATTGTCGGAAAAGAGCGGACAGCCGTTCTTACTCAGGAAGAAGCTCTCTCCAGAACAGCAGAGTCTTAAAAATATGAGTATACCTATTTTTGCATGAGTGATACATAGACAGGTAACTACCTCAACATTGAGCCAGTCGATCCTACAGAAATACTCGTCGCTGACTGCAACTCAGTGCTCGGGTTGAAAAATATTGATATATCTAAATTCGGAATCGTGTTCAGTGCTGCAGAATTCAGTCTTGGCCTGCCCGGCACCACCATCGTAGCTTTCCGGGAAGACCTCCTCGGTAAGGAAGACAAGAACTGTCCGAGCATGTTCAGCTTTGAAATTACTCTTCGAACCAACTCGATATTCAACACTCCCAACTGTTTCGCTGTTTATGCTTTGGGAGAAAGCCTAAAACACCTCAATAAAAAGGGATTAACAGCAGTAGAATTGCATGTGGATAACCTTCGAAAACGCTTGGTTCATTAGATAAATGAAAAGAAAAAATGGATTGTATTAAGCAATGCTCCAACAGTATTAGTGCTAGGATGCGATGATGATAGTTATGTTAAGAAGGTAATTGAAGTATTAGAGATGAAACACTTGCAAGTGGCTCAGAAATAAGGAAGAAAAACCATTAAGATTCACTTGTATTCACATCACACGCTACAAAACATCGATGATTTGTTGTCTATACTTCATGTTTGAATGCTATATATGGCTTCTGTCAAACACATCTGCTTAATATTTTTTTACAAATATTTCTATAAATTACTTTTATATTTTCAATATTTTTTTATTTGACCATATCAATATTAAGTTTTATGTCAACACAATATTAAATGTAAAACGATCTGAGTATTGTCTGAAGAATGACAACAAATTAAAAATTATTGTTTGTTTACATATTATTATATGAAATATTACATTTCCTAACTGCCTCAAACAATAATACATACTAACCTTCTCATTTTTTAAATTAATTAAATAATTTTCAAATTGATATAATAATTTTGATAAAACTAGTAATTACACAATAATAAAGATATTGAAATAAAAATGAGGTCAACTGGTAAGGCTGGCACTCCTGCCCCTCCTGCGCCCAAGAAATCTGGCTTCAACGCCAAGTCGTATTAAAGGCCCGGACTCACAGAAGACGAAATTATTGAAATCAAAGAAGCATTTGATCTCTTTGATACTGATGGAGGAGGATCCATCGACCCAAAATGTAATCAAATCATATTTATCAAAATATACAAAAATATCTTTACTTAATATAATATTTTGTTTAGAACTGAAGGCTGCAATGACATCCCTTGGTTTCTAATCTAAAAACCAAACAATTTATCAAATGATTTCCGACTTGGATGCGGATGGAAGTGGGCAGATTGATTTCGAAGAGTTCTTGCACCTCATGACTGCAAGGATTTCGGACAAGGATACCCGAGAGGATATCAGGAAGGTGTTCAACCTCTTCGATGATGAGAAGACTGGCTACATCTCCATTAAGAATCTGAGGAGAGTTTCAAAAGAGTTAGGGGAGACGATTGACGACTCCGAACTATCAGAGATGATCGAGAGGGCGGACACTGATAATGACGGGTTAGTCTCAGAGGAAGAGTTCTATAATATTATGACTAAGAAAACCTTTTCTTGATAGTTTGAAAATTAACAGAATACATCTATATATAACATGTATTTACCTATTCAAAATAGTTGATCCGTATATCATAGTAATGAATTAAATAGCAATGTTAATGCAACATTTTATGTTAAAATCAATATCCATAATTTTCAAAATTTAATAGTGTTTGATGATATATGAAGAAACTTGTTGATTTGATAAAGTAATAAATATTTAATATTCATTTTTTTTGTCTATATATATCTCAGATATTATATCAAAAAGAGAAAGAGAGAGCTAAATCTTTAAAATAACATGTGGAAAATTAATCGCCTACAAAAGAATGTAGGACTTCTTTATAGGAACTGCTATAGACTCTACAACCCAAAAATTTACCACACTAAGAAATAATATAACCTAGATGCCACCCGCAAATTAGTAAAAAAAAATATCAGCAACCATCTCCATCCCATTTCTTATATATTTCCAATAAAACATAGTATCCTATTGTTGGCATGAGAGACCGGCGATCTGGCACATTGTTTCTAAATAAACCAAACTACAACAATGTAACTCCCACATAAAAATATATCCGTATTTTTCAAATATACATAATGGATTAGAAACTCAATACCTAAGCAATGGATGAACTTTACCGTTATTTACGAAGTTATGATGTAGATGGATCGCTCAACCACATCTGGATCTAAAATATCGGAACAAACTGCTTCTCAGCCGGAAGCGATTTTTAAGATCTGAAATCACACCCTGAATATTTGCACAGGCTATTCACACTCACCCTCATGATCTCGAAAATCAACAAACCAGTGCTCGGCTACGTCAAAGGCTTCGTAGGAGGATGTGCAGCCCATATCTTGAGGCTATTCTCCACCCCGTTCGGAACCAAGCAAACCCATTTAAGAATCGACGATATTGACAAGGCTTGGATACCGACTTGTGGAGGCAGCTACCAACTAAACCGCCTCAAAGACTAACTTGGCACTTACCTCGCCCTGACAGGCGAGACCATCAATGCAGAAGAAATGACAGAGCTGGGATACCTGCATGGTTTATTAAGAGAAGGAAAGCAGAGTTGGCAGTACCAAAAATAAGCGAGCGATATCGCTTCCAAAATTGGGCATGCGTTTGACGTCGACACCTTTGATACCGAGCTCCCAAGGCGCAAAAGGCATATCTTGAATAGCGTCAAGTAGCATCAAGTACTCCAAGGAACACAGGATTAAATCCAACTCGCCTTGAACGAAAAAGATCGGGAAGTGATAGCATTGAAAATCACCCAGTCTATTGACAAGCAGCGCAAGATCCTGTTGAGCAACGCTAGGAACCCACACAGCAAGTATTCTTGGAAGTAGAATGTGTTCAACTATTTTAAGCATAAAGAAGAGCAGATTTTAGAGCATTTTGACGAGAAAATCCTGTATCCAAACAAAGGAACAATAAGTAGGCGGTTGCCGGCAGACAAAATCAACTTGTTATTCCAGTACAATTCGATTGAGGAGATAGAGAGGGCTCTAGAGAAGGATTCTTCGCCTTGGGCACTCAAGACATTAGATACTCTGAAAGCAAAAGATCCTCTGGTTTTGGCGCTGACCTTGAGACTTATCCGTGAGGCAAGCAGTTCCACGTTCATTGAATGCCTCGAGAGATAATACAGAGTGGCTACTCGTCTTCTTCACCACCAAGCCAATGCAACTTTATCATCCTCCCCTCTAACGCAAGAACAGATTGATTCCTATTTCGCAATTGGAGATCCGGCTGATGAATTCGAGCACACCACTCGGCCTTATTCTATCCTGCCAAACAAAGACTATCGCCATCTGATCCCAGACACTGTGCGTCATTTCCTCAATAGATAATTCATGGATGACTTCAACCGGTTGAATCAAGAGGAGGAGGTGAAGAGGTGGCTTTTGAACCACCATATTGATGCTTAGTCAGATATATTTGATGTGAATATACTTCGCAGAAAGGTGTGGCTCAATCTTGAACTGCAAAGAAAGACGCAGATTCAGCTGGAACGTATTCATAGAGTCTTATACCGAGATGACGTGAGGGCAAGTTATAAGAAAGAAAGGCTTGACTACTTGAATGAAATATTTTCGGAAAACGGCGGGAAGGATATGCAGAAATATATCAACGAGACAGTTGAGGTAATATTCAGAGAGGCCAAAGAACAAAGATATCGAGACCTCGAGCCGACAGTCAAGAGTGCTGCAACCCAGAAGAAAGCCGACCTGTTCGCTAACATTAGGGATTCGTTGGTCAAGAACACTCTGACAGAGTCCCAAGGCGATATGGCTGAAATGAAAAAGAGACCTTCGAATCGTGCATTTTTCCCGAAAGATGGCAAAAGCATCTTCGAGTCATAGGTGCATCCTGATATCATGACGACGCCGCTGAAGATTTTTGTCAACAAAATCAATAACGGGACTCTCGATGAACCTTTCACACCCGAAGAGTTGATCGAGTTGGACCAAGATATGCTGCCTGAACTTTCCTCCTACTACAAACAGTTCGCCTTAGACAATCCGAATTTTCGGGAGTACCTCCTTCGTTACAACGGTGAACAGCCGAGCCAAGTAAGAAACACCAAAATATACTTGCAGATCGTGGAGTCAGCCAAACTTGTTAGCGAGACTATGAACCAGCTGGTTGAGGGCCTGACTAATGAGGAAATCGCCGATCGGATCAGCGTCGAGAAAAAGTTTACATACATGGATTACATCGAATAATTTAAAGAGGCAGTCAACGCAATGCCGACATAGGAACCTCTCAAAGATGTTAATATTCCGACAGAACATATTTCCCTCCTAAACTTAGAGTTCAGTGGACCTGGGTATGTTTCGAATAGCGAAGTCCCGAAGCTCATAGTTTCACCCACCTTGCTCCCTGAACCTTTCAGGGCCAGATATAGTCCTCTCATGAACTCCATTTACAACTCCTTCTTAAAAAAGTTTCCAGATACGTGGAATAATCTGAAAAATCGAAAACGTGACTCACTGGGTAAGTTTGATAAGTGGATCCACGAAGCAATCGCTGGCGACTTCAATAATCTAGTCCGAAACGACGTCAATTTCTTATTCTGCTATTTCGTATTAAAAGACATCGAGGGAATACTGAACAAACTCAAAGACCTGAAGATTGACACCTAATAAGAACTGACTCGATTCCTCAAAAGGTATCAGATTAATTTCGAGGATCCAAATATCGTGAACTCAAGCATTCACAATTTCATCAAGGGACTCACGGAGACATATGACGATTCCAGACAACAGCTGTTGTTCTCGAACACCAAAACTCTCGAACGAATCAATCGACTAAAAATCAACTAAGAGACTGACGGCACGGATCCATCACTTGAGAGTTTCTTACTCACGCTGGGGAGGGAGAGAAATATCCTAAAACATCGAGTCGACGATAGGCCGGACAAACTGGCGCGAGAAACCGAGTATATGCTGGATGCATTCGACGCAAAGGTAGACTCTTCGCCATACTTAGTTAGCGACACTCAAAATTAACTGATCCACCGAGGACTTAATCGCCTTAAATACCATCATAAATTTAAGACCCTCACTGGAGGAGCATTCTTCTATATCAAAGAAATCGCTGAAATATACCAAAAGCTGCAGTCAGACTAGGCTTTTCTACCTGACACTCTCAGATTTTAGGAGACCCTAGCAAAGATTCCACAGTTCTTTGAGGAGCTTGACGAAAGGAAACCCAAATAGCAGTGGGTGTACGATAGACTTCGTCAGGCAATCGAACGGATGTTTGCTATCCGCAAAGACATTGAAATACGGCTGTCTAAACCTGAACTTGTAGCATTCGATGCGGAAATGGGTGCTTTGCTTACTCCCAAACATTTGAAGGAGATGATCGAATTTGACATGTAAAATTAGTTACAGAGTGTAGGCATGATTAAGCAAGCAATCGAAGCGGAGGCTGATCAGCAGAGAGAAGTAGCCATCCCGATTGCGATGAGGATAAAAAATCCTGAAGCTTTGAAGAGGTTAAACAATTTCGTGACTGCTATGGAGTTGACTGAGTTCCAAACCCAGAATGATGTGATGGATAATTATACAGAAACATTTGAGAGGTTAGTGGCAGAAACTCTAATTCCGCCAAGAAAACCTCTACTCACTGAAACAGAACTTGCTAAGTAAACACAACTTTAATTTATTTCTATTTTATTTTTAAATGTATACGATTTAGATAAAACTTTGAGTATGTCAAAGAAAAGCCAGTTGAAGTGGATACTTCAAAAATTTCGCTTCTTACTGCAGAAATTAGAATATTATGTCATATGAGATCTGGAGATTAACTCTTCTCATAATTGGAAAAATCACTTTCGACTCAATGACTTCGAAGAAATATTATATTTTTGTATTTAAAAAATACTATTTTGTATAAAAAGTGGATAAACATTGAAAATGTAGATCAAAACAAAAACATTTTAAATAAAATATATGCAATATCTATTAATAGTTTTTGTTTTAATGTTCATCTTTAAATATTATATCATTTATTGCTCTTACTTTGGGTAGGTAATCAATTCTATCAGGAAAGTGATTTCATCTGAATATAAACATTATCCAGCATTGGCTGCGTGGATAAAAGTAATCACCATATCTATAATTTTTTGCATAAAGGCCAAAGTAATGTTTATGATGGTTGATTTTTTCTTTATGTTATCCTATATTTTTTTATAATATTATTTAAATGCTAACATAACATACCATATGACATCTTATTTTCTCAATATTTTTTATGTAAAAAGTAGATTAAATACTGGTAAAAAGTCATAATCTAAAGTTAGAGAAACAATATTTTTCTCTTTCTTCATTTCTTTTTATTTTACTTTTATTATTTTTGGTTTGTTTTTTTATTAATGATTGTTTGCAAACTATTTTTTCTCGTTTTCCTCATATTAATTGGAAGACCGTTGGCTCTGACCACTAGTCTTGTTCAATCGACAAAACAATAAATCGTAGCAGGTAAAGCATTAATTAAGTCTACCACAACGCATTTGACTAAACAATTTTTGTTAAATTTACAATACTTCTAGGCAAATCATCGCTCGTTCTCTCAACTAGCTTAAGCCAATGGGTAAGCCAATCGTATAATGTGACAGTACCTCGGTCCATTTTTTATTGCACCTACATTTTTAGTAATCTCCCCATAGATTAATAATATATACGATTGCTATTTAATTATACAGCTACATGTGCTTAATCAACATTACAGTTATTAACAACAACCAGAGCTAATTTCAGCAAATAAATTTATATATATTTATATACATATGTATAGGTTATACTTCATTCAACTTTTAAGTAAGCAACGAAGCGCTGGAACCAAAATTTATAACTTATCTCAGGTATTATGGTGAGTTTTGGTTTTAAATGATCAATACGTTCTATGGGCCAATTTCCAGTACTGCGACAGTTAATTGGATGTTTTTCAAAAGAAGCATTCCCTATATGTCGGCCACTTTCCATCAATATTTACTCACTAAATCATCGTACTAGATATATATATTTATGTGGATATATTTACATATACATATATATTAATTATACAGAGGATCAAACTAATACTCTGCAACGATTGTCCTAAACAACATCACCGATCCCTTGCTGACCAACAATTCTATCACATATTCAATAACACCATTCATATCAGGCCTTTGGTTAGATGCGAATCCACTCTCCAATTAGTTGCAGTATAGCCTAAATGCATAACAGGCAGTCAACGCATCCAATTCACAACCCTATATCATAATAACCATGAACAAAACCGTCAATAATTTCAATATTTTCTACTTTAATTTTTCTGTCTTGGTGATTGACCCTGTGAGATTCTCGTATTAAGAAGGACCCGCTTCTAAATATGGGTTAGCTACGCAGACAGTATCAATAAATTTGAATACTTCAGCTGGAGAAATGATTTATTGTTCAAGAATTGATAATATCTTTATCGGATTAAACTATATTACTTTGTCAAATTCAAGCAAATCCTCCAATTTTTATGTGAGCGACAATATGACTGTGACTTTTGACTACACCAGTGGTTTTCGGTCACTACAAGCCACCTTATTCGGGGTCTGCATTTATCGATGTCCAGCTTTCGCACCCTTTTATCTGAATGGTTCTTGTTACGATACCTGCCCTGCTGGCTTCTTCCCCAAGATATTAAACATTATGATCGACTGTCTCGATTGTCCCTAGGGTTGTCTTAACTGCACATCTAGTGGCGGCATAAAATGTGACGAGTGCTTCGGAAATTGGACATTATCAAGTTCAGGAGAGTGCTCGTGTAATAACGGATACTCGGTTGGAACAAGTACATGCAACCTATGTGCCGGCTCGTATTCAGCGGGATGTATATCATGCAACTCCTCAAGCTGTATGGTGTGTGATGTATCCAAACATTACCATGCAACTCCGAATTAGTCGTTGTGTCTTTGTGTCGAATTATTTTACTAAAGTACATCAAGTGGATGCATTGGATGTAGTGCGTCTTACTCATTGCATTGTATCGTCTGCAACTCGACTCAGTGCCTCGCATGTGACATTTCCAAAGGCTTTATTCAGCAACCAAGTAATAATAGTAACTGCGTTTGTTCAAATGGGACTTACTACAATAATTCCATATGCATACTGTGCAGTACCAAATATGGTCCCCTTTGCTCGCAATGTACATCTAATTCGTGTGCTACCTGCGCAATCAATGCGATTCAATCTAACACATCCATTATGTGTGTCTGTCTCCAACATTATTCTTACAATTCTTCGACTGGGAATTGTTAGCTGAACTGCTCCACCTTCGATGTTAACTGCTTGATCTGCTCAGCCTCTTCGTGTTTGTCCTGTATCGTTGGAGAGTAGTACGTGTATAACAATCAAACAAACGTATGCGACTATAATTGCAGCCTAATCCAGCCAGAATGTTCCAGTTGTTCGAAGTCTAGCTGCGATAGTTGCAAAACTGGTCTGTATTTAAAAACTATTAACAAGACTAACGCTAACAATATCTGTGTTCCCTGTTCGAATTTGTTTGGATAATGGTGTCAAACTTGCTCGGAATTGCAATGTCTTTCTTGTGTTTAGCCTGCTAAATACACTGACATTTACACATGCGACAACAAAGGTCGCCCCAATCATCAATTACCACTATAATAGCTGTATCTGTCTCCTTCGGACTGACTCTGATCAGTGCTGCTTCAATCGGTTATTATTATTGGAAGAAAAAATCATCAATAGAGAAAATACCAGCTCAAATCGATGGAACTGTCGAATTTATCAGAAATATTGAGCGTTTAGGGGAGTGTTCGATTTGCTTGGATGTTTCGGATTAATTTCTCACAAGTTGTGGCCATTTGTTTCATGTTGCCTGTCTCGGCCTTTGGCTCGGAAAAAGCAAAAACTGTCCTTATTGCAGGGATTAAGGTTTCAGAATTTATGTCTTTTGCCAAAAGTGTCGAGTAACTTCCAAAGAAATTGGAAAATGTGGTGAGGAATGTAGGTAAAAGAATCACTCAGATTGTTTCCATAGAAAAATTGGGAATTTCTTGAGTGGGTGTGAAAATTGTCGATGATTGATTTTTCGAATGAACTAATCGATTTTATGTATATTTGAATAAAAATATCGAAAATTTAAAACAAAACTTTAATTTCAGTCAAAATATAATATATTTTTATGATGTAGATATCAAAGCGAATAATATCATAATGCATAGATAATATACAAAATTATATAAAGATTGGATATTTTTATTGTTGTTCTATTTTGTGAAAAACAAAGGTCGAAAATTCCTTGGTAAATTTTAGAAATATACAGATAGATATAAGTTAGCACGACTATAGAAATAAACAAAAATATTATCATTATTATGATTATAAAATAATATTAAAAGTAAAAAAAAAACAGTTAGCATCATTTTTTAAAAATTAACTCTTGCAATTGCACACACTATTTGTATTAGTATTATGCCTATACTAATACATATTCCGTTTCATTGTGGCCATTTGCTAATTTGTATTTAGTTTTTAATTAGATATCACATTTATGCGCTCGATTCTCCGAGAGACGACATTAGGTCGCCGCAACTATTTTTTAGATACTCATTATCTGTAGTCGTACCAGCGATATAATTTACTAATAGGATGGGAAATCTTAGAGTTTGGTCGTCCTCGACAATTACGTCAAACTTCTTTTCAGCTGCTTTCCTCTGTTACTTCTCCCCTTCCTTCGCGAAGAATATGCTAATCTGGTTCTCATAGCCAGCTTTCTGAGTCATATAATAGTCGCTGACCAGGTCCCCCATAAGAAGGCAGTTCTTCCTCCTGACCGGAACCAGGTCCGGCATGATTCGAAACTTGTTGTAGCTGTGGATCGTGATTGGCAAAAAATCCTGGATGTTTCCAAATTCATTGTAAGTAAACCTGTTGGCGAAAATGTTAATGTTAGCTAGCTCTTTGTCCCTGGCGATGGAGTAGATTGTGTTGTAGAGGATGTCGCTGATGCCTCCGGAGATTATGTAGATTGGTACTTTGAGTCTTGCGGTTTGGTTAAAAAAGTATTTTGACCCATATCGAAATACGATATTTGATTCGTTGATCACCTTCGAAATCTCGTTGATATGGAAGCTATATGATGAAAAAAGTCCTTTTTGGAGTCTGTAGAATTCATCCATTAGCATCAGCTTTTCGGTGAATGGGATGGTCTGGTCTGTTTAGAAAGGTCCATACTTCATGTAAGTGTTGATTAGGTTTCTTTTGAAATCGATGGGCAGGTGGGCTGATGCACCCCACATGCCAAACAAACTGTGGCATGAGATCCCATCATTTTTGAATTTCGTTAGAGTGTAGTCGTAGTCGGTCACAATATCCAGATCGTTTATAGCTAAGAGTCAGAAAAGAATGTATATGGTAAACGGGAATTGGAATTGGGTAAAAAGAAAGAGAATAGAAATAGTATAAAAATATCGATAAATATATTCTGATGATGCATACTTTGAATATATCTATTTTTTTAATTTGATTTTGATTATTTTTGTTACAATGGCTTTTCATCTTATGGATTTTGGCTAGCAGTTAGTGCTTGTCTCTGAACCATAGCGTTTATGTTTTAGGAGTGGCAATATAATGGCGTTTGATTCCTGAGAAAACTGGAAGATTATGGATTAATCGTTGTATAATTTTTTGATCGAATGCCATATCAAATACAAAACAGAAAAAATAAACTTAATATATTTAATATATCTAATAAATTTAATAAATTTAATATATTAAAATATATATATACATATTATCTATCATTATTATAGATGTTTTTTTGATATTTAATACTTATACAGTGCAATTATATTTAAATTATATTGTTTATTTATGTAAGGATTTATATATATAATTATATTATTATAAAACAGACTCACATATTCGATAAAGAATAAAATAATGACGTTATCATTTATTTATATATTATACAATATTAGTATTAGGCAAATAATATATGTGTCTTATTATCATTTATTATTATTAAAAATATTAAATCAATGAAATAAGCGCACCAAATCAATACACAAATCATAATATTAACAGGATTAAATACATTTGTTATAAATAAACAAGATCTATTATTTACAACTTATGGACTATTTAAACACAAATAACATAACTTTTTAATAATATTATATATTTACCAACTTGCTCTTATTCTTTTAATAATATTATTATTCAAATTAACTCTAAGCCATCAAAATATCCACTAATATACGCGCACATATATATATTTAAATCCAACAATGCACTTCTTTACACTATCCTTAATAATATTGCTCCCCTACTTCGCTGTTTCCGATTGTGCGTATGTAGTCAATGAAACTTTATGGCCAGTCGTTCCCAAAGACCAGACCCCTTTTAAAATGGATGGCTCCATCTGCTCAGAATATGGCTACGGCTGCTGCAATTCAAACTCAGAACTAGTCCAGAGAAGCTCTTATGGCAAAATAGATGTCGTGTTCGGCAACGCTAACGGTGGGTGCGATGTCTGCGCAGTGAACCTCAAGCGATTTTGGTGCGAATACGCCTGCTCTCCTAACCAAAGCAACTTTGTTGAAGTCGGAGATTATATCACCATCCCGAACCCCGAAAAGATGGGGGAGTTCGTGACCGTTCAGAATATTACTCTCTGGGTCGAAGGTGGAACCGCCTGTGACTTGTACGCTTCTTGTCAAAGGACATCATACGCTGCACAAGTGAGCGCCATGCAGTCCCCTGCAGGATTTTTGAGCTTCCAGGGAATTAACGCCATCGATGATGGGCGCCAAACTATCACTGTCAAGTTCACAAACGATTCGAGAAAGGGTCTGACCATTTCCGATTTGGACAAGTGCGGGATGAATTTAGATTCTAGAAATCCTGTACATGGGTTCAATGTGACTGGCAACTGCAGTTGCAATGCTTGTTCTGAGCAATGTAGTAATAGTGGTTTTGTGTACGTGCCGAGCGGAGTGATGGAGGGTTTTAATTGGAAGCTCGTAGGGGTTAGTTGGGGATTCGTAATTGTGTTGGCAACAGTGCTGACATTGTATAGAAACTACAAATAAAAATCGAAAAGAATGCTGTTTTGATAAGGAAAATGATACAAATGATTAACACAATAACTTTTATATTTAAAAAAAAAAGACCTACTAAACAATTATATATGTATTTATATATTTTTGAATAATATGAATGCTAGAAATTTAAATAAACAGGCTGTTTATTATTGATTTATGAGTTGGTTTGAAATACTTGTCTGCAAAAAAATAACTCAAGAATTCGGATTGGGATGTAGTAAGTAAGTTTAATATTTTTTGGGAAAATATGCACAATTTTGTAGCCAATTTGATTTTAACACAACTAATTGAAGGAGAGTATATTCACTATTAATTTTGTTTATAAATAGTTTTCGAAGACCAATATGAAGCAAGTTATATTCATAAATATTATATTGGTAAGTATAAGTAAATTGCTGGCATATAGTTTTTTTATTTTATCCCGAGTATGTGTACAAAGGCAGCATTATAAATCTAAGAGACAAAAGTCGAGTATGATGATATATATATTAAAATCAAAAACCAAATCCAGGAGCACCGCCAAATCCTGGAGCGCCAAATACCCCTTGGTTAACAGGCGGATTGGTTCCAAACCCAACAAAATTAACAGGATTATTATTATTCATATTTTGGAATCCCACATTATTATGGTACTGAACTTGTGGGGCAGGTGCAAACCCGTATCCTCCCTGATAACTCATATTGCTTATATTACTATTAAAACCTACTTGATTATTTTGGCTCATCATATTGTTGGGATTCACCAACATCTGATTTGTTTGTGCGAAAGGTTACGGTTGGTAAGGAGAAGGAGAATTGTTTGGATTGAAAACAATGTGGCTTGGTTGTATACACTAATTGTTCATTTGATTAAACATCATATTATTATTAGTTTAGCTGATCGGCATAAATCCCAGATTAATATTATTGTTGTATATCGGAGGTCTCGTGTTTAACGACTGATTTATATTCATAGTTTGGGAATTAAACATTGCGAATGGGTTAATGGCAGGAGGGGGTTGGTTGAGCTGCCGCTGTTTTTGATGCTCATTTCGGGCAATCAGCATATTAAGTTGTTTCATAACGTTGTCCTCTTCACCACCGTTTTCTATCCTTTTTTGCGACCGGATCTTTAGCTTTTCAATATATTCGATATAATTTTTATAGCCTTAAGCCATCGTCAGTGGGTTTCTTCTATCATATTCAGTTGAGAAAAATATTCTCTGCTTCTCGTAGTCATTGTCGTCGTTAGCCTTTTCAATGGCACAGTCGAAGATTGCTTCTATCGGTATTAGGAAGAGAAAGCCACTGATCCCAAGGGCGATGAGATTGGGGATCATTGCTGAATAAGGAGTGCCTCCTGGAAGAAATATAGGCCAGGTGAGTCCTCCGAGGGAATATATCAAAGGGCATAAGAACAACAACTGGCACATAGCACCATTCACGATGTCAGTTCCTGGCGGAGGCCTTCTGGCATGATTGAAGAGGGAGTATTTCGACCCCCAGTACATCAGCACAAGCCCTATCACAGACATGAAGCTGATGATTGGCTGGAGCGATACAAAGAAGCTGGCGAACACACATGTCTTGACTAAGTAAACATACTCGTAGCCGATCTCGAAATCCAGACCTGACAGATAATTGTTGAGCTCGGTTTGAGTCATCCCGAGCTTCTTTAATGGTCTATCATAAAATTTAGCTTGTAGTTTCAGGATATAGTAGCTGGGATTAAAAAATTTGAGTAGAGGAGTCACAAAAGAATTGGATAAGGCAATATAGAACACGTCCTCACTCAACCCCCCTTTCACATAAATGTTTTGCTTGATGTACCTGTTGGCGAGGAAAGTAATCACCACCGTATTGACAAGCTGGGCCAAAATGACTTTCAGAGCCAGACTTCGCTGGTAATCTGTGAGGGTAAAGTTTTTCTATCGCACAGTCAGGATCTGAATGACTGTACCAATGATCACGTTGATGCCTGTGATGACGAGCGAAATAACGAAAGATAATACTTGACTCTGGCTTTATTTAACCTGAAGTGTGGACAGCCCGTAGACCGCACCGAATGAAAGGCCCAGTAATAAAATAGTGGCAGTGAAGGTCAGTGATTTCCTGTAGACACTTTCCCTTGTTGGCACTCCCACATTCCCCCAAATTATGTCTTCAGGCTCAGGCGCTCTTCGTATTGATGCACCTTCGAGCTTGAGTTTCTTTTTGGTGATGCTACAGGTTATAAAATCTCTGAACTTTTCAGAAAAATATTCGCTGTTATTTTGACTGATTAGCGTTTGCACAAGAGAGTACCGGAGTGTGAGAAATACAGTGTTGGTCTCTTTATCCTTGATTTTTTTGGCATACTCGGCTTTTATCTTTTCTTGGATACTGGCGAGTTTCTCTTTGGTTTATTTGAGGGTTTCCTGGAGGACTTCGTAGTGTGCTTTTCTTTCTTGCTTCGATGCGGTGAACTCAGTCTGTCCGGAGCTCACTCGATCTTTAACCCAAGATATGATGGTTTCTACGTGCTGTCTTCCCTGTTCCTGGAGCTTCTAAAGCTTTTAGTCAGCTATATCCTCCGAGTTTAGGTAGAATGGTTAGGCTATATTAAAAGTCTCGATCGTTGGCTTGTAGAGGTCTGCTCCTGGGACTCCCTGAAGAGTTACTTAAAAATACTTATTAAGTGCTTCTTGGACCTATTCCTTCCCCATTTTGATTGGCAGGTTTTCTATGAGGAGTGTATAGTCTGATGCACTTTTGGTCTGACGGTCTGTGACTATCTCAATCTTTCTTTCCTTGTAGCCCATGTACAAAAAGTAGAAACCCCACAGCACCACAAGAATGATTCCTAAATAGGACTGGGTAATATAGTACTTATCGTTGGTTTAATTTTGGCTCAGCTGTTTCGCTCCCAATGATAAGCTTAATAGGTCGCACACCACATATTAGTCGCAGACGAGACTGCTAGCCATGATGTTAGTGACGAGTGCATAAGCGCCGTAAACAATCGACAAGATTAACATCATAACAATGCCGTGCTTCATTGACTAGAAGTACAAGTAAGTTGATGTTCCGAGGGCTACGACTTTGTGAAAATCCGTAGAGGTCGGAATTAGTTCAGGCTGTCTTCGAAATCCGCAACATTCGCATATTGATGAGGTATTTTAGCTCTAAAACAAAAGGGATGACAATTTAACGTAGGAAATAATATTTGGAATTAGATAAATAGTGTTTTAGAAGATTAATATTTTTTATTAAGTTTAAATATTGATTGATGATCGAATTACTTGTTTAGCGAAATTAACATTAGATTCCGCAGCTATAAGATCGTAAGTTCCGATCCGGTCGCACTAGCTGTGAAGTTGAGCTTTTGCAGAATCGGGATAGCGAAGGATATTATTGAGGATGTTCTTGATTTATGCATCGTCGTCGGGATCACCTTGTTTGAGAACGAGGCCCAGTTATTTGATCATAGCTTCATCTTTCTTGTTTTGATCACTATTGATAAGATCACCAATGCTCTGATCATCTTCTTTTATTGACATGTTTTATATAGAAAATAGAATATCTTGATATTATAAAACCTATGCTTTGAGCTTTATTTATAGATTTCTTAAAATAATATACTGGGCTAATCTAACATTATTTCTAGAAAGAGAAAAAATAGAAGAAACGATGCTAAAACTAAAAATATGTGTTACCTCCCTAATTAATTATTTATTAAATAATATTTGTATAAACCATTTTAGAAACATTAAATATTTTTGTTATTTTAATATTCTCTTCGATTGAATTAACTATTATATCTCTGAAGCTTATCTGATTCATAATGTATGTATCTATATTCTCTAATTTGTTCAACCCACTAATTTCATAAGTGTCATTACTTTATGCGAGACGATCTTAAAGCAAAATCATATTATTTTTATTATTTAATTTGCTACTAAAAGAAAAAAAAAAATATCCCTATTACTTTGAAAAAACAGAACCCATAGTAACTATTATGAGGATATTCAGCCATTTTTCCATACCTAAAACGAATTGAATATTTATCTAAAAATATGTATATTTTATTATTATTCAGTTTTTTATTATACTAGGAAATGTTTGTATTTTATGTTATTTGATAAAAAAATATAAATATGAGCCAGTTTATGTATATATAAAAGATATATTTTGAGATAAGCCATTGAAACCCATTTTCCTAAATAAAAAAAATCCTCACAAATATCCTTTCAATTATATGAATACATTTGATAAAATAAGCCACATAAAATATTTTGGATTAATTAGTACTATGATTTATTTTCAATATTCTTATATTAACTAAATAATTATCTAAATAATAATTATCTACAAATAGATAAAAATATAAATAAAGTTTAGTCCTTGCGAAAAAAACACAATTATTTGGACGTATTCCTTTTAATCATATTTTTTTAACCTATAAATCTATTCTAACAAAAAGAAATATGGGAAATGCCGAGTCAACAACGTTCGAGAGTTTTACTCAGCATTAGAACCTCCCTATCCAATATTAAGAAAAAATAGAGAAACCAAAGGCCTACGCCTATAGACGATCAGCTACAAACAATACCCCGTTCCCAATTTTATTCTTAAGCAAAAACACCACAGTTGACACTCCTACTGATAAGAATTAGGTTTCTCTCGAATAGACTGATCCAATGGAACAACTGTTTGGATACTGCAAAACCAGCTTTGAAGAACACAAAATCGATAAAAGTTCGGAAGTAGCCCAGAGGATTCTCCACTACTATAAGTAAAACAACAAGTTGATCAAGGGAAAGAAGCACCGTGAGAGAGTCGAGTACGCCAACAAAATTATCTAGGAGCAAGCAACTGTTGACGCATATGTCGCCGAATTCGACCGCGAAGGATGGGTTTTGAACGATGAGAAAAAAAATATCAAAGTAAGCTCCAAACAGGAAGGCAGCACAGTAGGTGTTCTCGTAGAATCGGATCTCTTCTTGTCGATCGAAGTTTGGATATCGATTGTTTCGGAGATCGATTTGCTGCACAAGTTTATCCCTTTCATGGAGTTCTCCAAGGAGATGAAGGTAGTGGCAAGGAACAGTAAAGTAGGTCATTGCATCAGCAATATGCCAGTAATTGCCAAAAGGGAGAGCTTCTTTCAGGGAGTGGGATTCAACCGACTCGAACACAACAATAGTATACTGATGTACACGAGATCAGTTCACAATAATCCCGAGCTGTGCAAAGAAATTGGATTTAATTGTATACCCACAGATGGGGCGGTTCAGCTGTAGTACAAGTACTTTGTTTTGGAGTATGTCCCGGTCGCGGATAATCACGGAAAGATCAGGATGGCACTAAACGTGGACATGAAACTGAAATATGTCCCTATGTTTATAATAAACTATTCGAGTCGACAGTTTGGGTTCTAGTTTTTCACGAATATCCTCAAAATAGGCTAGAAATACAAAGGGTCGGAGTGGGAAAAAAGAATTATTTAGAATCCAGCCATGTCAACGCTCTTTAAAATCGAGCTGGAAAAATATTTGGCTTATAAAAATAGACTCAAAAAGTAATTGCTATGATTTTTATTTTGTAAAAGATCCTTTCAATTGTTATTTAAAAATATGAAGACTGTAATACATATAACAGGGGATAAATGATTAAATATATTGTATATATAGTTATATCAAAACAAGTCAAGTCCTTATTGGTATATATATATCTATGCTTTCCCCGAAATAATGCTTACTTAAAATATTGAAATGAGAAAGGAGAAGTTGAATCCATGAAGTGTTGAAGGATTTGAAGATTTATCATTGGAGTGAGACTGATAAAAAATAAGTTACTAAGCTCAATTATATGGTGTATTTTCCCAAAAGAATAAATAATAACAAAAAATGGGAAGGGAGAGAATTTCACTTTAAGTTATATGCATACATATTGTGTTTTTTCTAAATTATTCGTGATAAGCATAATAAAAAATAAATAATGTTCTGTAGATATGGTTTATTATTTTATATATTAAGAATCGATACAAATATAGATATGGAAGCACAGAAACAAAAATATGTCAATTATCTTCGATAAGTAGTCAACCCGATCCTCGAGCCACTCGTTGCTCACTTGTTGCTCAAACAACCAGACGCCACTATAGTCATCGACAGCATCCGATAATATCTCGAGATCACTGTCAAAAAAAATATTAAAGGGCCAGTCATGACAGAAGAATCTGAATAAGATCAATAAGATGACAAAGCTTTTCAATAAAAAATTAACAAGAAAAAGGTGGTTAACAGGCAAGCAGTGAGCGCTGAGGTCTACGGAGAGTACAACAAAAAGGGGGACTTTCAGGCTCGAGTCGTCCCGAAGAGTGAAGAAGCCAAAAAAAGAATCCTCTTAAGACTCAAGCAATCCTTCATGTTTAGGTATCTCGACGACCACGATACAAACATCGTCATAGATGCGATGGAGGAAAAGCGATTTAAAGTCGGGGAGCCTGTGATCCAGCAGGGCTAAGCTGGCGATGTTTTGTTCGTCGTCGATCAGGGCTAACTCGACTGCTTTAAGAAGTTCACAAAAGAGGCCGACGAAAAATATTTGAAGACCTACTTGCCAGGCGAGTCATTCGGTGAACTGTCTTTGCTCTACAACGCTCCGAGAGCCGCAACGATCAGGGTCAAGAAATAAGCCACGCTGTTTGCCCTGGATCGACAAACTTTCAATAACATCGTTAAGTAATCAGCCCAGAAACGAAGGGAACAAAACGAGCAAATCCTCAAAAAGGTGTAGCTCCTAAAATCAATCGATCCCTACGAACTCAACCAGCTCTCTGACGTGTTGAAAGACCAGCCCGCGAAGAAAGGAGAATACGTGATAAAAGAAGGCGAGTTAGGAGATAAGTTTTATATTGTGAGCAGAGGGGCGTTCTCGGCTTATAAGAAAACCCCGGAAGGAACGCACGTTAAAGTTATGTCGTACAAAGAAGGAGATTATTTCGGAGAAATCGCACTTCTTAAGGACTGTCCTCGGCAAGCTTCAGTCATTGCAGAGGTATACAAAAAAATATAATCTTATATTTCAAATTTTTTTCATTTCTTCTTTAGTCGGACGGAAAAGTCGTATATATTTAACGGGAGGCATTCAAGAGAGTCCTGGGCCCAGTAGAAAGCATATTAAAGCGTAATGCCGATGCTTATCAAAAATATATGAACAAATGATTTTTTATTTTTACTCATTCTGGATTTTTTTAATCCAACTTCTTCAAATATATTATACATTAACTAATATTATAAAAATGAAGAATAAATCTTTCAAAAAATCCTATATCAAAGCTTCGTTGATTTGAGTTATAAATAAACATTATTTAAATTATCAAATAAGGCCCAACTAAAGGACAACATCACCTATTTAATAAATATTATATTATTTAATATTATAATATCAACAATATAACAACATGGGTAAAGTTATTAGAGGACAAAGAAAAGGTAAAGCCAAAAGCGTCTTCAAAACACACAAAAGTCGACGAGTCGCCGCCCCCTACTACAGGAACCTCGACTACACCGAAAGGCACGGCTACATCAGAGGAGTTGTGAGAGCGCTTGTTCACGATCCCGGACGTGGAGCCCCTCTCGCCAAAGTTGAATTCAGAGATCCTTACCACCATAAGAACCACACCAAATACTTCTTGGCCGCCGAAGGCACTTACTCTGGACAGTACGTGTTTTGTGGAGAGAAGGCAACTGTCTCAGTCGGAAATGTCTTGCCAGTCAACAAGATACCCGAAGGTACCACCATTTGTAACATCGAGGCCAAGACTGGTGATAAGGGGACCTTCTCCAGAGCTTCAGGTACCTACGCCACCATCATTGGACATTCTGATGACGGCTTAAAGACCAGAGTGAGACTTCCTTCAGGATCTAGAAAGACCATTTTAGGTAGCTGCCGTGCCACAGTCGGGATCATTGCAGGTGGAGGTAGAAACGATAAGCCCATGATCAAAGCAGGAAGACTGTTCCACAAGTACGCAAGACTGAAAAAGATCTTCCCCAAGGTGAAGGGAGTGAGAATGAACCCAGTCGACCATCCTCACGGAGGTGGTAACCACAAACATCTTGGGAAACCAGGAACTGTATCCAGATACGCGTCGCCAGGTCAGAAAGTCGGGCTCATCGCAGCCAGAAGAACTGGTTTGCTCAGAGGTACCAAGAAGGGAAAAGATTTCGAGAACGATAAATTATGATGAATCAAAAACCCTTCTTCTCTATTTCCAAAAAAAAGCATGGCTGGAAAACATATGTTTTTTTTTGGATGTATTGTTATTTAAATAAACTCTTTTTTTAAAATTATGGATAATAAAATATTATAACAAAATGTGCACCTTTCAGAAAAATAAAAACTCAATCAAGAACACAACATCAGTTGATTTCTTCATACTAATCTATTTTTTTATATTGGGCTATCATATTTTTCCTAAACAGCTCATTAGCTTGGATTTAGAGCTAGAAATTCTTTAGCCTCAAGTCATTGTTCCAATCTTTATACCTTTTCTCCTTACTCTTGTATTTTGTATTAAGTTCATTCGCGACTCTTGCAACTATCAAATCTACATGTCGCTTTGTATTTTTAAAAATCTACAAACGATAATTCTATACCAGAGAAGGTATAGATTTTGTCAAAAAAGTGTGAGTTTCTCTCAATAAACCTAGATTTTGTTTCAATAAGGATACTTATTTATACAGAGAAGAAATACACTGGACTGAGTGGTAGAGTTTGCTTTGATAAAAATCACGATCATGCTTAGCTCTGTTAAGAGATTACATTTGTGATGCCTCGGTCTGATGACAGGCTTCGAGTTATTAGTTAGATTTGACAATAATCTACTTTTGGGAAACTATCAAAGAATAAAGAAGTGCCAATTGCTGCTTATTATAGGAACTATCAGAAGGGATTGAGGCTTTTTTGGATTTCTCGGGATCCAACACCTGTAGACAAAGCTCTACCGATTAAATGATCATTTTCAGCTGGTTTTTCAACTCCTGATTTTCTGAGCTATACCCTTAGAGTGCTTGTTGTGACTGTTTGATAGAGTTTTAAAACTAAACTGTAATTGATTTTTTCTCCTTCTCCCAAGCATATGACTTGGCTTCTATTTCCTACTCACGATTACTTTGAGCAATTTATCTTTCAAAATTCTTAGTTTCCACAGCCCTCTCATACCTTTCCGTCAAATCTTGGATGGTTGCTTCGTACTCTTCAGATTGTTGCCGAAGTGACAGATTTAGCTTCTGGGCCAGCTATCTGAGTTTTTTATTTTCGATCTCTAAACGGTGGCATTTGTCGTCAGCCACCGACCTGGAGAGTTCGCTCTATTTACGGCTGCCTTCCATGCTTTGGATAAGTTTATTAATCAGTGTGGATTGTCCGACCAGCTTTTTTTCCTTTTTTTCCAAGGTTATCTTTAGAAATCTGTTCTCACTCTGGTAGCTTTGGAGATAGTCTGTATCATAAATGCTTTTTTTATGAAGAAAAGTAAACTGATGAATTTTTATTTTACTTGTGATACTTTCGTGTGCTTGGAGACCAGATTGTAGGGTGTCCATTTTATCTTTCAGATCATCAGTATCAACGATGTATCTGTCTATTGTGTAGATAAGCTAATTAATCTCTTTGCCAGAAGTCGGATGTTATTGCTCCTATTATTAAAGAGTGTTCACCTTAATGTTCCCCCCGTCGGATTCAGTCTCGTGACTTGATACGACTGTTGGTACTCGGTATTAAGATATAGTCGGGTGGGGAAGTATTGGTTCAGGTTCGGGCTCGGCAATGACGACAGTGGGCTGAATTGAGGACTGGCAATTATATTCCAAAGAAGTTTATTGTATTTCTTATTACATTAACACTTCACTGAACAATATATCTTTAAATATAGTTTAACCACACTTTTTATAATTGCTCGTAATTCAATAATATTTTTATAAAGATTTCATTCGAAGGGTAATTAAACTGCGTTTTCTCTATTAATTTGATTAGTTTATTTATTATAAAACAGAAGTCAGAAGAAGTATTTTGTGGTATCATGCTTACAGAAAAACTCGACTTAAATGTAGATTTTTGATTCAGGCTGTTCGATCTCGGCCGAGGCATGAGGGTGACGACCATAAAACGATACCAATACCAAATATATATAGACAAGATTTTATGTTTTTTATCAGGATAAAATCAAAATGTAAATTATTCAATTTTAACATCAATTCCAACCATTTGAATTGCCTTGTTGTTGTTGTTGTCCCTGTTGTCCCTGTCCCCAAGCGCCTTGCTGCCCTTGCCCCTGAACTCCTGGTTGACCCTGTTGTTGTCCTGGCAATTTTTGTTGACCCTGTTGACCCCAAGCTCCCTGCTGTCCCTGCTGTCCCTGCTGAGCCTGTTGTCCCTGTCCCCAAGCACCTTGCTGTCCTTGCCCCTGAACTCCTGGTTGACCCTGTTGTTGTCCTGGCACAGTTTGGCCTGGTAATTGTTGTTGACCCTGTTGACCCTGTTGACCCTGTTGACCCCAAGCTCCCTGCTGTCCCTGTTGAGCCTGTTGTTGACCGTATTGTCCCTGTTGACCAGGCTGTTGTTGACCATATTGCCCTTGCTGTCCCTGTTGTCCTTGCTGACCTCCATATTGTCCTTGTTGACCAGGCTGTCCTTGCTGGCCATATTGTCCCTGTTGCCCTCCGTATTGTCCTTGCTGCTGTCCTCCGTATTGTGCTCCTTGTTGCTGCCCCCCTTGTTGCCCTGCATATTGACCTCCCTGTTGTTGCTGACCTCCTTCATTCCATTTCTGAGATGTCTGCGGGTAGGTGGAAAGGAACTGAGCCATGGCTCCGAAAGCTTCTTCTTTGGTGAGTCTTCCATCTCGATTTTTATCAATTACAGCCATTGCTTGCTGGGCTGTCTCTAATGTCATCTGAACATTGACGCCCAATTTGCCGAATCCTTCGTTCATAAAGGGAGCCATTTCTGCGGCGTCGAGAGTACCCGAATTATCCCGATCGTACTTGGGCCATACTTCAACAATAATTTGTCTAAGTTGTTGTTGCATATTTGTTTGTGTGATGTTTTTCGGTCTAGTTGTAAGAATTATATAATATATCTAATATTTTATATTTTTTAAGGGAAATCTGCCTTTTAAAATGGATTGTTTATTATTATTTTTATTCTGCTTTTTTTTTTAAATTTTAACTGGAATATAGATATATCTATTTTAAAAAACATAAAATAGAACATATCTTCTGACAATATATTATGGATTTGGTAGATATCTGGTAGATATAAATAATTTCTAACCAACAAAAACAAATTAAAAGTAGGATAAACTAGTGATTTATATAGGGTGACCTTTAACCCAATAGCAAAAAAAGTTCTAACTAGATACTATGTATCACTATATTTATCAATATGTCTTACATTATATAGTATGTTTGGTTTGTTTCCAGTAACATATCTAATTATGCCTTGGGATCTAAAATACAAATCATTTATTTAATATTTTTCACTATTATTATTTGCATTTCCTATTTTTTATACAGATATTTCCTTATTTCATCCTTATATAAATAAATCAATAAATCAAATTTAAAAAAACATATGAATATCGGATTTATTAATTTTTAAATATAGTAGTGAAAAACTTTAAAACGGTCAAAATAAACAATAAGATCCATAAGTTTCTTACAAACTAAAAGTAAAGTAACACCATTAATAAAATGGATTGTCTGGCTGTCCATCAATAAGTACCGTGGGGTGTAATGAGAATGATCGTTTGATTGAAGATTGGAATAGGTTTCACCTGGCCGCAGCCTCATAAGCTACCCTATTCTCTCTTCAAGAAAAATGATAAGAATACATCCATACTTATAATCTTATTTTTTCTGATAGTTTTTATTATAAATCTTGTTTAAATATAATCTGAAAATTACAAATTATTGATCATATTCATAAAAAAATATAAATAAATACTTCAATTATTATGAACAAACCTGAAACCAAGTTTTTACTCAAGCAAGCCCCACTTCTCTTCGGCACTCTCTTTGTCGGACAGTCGAGCTACTGCTACTTTATCGAGGCACCCTCCAGGTCTCGAATCGACTAATAAAATTCACTGAAGCAGTGGTCAGACAGCTTCCGACAAGCCCACAAGATCCTACCATATGTTGGCCTTTCCGCTGCGGCCGCAGGGCTTTATAAATATTATGAAACCAGGATTGGTGCGTACGGGATCGGAGGAGCCATTATGTTGGCTCTTTTCCCTTACACTCTAGTGAGACTAGGTCCACTTTTCAAGAAGTTGCTGGCCGATGATGAGAGTAAGAGGCATTCTGGAACTCGCGAAGTTATTGAAGAGTGGGTGTCTCGGCACAGATGGAGAGTCTTTGCATCTATGGTAGCCACTGGACTTTTCTTGGTTGGACAATTCAAATAAAAAACTTTGGCATGATGTATAATGCGCCTTCTTAAAAATGAAGTATCTAATATAATGTATTCATAAAATATAAATATATCTATATTATTCTACGTATCTATATCGATAAAGTTAAACTTTACATCTATACAACTGTATAAAAAAATACATATTTGTGCCCCCCATTAAATGAAAGATATATATATATATGTATAATTTTTAGAAGGTTAGTAACAATTAATTCAGTGAATACGTTCTGATCTTTCCTTGTTTCCCTTCCTACTATATGTTGTCCTGAATCGGGTTGTCTCCGTGGCATTGGCAACTGGAATCTAGATGCGTTTTCTTGTTTTCTAGAGCAAAATCTGCTTCATGATCCTTTTGACTCCCCTGATCTCGAGAAAACCCATCATGGTCTCGATGCAGTCGGTATTTTGAGTGAAATGTTTTACTAATTACTCACACATACTGGACTGTGTCACCTGAAACTTTTCTACATTCTAATTAGTAGAATTCGTATTTTTCATTTGTATGATTTAGGATACATGGCCACTATGTGTATTCTTCATATTATTCGTGTTTTTATTTATTTTCGAATAGAATTTGGCGAACTTATTTTTACACTTTTGGGAAGTGTTTGGTTAAGTGCTCCCAAAAATATTGCTCGTCTCCCCGAAGCCCCCCTTTCCGGAAAATGACTCCTCCTTCCCGATAAGTTTCGCTTATTCAGTATTCTAAGTCTCAATCCTCTAGTTCTCCATTTTCGTGCACTATAGCATTTCCTGCACATTTAACTTTTACTGTATCAGCTACTATAAGTTCTGAGTGGCCTCGCGCTCTCTCTGTTTTTTGCGGTTGACTTCGTCCGTGGTTTCTATGTACTCGCTAAGCATAACGAATCTCCGCTTCTGCAGCTCTAATTTCTTTTATTCGCAACGGTTTTTGATGTATTAGTCACTCGTCACTTTTTCGAATTCTAGGAGTTCGGCTTTTACTGTGAGATACTGTTCGCTCAACCCATCCAAAAGCATTCTCTCTTTGTTGTTGTAAAGTTTTTGGAAGATCTGATGTGATTTGGTGACGATATCCATCATGGGTTTGAACTGAGTCGACATCGCTTCAGGGATTGAGGTGTCTATTGTGAGTGGATTAAGAGGACATGGTTGTGCTGAAGATTCGTTTTTATGGGACTTGAATTAACTTATCATTTTTTAAATGGACGAGTACTTATTATTGTTATTTACTCTAGGCTTTATAGAAATAATGGAAAATCGATATATGTATTATATATTTTATATATTTGTGTAATCGATTCCATTGAGAAGTATAAACAGCTAAATAATATAATATAGAAACTTCTCAATAAATAAATTTGATTTAGTCTCGGTCTTTATCTTTTTTAATTCATTAATTTATTTTTTGATCAGCAAAATATTCCCATATTTTAAAATCTGCCTCAAAGGGGTTGAGATTGAAGTTGGGTTGGGGTTGGTTGGGGTTGGGGTTGGGGTTAGATTGGGGTTGGGGTTAACTCCGCCTGTCAACAAAATTGACGGATCATCCGAACGGTGAATATGAAAGAAAACTTAATAAATGTCCAGAAATAAAATTTAAAAAAAAATCAATTTTAGATAATACTTATTACCTGTGCCGAAAGTCGTACGTAATTTTTTTAATCTCATTTAACTGTATTTTAAATAGCGTTTTGGGCGTGTTTAATAACTGTGATTAACGTAAAACTAGATAATTAATAATATTCTAGCTGATGTGTACCGGGCCTTGTTATGAATTATTGCTTGTCGTTTGGGTGTCATAATTTATTTAACAGTGAAAGTAATGCCTTGTGACAACTATTACTATCTCTAAACAAAGAAATATTCATTTGAGAATTTTAAGTAGGTACCTACTTGTGTTTTCCATTTTGAAAATATTCTACATAAACAAACCTTCTTTTGAATATGTAATCTGTGGCTAACCAGAGTGGTATATTTATGGGCTATCCTCAATACAACATGGCGGATTCAATGTTTTTCATTCTAATTTTATAACGTTGTAGCAACAGTTTTACATGTTGGATTTCATTCAAACTACTCTCAAAACCTTACCGTTACTAATAAGAACAAACTGTGATATTTTCGGCGATGTCGTATTTTCAGGTCGTGCAATTTTCGAGAAAATCTAGGACAGACAGACAAACATTCATTTTTATGTATATTATAGATTGACGGGTGTTTGCTTGCTGCAATCTGCCATTTATTGACATAATAAAATCTTTTCCTTTTTAGTGCTTAAAGTTTTTTTACCGAATGGTATTAAAAAGGCAAGTAAATGTATGTGTGCATGTAATATATATTTTAATGAACATTTATAAACACGGTAAATCACAATCGAATCTGTTAAATAACTACCCGATCATAAAGAGAGAACCGAAAAACCCCTATCTCAAACTTATTTTAATTGGTACACTATTTTTTTAAAAATAATTTGATGTTACTCCTACTGGAAAAAAAAAATCAAACACCCATATAAGAGCAGTCTATTGAATTCAATTTTTGGTAACTCTACCTGTATTAGAGACATTTTCGTGCTGAAGTAAAAACAATTTATTTAAAAAAAAAACAATATGTCTTCGTATGTATCTATTTTATTTGAGTTTTAGACTAACACTTCCAACACTACTGTGACTTCATCGGGGCTGTCCAACAACTAAAAAATACATAACAGTATCGTTTTGTAATCAATAATTTCACCTTGCATAATTACTACATAATTTGTTTATTCGTACTCGTATACATGCATACCAATATAGATTTTAACTTGTAGTACTTGTTCACACGTATAGTTGGCACTTAACTAGTGATTCATTGATCAGAACACTTTGTTATTTTACAAATGGTATTTATGTTCTCTATTTTTTTTAAATAGCTAATATGCACGGTAATGTGCGAATTGAACTATTCAATTAAATGAATCAATGAAACTTTGTTTCGGAACTAACGTCCCATCATAAAAACAAAAATATACACTAAACAATGTTACAAAATTATGCTAGAACATACATATTAGGTGTCACAATGGGGGTGGGGGTATGTGACTAGAGATTAGTAAGTCACATTATTTTTTATTTTATTTTTGTCACAATTTTCCGTTGTTAACCATTTTTTTATACATTTCCCGCGCGTAAAATAGAAAATGGTTAAAACCTATTGTTTCTAATTTACTTACTGGTCACATTAGCTAAGTTCGTTAAGCGGTTGCCCCGAATAGGCAGAGGACCTGGTTTCGAGTCCCAGATGCGACGGAAATCTTTTTATTTTCTGTCATTTTTTCCGTTTTCATATTTTATTTAGGTTATGTTAATATTATTTTCTACAATGATTAACTATTAAAATGAGGTTTTTAAATATCAATAAAAATAATTAATAATTAAAAATTGAATATATTCTAGATAGAGTTTTATAAAAAGTCAATAGATGTCTCATATTAATAAAAAATCGGATATTAATCCGAAGACACTGTCTAGTTTGCCATTATGTTCCTTAGGAACTTTGTAATCAATATAAAGATAGCCGCCAATAATATGGAATAAAAAATGGAGAATAATATTAACAAATCTTGAATTTGAGATATGATATCGATGAAGATGGCATAAATTGAACTGGTTGGTCTCATTACCGAAGTTGGTTAAGCGGTTGCGCCGGATAGGCAGAGGACCTGAGTTCGAGTCCCAGATGGGACTGAAATCTTTTTATTTCCTGTAATTTTTTTCCGTTTTCATATTTCATTTGGGTTATGTTAATATTATTTTCTACAATGATTAAATATTAAAATGATGTTTTTAAATCTCAATAAACATAATTAATAATAAAAAATTGAACTTATTGTTTCATTTAATTATGATGGATAACCACAAACTGATAGCTTCATACAATGTACGTAAAAAAAGTACTTGATACTCGTATGAACTATTTTAAACTTTAGACTTAAATAATATTGTTATTGTTGTATTTTTGTAACACGAGACAAACATATCAGATTACAATCATTACGAATTCTTTTCATTTCCATCGGTACTCGTATAATTGTATTTTTCCATGTTTTTTTTGTCAAATATCCGTCTTTATCTTTCGGTACATCTGAAGTAAGTACCCTTTATCAAGTAACCTTTACATGACGTTTGTGGTGTTGCAAGTATGCCGATTTATTTAAGTTTAATCATGACCTTCAGCGTGTAATACGTTCTAGTAGCAAAAAAAAAATCTTAATCAATATTGTGGACACATCGTTATTTTATTTCCTGTGGGAGACGGTTTGTGTGCTAATTAATTCCACTTGCCCGGGCATATTGACGCAGTCTATGACGTCAATAAGAATGTAACCGAAGAAATAGTGTGTCCACAAATGCTGATGCATAATTACACAGGTCTGCCAGTAAAAAATTGCATAGGATTTTTATACATTTTCTTATAGACTTTTCAACTTGGTAAAAATGAAAAAAAAATACCAAACACATTCTATCACGTCAATTTTTATTGTTACACTCGAGTTTTTGTTTGTATATACATGGCATAAACTTCCTTGTTAACTTAAATTTTTGATTTCTTTTTTTCTTTTGCAGACCTGTGTTATTTATGTTATGGGTCTCTGGTTTTGATTATAAATTTGATCCTTTTTCGCGGAGGAATATTATAAATTTGTGTTGAAGCACGGTTTTTAAGACATTTTCGTTACATCGTGATATTGGAAGTAGGTATTTATTACGGTATTTTATTTTGTTTTTTACCTCGGTGAATCCTTTCCAAGTAATATAAATTTATCGAATCCCATCCATAATAAACGGAGTAGCTATTATACAGGTGGGCCAAGAAACTTTATTTTTGTGAGGGCGAATAAAATAAAAATTACATAACATGACTTCTAGAAATTTCAGTATTAGAGTTAAGGAACACCTAAGGTGTTTAAATAATTAAAACTGTTCTGAATTTGCAAATCGTTAGAAACCAATCATTCATTTGATATAAATAAAGGTTTAAAAAATGTTCATACAAATACAACCTGTTAAATATAATTTAATATAACCCGATAAATATGAAATTTTAGAAATCCGAAAGAGCGTTAATAGTGAATTAAATTTAATAAACAATGTTTTTTTTAATAGCTATCTCTTGAATTTATTTTTATATTAATAATAAAAAATAATTTCTCACTAGCATTTTTTTATTAATTACTTACCTACTTTAATCAATTTTTGTTTGTGTTTATAATTTGTCTATTCTTACATTATTGTGTTCTAATTTGTAGCATTTGTCTTATGCTTGACATTATTATTTTTAGTATTCATATATTCCTGATGAAGAAAGCATCGCTTTCAAAACATGTAGATATCTATGTATATTTATAAAGTGGTGAATACAAAGTATATTTTTTAATCCATATATTTAAATAAAAAGTATGTTTGATAATGAGATAACATAATATCAAGTTTTTAAATCATGCAGTTTTAAACGAAACATTTATAAGGTGGTGTCCTCCGTTTTCTATGCACTGATGCAACCGATTTCTGAAGTTCCTTTCTATACGTTCCAACATGTCCACAGGAATCCTGGCGATTTCTGAAGTTCCTTTCTATACGTTCCAACATGTCCACAGGAATCCTGGCGATTTCTGAAGTTCCTTTCTATACGTTCCAACATGTCCACAGGAATCCTGGCGATTTCTTGTTTAATAAGATTCTTCAGTTGAAGCAAAGTTGTAGGGCGGTGTTTATAAAACTCAGCCTTGGTTCTGGAAATCTCATGGGAACAATTATTGCACAATAACCACCTTGTAGGTATGGAAATACAAATGTCTGTGAATAATTCGACGCATTATACGATTGGTGAGCAATCTTCACAACGAGCCCTCCATTAATATGCTTGGTGTAACCCTGAGCGACCAGCTCAGGTATGGGGGTTCAATCAAAGCGAGGGTAAAGTTAGCCTCTCAAAAGCTTAGCGTACTATACAGAACCCGCAGATACTTTAATAGTACACAACTGCTGACCCTGTAGAAATCGCAAGTGAGCCCCACTGTAGGATTTGGCAGCCACCTCTGGTCGGGAGCACCAAAATATCTGAAAAAACCCTCGACTCTGTGCAGAAACGCTCGGTCCGTTAGATACATTCGTCTATCTTAACAAACGGATTGCAATCTTTAGGACACAGACGTCATGTGGGAATGGTGTCCTTGTTCTACCGGTATTTTAATGAAAGATGCTATGAGTAACTAGTGTCATCGATCCCTTCGGCACCGATGCACAGTTGGGATATACCCCAAACGCGCAAAACATTTGCACACGGTTGACATTTGTCAGACGAAAACCGGTCGCTTCTACGAATCGTTCTTTTGTTCAACAGCTCGGCTTTGAAATGATCTGCCGGCCTCTATGTTTCCTCCCTCCCACAACATGGCTCTCTTCAAGACACGGGTTCACTCCTTACTATCCTCTAAAAAATCCTCCACACAGCATCCCCAAAGATGATATAGGCCTTGAGGGAAATTATTTAATTTAATTGGAATTATTTATGAAAAAAAAATCTTTCCTACAACCCTGCTTCAGAAATCGATTTTATCAGTGCGTAGAGAACGTAGGGGAAGCACCTTACAGATGCTTTGTTTAAAACTACATGATCTAAAATCTGAAATTGCATAGATAAATTTAGTCAGCAATCCTTTTTATTTTATTCGCATTAAAAAAAATCGTAGGCCTCACCCAGTACTTGTCCAAGATGATTATTTTACAGGGCGTTAGAGATATATAACATAATTGAAGTAATAATACTGGGCTCATTTTTATAGTACTATATTTATGTAACATTATCTCAATGGCGCTGAAAATTGCCATGCAACAAACTAATAAAATAAAACTACTTGCTATCTATCTGCAGTGGTGCGGTGTGGTACCGTTGTCATCTCACTCGCTCGTTGACTGCCGACAAGAGTGCGCGATCGGGTAAAGCACATTGAGCACGGGAGAATTAATAAAAATCATCAAAAGTCTTCGAACGTTCATAACTTTACATCATTTTATTATTTGTGTTAGCATTTCGAGAATAAATTATCAACTAGCCATCTCGTCGACCAACAACTCGATCTTGGCACACACTTCTTGCTTCATTCAAATTCATACATTTTATTGGGTTCTTCTGACTTCTGACGTGGGCTGACTCAAGTATGTGATTCACTTGATCGTGCCATGTCTTCCTCGGGCGTCCCCGGCTTCTTCTTCCATTCACATTCGCGTCATGTATTCTCCTTATACTCCTTTTTTTCGTTCATTCGGTCTACGTGCCTAAACCATCTAAGCGTCTCTTTCTTAATCTTACTCATAACATCTTAATATTACTACATCAGCCGTGCATTCTTTGTGAATCTCTACGTTTTTCACACGGTCATACATGGTTTTACCACACATTCGCCTCAGATCTCATTAATTTCTACAGCATTCGGTCTACTTTCGTCCTTCCTCTGCCAGTTTCATGCCTCGTTGCCGTGCATCAGGGTTGGTATCAGCACTTCATTTTGGACTGCTAGCTTCGCTTATCAACTCTTTTTTAAATAGTTAATTAAATTCATGAACATATATTAAAAATATGTATTTTATCTTTGCTTTCATCACACTATAATACCATTTATCCGGTTATATGAGAGTGATTAGATCTATTCCACCCATGTACCCTATTCACAAGGCAGTAATGATTCCGCGACGACATTTTTTTGTCGTGAGCGGTTAGCGCTCATCTGTTCCCACTGAGGTATACATACGAGTATAAGCTCTGCCTACTCTACGTTACTCGCATAAAAATATATGTAATATTAAATCGCAGGAAATTATTGTAAGAAATCTTAGAAGAAATCAATCAAAAATAGGCGCGAAGTACCGGCCACGAAACGAAGTGCCGCGCGCGCCGCACTGACTGAACAGCATAACGTGTCAAAGGCAGGAACTAATATTACAAAAGTACGTTTACGTCATATTCAAATGTTGAATTTATTGTGCGCAATGCTCGTCAAGGGACGACTCGTTGGTGTTAGTGTCTAAAAAGCAGTGCCTTCTGGTAATGCCATCAAATGTGGCAATAAGTGCCATCTGTTGGTACATCTATTTATTAGAATAACTTAACTAACGAAATATCGATAATACCATTTTGACGGCCTCCATCGACGGGTAAGGCTCGACTACGAATCCGAAGGTCGCGTGTTCAAATCCCGGCGTGCGCAATTATTTTTTATTTAATTAATTTGTGTTGTTTCACAATTAATTCATTTAAAAATAATACATAGTATATTTGCGCACGTTCCAGAGTGGAAGGTACTCTCAGTATCGCCGTGGTGAAAGACCACCATTCACAATTGAAACGTTGCTTGAAATGACTTTTAGCCGTGTTTGGTGACCAGATCTGAATAGCCAGGTATTTCCCCTTTTCCCCACCTTCCTCTCCCCGTTCTCCTTCCCCTCCCCAATACCTTCAGCCTCACAACATTCCCCAATTGGGAATGCCATAGTCTCACTGGCTCCAGACGGTTGGGAGCAGTTTGGGACTCTTGTGCGGTATTCATGTAAAAAAAAAACCATGTTAGCTGTCTTTCAAAATAATCTATCAATTAATTCGCTGTTTCTACTGCCTACCCTGATCACAAACCCTGTGAACGTACTGCACACTTAGGTTTTCTTCTAAAAGCTCACTGAGGTTGTCAGTTTGACATTTGAACTTTGTATATAACATAATGTGTTTATGCGACGCCTACGCTACGTTACATCTCCAGGGATTTTCGAAGAAAACGGTGCTTTGGAGTGCCAAGATAATCAATAACCTTATTTGTTTCCTTTTAACCTCGTTTTTTTTTTCAATAAATGTTATCCGGTGATCAAAGATGAAATTTGAATGACAATCGTTGAAGTTGAATTAAGCTGCATACATTGGCTGTGGCTAATTTCAGCCACTAGAAAATTTCGTAGCTTCCTAGGCATAAATGTCTATTCACATCTACCCGCACCGCGCAGTGCAGAACAGTACACGACAGCATTAGTTGCCTGCATTATCTAAGAACACATTCATATTACTGCGTACGTAAGCGTAACGTTACCGCGCATGAACGGCCAGCACCGGCTGAGATTGTCTGGTAACGTCTGCACCCGCGCAGTTAGTATGAAGACATATCGCTAGCATCGCCGTCAGTTGGCGTCAATAGACTTAGATGTTGCTAAAGCCAGGGAGATGGACAACGACAAAATTGAATTGATCAGGGAATATAGGTTATAAAATATTCACAAATATGGGAATAGGTTTGTAAAATTCTCAAAACATGTGGTAGACGGTTGACAGTCCAGTTAACAGCCGTACTCTCGTCTATTCTGTGTCTGTGCTGTGCTGCACGGTGCAATGTGAATACTCGCGTCTGTGGCGTGTCTGCCACTTTATGTGTCTGGCACGCACGGTGCCACTAGATGCGAATACATCTTTCATTTGCTCGCTGTCAGATTCCATACGAAATCAATATGACCATAATTGCTTCGCGATAAAAGACCCTTTATGTGAATTGAAGTACACCTCATGTGACCCATTAGGTTGGGTATTAAAGGGAGGGGGGGTGGGTACTCACGTTAAATATATCTCCATTATTCCCGTCGGCGTGCAGGTATGTTATAGGTTAAAGAGCATTTTGCAAGACGTCCATTATATATACCGGTTCTTCAGATTTTTACAAAATCGTGATCAAATTGTGTGTCAGTGACCCTAAGGTTTTCAAACAGGTGTTGTAATTTTATTTGACCTCGAGTATATTGGTGTGCGCCAGGAAGTCCTCGATCAGCCCCAGGTTGTAATTCTTGAATTTTTGTATGGATTTATTTTGTCGAGAATATCTAGACGCGGGTGTATTTTTGTTACTTGTGAGATTAAAACACTACAATTGTTAACACTGATTATATTTGTAGTGAATAGTACAATGGTCTATTAAGGCTTAAATATCTCTACCGTAAGGTAATGAATGCTGTTGTTTACTGAGAATTTGGTGAGAAAAGAAGAAGGAAAAATGCAGTCGATGCAATTTACAAATTTGGCACTTGATAGGCATAGAAAGGTACAATAAATTGAGTTAAATTGTCTGTTAAGTGGTTGCGTTCAAACTGAATAAATTCTAACATAAAGGTAAAATCACATACTAAATTGAACTATAAATGCTTAAAACAAAGAATAACATTAAAACAAACAATACTAATAATTCAGTAATAGAAATTATTGATTCAAAGATTTACGAAGCATATCTTAATATAAATAAATGTATATTCATAGGTATTATAAAATTATAAAATAATTTGCAAAATTACTGCCTCATCACAGGCTAGCCTAGTGGGGCGGGTTATGTGAAACTTCAACTAATAATTGTTATTGTATTATCTTCTATTTTACTTTATAAACCACTGTACACTTACATTATTATATTCTACATGTCTTTTAGTTATAGGTAAATTTAATTACAATAAAGATATTGTTATTAGTAAAATGATCTTACTATTGGCGCTGAATAATATTTATGTTTGTTTCTTGGAAAATACGTGCAATGTTTTGTTTTTTTGAAACACCTGAAGGCATTTAGACAAAGCTAAATTAAAATTCTGATCAGATGTGTTTATACATAAAGATATTATCTCCTATCTTGGAATCTAATATACTAGTAGCGTGTATTATTTTTAAAGAAGTAGGTACACAGTAGAGTGAGTAATCGTCTCTTGCGATTCTCCAATATAATGATAGCTTTGTGTATACACTATCTTTTAAGACCCAGCAATACCCTCCGAGCTGCAATTGAACATTGTTTGAAAAAGAGATATGTTAATACGGACGAGAGACGGAGCGCGCTAACATGAATAACTTTTTTTTTTAATTAATGTTAACCAATTTTAATAATGTTATTATTAAGTTCAGCCAGTATTTTAGTTTTTATTATATTGACAGCTGTTTCGGGGTGCAAGGTCATTTTCAAACATTTGAAAATATTTTTTTTTGAAAATGGCCTTGAACGCCGAAACAACTGTCACAATAATAAAAACTAAAATGCTTGCAGAACTTAAAAATAACATTTTAAAATTTGATTTACATTAATTAAAAAATTAAATGGAGTTCTCCGAATTAAACACAAAAACAATTAATAACATAAATAACGTATTGGGCGACCGTTTTAAAAATATTTAATAAAACACCATATATTTAGAATCAAGCAAAAATCTTTAGTCTACTGACTTATATATCATTTAAAGAAACGCTGTGAATATTTTCATATCTATAACATGTTAAATAGCAGAACCACGCGTGTTATATATATTTTTCGGAGCATTCTTTGCAATTTTTTTTCTATCGAGTGCATTTCATATAATTACTATTATCAAATAGGAATTCAAGTATAGATTATCTTCAAAAATATATATGTCAACTATACATATGCTCACTCTATGTATTTTTTAGTTTTAAACATTATCCCGATGAAACTTGAGATAATCGAAACCGGTTGGTGTTGATTTAAAAATAAATTAGTGGTTTAAAACCGGTTTAAAGTGTTTGTTTCATTCAAGTGTATTAAAACTTATACCAATACTTTGGCTTTCGCTCGACGTTCCGAACACATTATCTAAGCTTTCTTTCCTTAGTTACTACTACTTGGTACCATTGTATTTGGAACATCTGACGTCACGTGTGTACTCTGTTTTTGGATTAGTGTGTAGATTTTTTCTGGATTACTGTTTTGTATTTTAAATGTGTATTTTTTAGCTTTCGTGAAATTTAATCTTAATTTGGTGAATTTAACCTTAATAATATTTGTTTAATATGGTTATTTTGACAACGTTAATGCTCAGTACTATTATTATTCTTCGAGTTAAAGTTTCTAAAAAGATACATAATGTTATCACTTATCTTTAGTTATAGTTTTCTATGAATAGAATATAAAATTATGTACGGTAAAGATCATATTTGTTTTGACATTTGACATTCTAACCCTCAAAACCAACCGATTTGGAGCGTTTTGGCGGCTTTCGAAAAATTGAAACTTTGAAAATTATTTTAACCATGAAAATTAACTTTAGAAAAAAAACGAAATATGCTCGTATTTATGTTTCGACGTTATTATTGATTTTTTTATTGGACTGGAATTCCTTATTATGTGAAATTATGATCGCCTGGCAAATTGCGCATCCTTCTAGATTTCGATTAAAGTTTGTCTTTGGTTGAAGTTGATTAATTTTTTAAATCTCTTTTCCGAAGCCAAAACAACAAAGACTTATAGAATGGACGCACTTCCAAGTTTATTTATCTCAGTTTCGCATATTTTTTATCAGACTAGGTTTTCATTATTCTTTTAATGGCTTTCGCAGTTGCTAAGCAATTTCGCTGACTTTATATTGTGTTAATATATTTTTTTTAAAATTTGAATATTACAATTCCCCGAATTCTCGTGATAAAAATTCTGCGGTAAGTTATTATTTATTTTATTATTTTTGTGAAGTACCCGACTTTGCCCGGGGTTATGATTGGTTTGGATGAAAGTTTTGAGGTTATGATGTGTTAACCTACTCCTACTCCTCCCTACTCCTACCTAATAATTTTCCTCTTGTTCTGAAATAATAACAAAATTTCAGCAAGAAGTACTAAAACTCTGCTTTGAATGGTGGGAAGGGGAATGAGAGTGGTTTTTCTAAATCTTATAATAATAATAATATTTCGATGACTTGCATTGCGTCGTTATTGCGAAAAATCCTGTACAAATACTACTTGCTAGGGTTTATCTTATTATGTACAGATTGTTAACATACAGAGAGTGGTCTTAATACCATGACAAGTGTAATACATTGGATTTGAGCGGGGAACGCGGGAATGCGGGAGAAGGTGAGGAGGGAGGTTAGGAAGGTGAATTTGAGTGAGACAGTGTGTGTGTGTGTGTGTGTGTACCCTGAGATAGGTTTCTTCCAGGGAACTCGGGACCTACGACTAGCTCGCAATCGGCAGGCCTCGGAACTCTTCTTCAGGATCGTGAATCGACAGGCGGTCTTATAATTGGGGATTGTGACTCGAGACTTTATCAATTAAAACACTCAGATGCTTTCAAAACTCAGAAGTTTACTCGAAAAGGACACAGACATAGTAAGATTACACAAGGGGAACAGGCTAACCTAAATATTACCAATAATGTTACGGGTAATCTCTCTGATTCTCTCTGGAAAGTTCTCTTCGAACGTGCATACTTAAATGTGACTTGAAATAGAATTACAACACAAAGAAAGGGGAATAAACAAGATACAGCTCACGGTTGGGGATAATGTGGCTCGGACATGGTGAAGTCGAACGTCTATCGTGTGTCCGGGTAGTAATCCATGGTCAGGTCCACGGTGAATGGTGCACCTCGGGGAGGATGTTGTCAAGGCCAAGTCCACGGAGAGAATGGTGGAGTGCCGCGAGCGTGGGGGAACCGGAACTCGAGTGCGAGTGGTGTTTATTTTGTCGCTAGGGGTGCTAATCTAACGAGCGGCTAGTATTTATGGGATATTTGCGTTATGTAACAAGATACAGAAACATACTTACCTGGTAGGTCACACCAGATTAAAACGTTAAATTACAAAGTTTTCGCAAGAGAAGATATGATTTTGCACGCACTGCGCACAATATTAGAAAACACTGCACATTTCATGATATCGCAGTTAGTGTTTAAATTCTATTTGTCATTGATATATATATATATATATACTATATTTATTAGAAGGTTATTTGCAAAAGAAGGGTAGACATTTATTTGAAACATTATTTTATTTGAGATTTTCGGTAATAATTATTTACAGTTCAAATATTTATAGTTATTTACAATGTCGCGGACTATGAAAAGTTTCTGTAAATTACTTTAGGTAGGTACTAACGGCTTGCTTCGTTATATTGATTGGGTATGCAACTAAAGCTTTCATGGATATGACTTTCCGAAGAGATAAGTGAGTTTTGCTCTCCATCTTAAATCGTCTGACACGCTGAAAGCACGCTCACCAAACTTGGTATCTGGTGTGCGCTTTGGTTCCTTTCAGCCTTCCGATGACGTCGCTGATCTAAGAGTTGACTGTCGTGAATTGGAATTTTCAGGAATGCACAGTTCCGATACGAGTTCGAGCCATCCCGTTAATTGATTTAAATACCATCCAGCAAAGCTCGAACTGGATTCTTTCAGGACATTTGAACCAGTGAAGATTTTTGAGATGCTCTGTAATATGGGAGTACTTAGATACGCCTGTAATAAGTCTTGCCGCAGCGTTAAAACGGATTGTAATTTGATAGCTGCGGAGACTTGCATGTAAACAGTGAACTTCATCTTGTTTTGAAGGTCAAGTTGGCAAAATTTCATCAAGCTCTGAATAAAACTGTCGATTCATATACAAAACAAACAAAGAACGGAACTCTTCATTACACGTTAAAGTAAAGAGGTATGACGAAATATGATTATATACTCGTATATATATATATACATAGTTAGAAGAAACACTGTAAAACAGCTTTCTACAAAAAGAATCAATCAATATCAATATTGTTACTGAATGAAATGATCAATTTTTATGCACGTCCAAGTTACATTAATAATTAAGTAGTGCGAAACACAATCGACATTGATATATTTCAGATAACGTCTTACGCATTATTCACAACATTAAAAACCAATTTATATCTAATGTACTCGTAATTACGATGATCCATCAAATATCAATTTTAACAGTAGCAAAAAATTTGTTTTCTCTCACAATTGTATGGTAGAAGCACTTTCAATCGAACAATTATTTTGAGTACGTTATTTTCTATAAGTGTGAGTCCCAGAAATATGTCACTGTGCTTATACTTTATGCCACTCTTATTTGGAGTATGGAATTTTGGGATGGGGCTCAGCTGCATCAAATTACATAAATCCACTAAATACAACTCAGAAATGCATCATGTAGACCATTTTATAGACGTCAACAACGGAAATTTTTAAACCTTTCGACGTTCCAACTATTTTATAATTTTCTATTCTTAAAATGTATTATTTTTATATGGCAGACAGAGTATTGCACTCACCGCTTTGTTCTGCTGAAATAAAACATTATTATTATTATTATTATTATTACTATTCAAAAAATCTTTGCCAAAAATGTTCTCGTTCATCATCTCAAAAAGGACAAAATTGCTATGACTCCTCATAATCATAATACCAGAGCAAAGCAACTAGACAAGCTAAATGTGCCTAAGTGTCATACTACTTTTGGACAAAGAAACTCTGAATTTTTAGCGGTAAAATTATACAACAAACTCCCACTTAGTATCGAACAAAGTAATTCAATGAATAAGTCCAGCAAAACTTGGGTTCAGGAATTAACAGAAGAATAACTGACTATTATTCTCAAAACAACACCATAGAAATTACTGGAAATACCCTACCCAAACCTTGAAGTTGAAATATAGGAGTCACTGAAACCCCTTTATTCAAAACCTAGTCCGCCTAAGCACAGAATCTCCCAGTGAGAAGGACTATGAAAAAAAATCTGTAATAATATTTTTTATAATTATATGAGTACTTTACCGTAAAATGTCAAAATTATATAGAAATTAATAAAAAATAAAACTTTTCATTGAAAGTTTATAATTAAATGGAAGGTATTACGTGCTGTATGAATATTTCAAAGATTTTTTTTAATATATCATTGTATCTACTCGTACATCTACCTACCCGTATCTATCTTTATCTTATATTATATAAATAAGAATGTCCCGGACGGGCGTTGTTTGTTTGTTTGTTTGTTTGTTTGTTTGTTTGTTTTGTATACATATATACAGTTTTATTCTGAGATTGATGAAATTTTGAACACTTGATCTTTAAAACAAGAGAAAGTTCACTGTCCACGTGAGATTTGGGAAAACAACCCCCATCCCCCCTTTCACCCCAGCGGGGTTTTAGTACTTTTTGATGATATTTAGCGCGTTCAAAATAAAAGGAAAATTCAAACTATTCAAAACCCCGGGCAACGCCGGGTACTTCATTATTAACTTATTATATTAAGTTTACCCATGTTTAAAGGATGCCTGAACGATATTTTTATGTTGCAACAATTATAAGAGCATCGCATAAGAGCTATTGTTTAATTATTATTTTTTTTTATATATATTTTCATTGTACTCATCTACAATCCAAAAACTTGTTCCTCTTTTTTTCTTTCTATGTATCATATACTGTATTGTGTATTATGCAATTTCATACATTTTTACATCATCCGAAATATAAAAACACAATGATTTTTTTCACAATGTCATGCACTCTTATTATGGGAGCATTATATTATGCACTTGTGTATTGTGTATCATGTAGATCAGGCTATTACTATTTTTATTTAAAAAAAAGTAGTATCTACAAATAGGAAGCCTTTCCCTTTGTAACTTCTCTGTGGCATTCACTTATACATTGTTGTACCTTCATATATATTGTAGGTGTGTTGCACTTATATACCAACTATGCATCATGTTATTTTTTTTCAAGTTCTGTACACATAATCGTTTTAATGTTGAAATATGTAAGGGCCCTTTGGGGCGTTAATGAATGAATAAAATAAATAAATAAAAAATATTAATTATGAAGTCCGTATTCGATTAGGGCCCGCCCACGGAAATAAACTGCCAGTTATAACATTATTTTGATATTTCATTCTGCTTACTCGTCTATTATGGGCCATATTTCGTAATTTTAAACAACAATAAAATAAAATAAATTCTATTCAGTACTAGATATTTGCTATTATACGTTTTGATGAAAAAAAGATCATTCGATT
>JAHDVE020008178.1:0-68969 GCA_022606495.2 Halesus radiatus
AATATCAGCTATGCAGATGACATGGTCATACTTGCCCCATCGGTAAGAGCAATGAGAAAACTTCTAGCCATATGCGAATCATACGTTATTAGTCACGGGCTGATGTATAATGCAAAAAAATCATCACTGCTGATTTTCAAAGCAAATACGGGTCCTGCTGTCTTTCCGCCCATACGTCTCGGCGGAGCCAATCTTGAAATCTGCAGCGAAATCAAATACTTGGGGCATGTCATCACTGATGACCTAAATAATAAAAATGACATAGAACGAGAAAGAAGAGCGCTGTGCGTACGTGCCAACATGCTCGCCAGAAAATTTAATAGGTGCAGTTCTCCGGTAAAAAAGCAACTATTCCAGACATACTGCATGAGCTTTTACACTAGCGAACTATGGACTAGATACACACAAGGCGTCATGGACGCACTCCGAGTGCAATATAACCACGCTTACAAGGCGCTGTTCGGCCTCCCTTGGAGATGCAGCGCCTCGCAGATGTTCGCAGAGGGAAGGGTGCATGGGTTCGCTGCTTTGATGCGCCACAGAATAGCCGGGACGAGTCAGCGCTACCGGAGATCCGAAAACACTCTTGTCCAGGCCGTCGCCCAGTGGCATGGCGCGCCCCTACATCGAAGATGGAGAATTTCCCTCAGGCCACTGTAGCATAAGTGTTAAATATGTTATTTTAATTTAATTTGTTTTTTATTTATGTTTTTATATTATATTTCTACAGCGTGTAATTTTTTATTCTTAAAATGGATTCTTTTTATATGGCAGACAGAGTATTGCACTCACCGCTTTGTTCTGCTCAAATAAACACATTATTATTATTATTATACTTAAATTTTCTAATAAAACTGTGTTCATCTGATGCGACCTGCCAGATAAGTATTCTCATCAAAAAGTAATGCAAATATCTAGTACGGATTAAAAGTAATTTATTTATTTTTGTTTTACATTATGAAATATAGGCCATTAAAGGAATTAATTAACAGTAACAATTATTTTGGGGCTATGTAATGGGTGATGTAAAAAAAGATTTACCCCGTCTACTTAATGAAATATAAAATACATTTTTTAAAATATTAAAATAAGTTTAATTTTAATTTAATTAAATAACTTTAAATTAAATTAAAAACGACCAATTTAGATTGGAACACAAATTTGCCGTACTTACTCGTAGCTTAAAATATCGACCCGAAAATCTTTTTTTTAATTGTTTTTTTTTTTACGTAATATTTAAATAGTAAATATGATTAAAAAAAATATGGCAACCAGGAAATAATTTTCTTAGTTGCCTCTAAAATTAATGATTTTTTTTTTCATGGTCATTTTTTTTTATAATTTATAACAAAAACAAATAAAAATACTTCTCGTGCGTATTAGATATTTAAATTTTTAAAAAAATCGAGCAAACAAACGAAACAAAACCTTTAATTAAATAAAAATATGTCATTCGTTTTGGATGGGTATTTTGGCCTCAAATCCAAAAGTAAGTTATTTATGAAACAGGCATCGCAGAAGTTCCCCTTAATGACATTCAGTTTGTTTATTCTATTGCATATTTGAATTATTCTAATTGCATTCTTCAGAAAGAGATTTTTACTGGGTGTAGGAATGAGTCACCCATAACATTTCCCAGATAATGTCATTAGGGTCGGTATTCCGAATTTCTGTAAATTACTACAAATATTAAACGCATCATAATTTGAAAGTCATTAGTGAATTGGTATTGAATTCAGAAATGTCCGTGGCAGGATATTGATACCTCATTTGTTGATCTTTACGGCCCTTTTCACTAATAACACAATAATTTTAAAAGTATTGGCAAATCTATGATCGAAGAATTAACCGAAAATGCGGCACTGCTACCCGGGTACATAAATACTTACATTTTACTTTTGGTTTCTCTCTCATTCCTCATCTTCTACCCTTCGTCCTATACGGGTCGGATATCAATCACATCGATACGACGCCTTTAATAATTAGGGACTACTTTAGCACAGCCTCTGCGCGCACAACCTCCGATGTAGATTCTTCTAACTTTGCTCTGGAGAGGCCCACTGGACGATTGGTTTCCATCTTCTAATTTATATTACTTTATTAAGTCGTCCTGTTACTGCAAGTAAATATTTAGTTTTAATATTGGGCTTCATTCTTAGGAAACCGGATTATTCGCACACTTTTAAAAAATTAATAAAATAATGAAAAGTGATAAAAAAAATCGTTAACTAGGTTAGGTGACATTGTGTTTTATGGTAGTTTTTTTTCATATTTTAATGACTTTATATTTCTCTTCAAAAGTGTGACGATCTTAAACTGTGCTGAAACTCTGAATTATTACTCTCTTCAAACTGTGCTCAAACTCTGAATTATTACTCTCTTCAAACTGTGCTCAAACTCTGAATTATTACTCTCTTCAAACTGTGCTGAAACTCTGAATTATTACTCTCTTCAAACTGTGCTCAAACTCTGAATTATTACTCTCTTCAAACTGTGCTCAAACTCTGAATTATTACTCTCTTCAAACTGTGCTGAAACTCTGAATTATTACTCTCTTCAAACTGTGCTGAAACTCTGAATTATTACTCTCTTCAAACTGTGCTGAAACTCTGAATTATTACTCTCTTCAAACTGTGCTGAAACTCTGAATTATTACTCTCTTCAAACTGTGCTGAAACTCTGAATTATTACTCTCTTCAAACTGTGCTGAAACTCTGAATTATTACTCTCTTCAAACTGTGCCAAATTATCATGGAACCCGTTTACAAAACATCACGCATTGGATGTATAAGAAATTATATAGAATATAATACGAATCTTTGGAATTTCCAATTAAAAAAAAACAGGGTTCCTCTCAATATATTGAATATGTTCAGATATTAACATTTTTAAATACATTATACCTCCAACTGACGCTAACTTCCAGTCAACCCACAGACCCAGCGTGGTTCTGCTCAATCCTACTTGTGCTGAGTTTTGAAATTTTCAAAGGTGTATTACTTTTTCTTATTTTATTTATGAATGTTCAGTAGATGGATGATAGAAGGGAAAAGACCGGAATAAATAGTATCAAATACATTTTTCTTTATTTTCTTAAAAATCGATTAATTTTTACCAACTTTTACATAAATATTTAATTTTCGTATAAATTTCGTATTTTACATTAAAAAAATAGAAATAGGATTAGTGTGGAATGTACGCTTCATTTACAGGATCATATTTGGCAATGCAAGATTAATGGCAGAAAACCGAGAAGATGAGAAGTTCTCAGGTTTCAGTCTCCATGCTGGAGACACCATTGTCGTCTCCTCTTCACTGCCAGTTTGGTGGAATGTCTGCCTCAGTTCAACGTTCTTCAACTTCTTGATCTATTATATTATGTCTATTTTGTTGAATATCGATCTCCGGACCTTCCACTTCTCCAGCTACGAGTGCTTGACTCATATCAATAGCTTCATCTTCAGGGATCATAATTACTTCCTCCTGTGGTTGATCGGTAGGAACCCCATTAACCGCTTCCTCTCTCTGGTGAACCAACCAGACATGTCCCTCCACAGGTGATCGGTCTTCATAGAAAAGCTGGTGATCTTCGAAAGCCTCTAGGTTGAGCGTCAGATGCGGAAATGCAGTCACGTAAGCTAACGCATTGTAGTAGAACTCTCCTCCAGTCTGTGGTGGTGGTGGGGGTGTTCCTAGCCTCTTCGCTCGCATGGCCGACAGTTGTTGGATGATTTCATCATCGGTAGAGACGGGCTGGTTAATATAGGGACCGAAATCGATGACCAAGCTTTGCCCCATGTGAGTCGCTTGGTACCCATTCTCCCGGCGGGTACCCTCTTCGTTGAACCTGCACATCGCTGCAGTTGCTTTTTAGATCTGTGAACAAAACAAAATAATTTATTAGTAAAACTCACATTGACTGCAATTGTTGATGGATGAGAGGGAGATGCTCTTATAAAAATGGAATCATATTAAGTAGTAATTGAAAAATACGACAATATTATTGTATCAAAAAGTTAAAGAACAGTAATTAAAGCGAGGCATTAGTTATAATGTTTTATTTGCCAGTAGATGAAGTTTTTGGGTAAAATTTGAATGTTTGAGTTACTAAAAAAAACAACACTTTTAAATAACATGACACATTTAGTTTTCCATCAAATAATTTTGCCATATTTTAAAAGTAACTACAATGGGTATAAGGTTAATTTAACGTAAAAACGTGAAGTTAAATTATTAAGTTATTCTGAAGGACGAAGGATTTAGTATATTGTGTTATATAAATAAATTAGTTTACTGAGGTTGGTCTATGTTAAACTAGAATTTAGGACAGTGATGTAGAATAATGTAGAGCCACAAATTAATTACAAGAAAAGCCAATATCTATATTTTAATGCTCCTTTTAAAAGTAAAATCATAACTTTCTCAAAATTTTCCCAAGATGCTTTAGATTGACGTATAAAATATAAAAACAATAATTACAATACGAGTTTACGAGAAATCGTTTTTACTCATTGATGCCATATTAAAAACTCGCAAAATAAAACCGAAAAGACACAGAAAAGATAAAGATAACGGTAGCAACTGATTAAAATATACGACAATGAGGTTTATTCGCTTCAATAAGTTATTTCAAAATTGAATATTTATGATAAATCTTTTATAAATTATTTTCGTTACTAGTGGAAATAAGTTTATAGTGTTTCTTTAATCACAATTCAAAATAAAATGAATTTTCAACATAAAAAAAAGATTTAATAATATTTACCTTATGTAAAGTGGAAAGACTAGAAGTAATCACAGCAGATAGATGGCGGCTTGTCAATAGTTTTTTTACAGTTAATATTTAATTACACACAAAATGTTTAATGGAGATTTGAGTGGAACAGAATATATATTTTCTCAGTTCAGAAATTCACTAATATAGTTTTTGATAAAAGCAAACTGTGGAGCAGAGTGACAATGTAACTTGTTGACGAAATGTCTTGATATGGTTTGAGAACCACCGGGAGGCCCCCTTTATACCCCCAACAACCCTTAAAATCCGATGATTAAACATTATCGGACAGCCATTATTCAGCGCGTGCCACAGTTTGGGAAACACCTGAAACCCGGGAATGACACTAATTATCTTATTGAATATCTCAACTAATGCGGTCGACTAAGAGGTCCATTGTAAGGTACAGATATTATATTAATTAGCAAATATAATAATTTATTTTTTCCTCAATAGATTTGTGTTTATTTTGTGGCGTCATTATTAATAAATCATTGACAATTACTTTGTTTACACCACTTTTTTTTAAATATATAATTATCTACGCGTATCGAAAATATTAATATAATGGGTTCAATATTATTAATATAAATTTTAATAATAACTATTATAATTTATTTTTCTTGTTTTCTTTATATTAATAATGAGGGTAATTTATTTTTTAAATTTCTAAAATAAGATTATTGTTTTATATTTATGTAAAGAAAACCACATTACTTAATGTTAGCGCTTTCTTAATTCTGTAATTTCCGCTTTACCGACAGGTTAGTTGGTAGCCCGCTAGATGTCACTACTGACTAAACGGCCGTGACGTTTAACGAGAGCGAAATTTTATTATTGTAGCAATATGCTTTATAATTTTTAACGAGATAAAAATACCTGAAATAGAGGCTTTAAATGTTGTTTTTTTTTTTGTTTATTGCAGGTGAGTGAATATTTTGATAATCTTAAATTTCTTATTTTGTTATTCTTAAAATTATAAATACCTTTTATGAATAAAAGTCTTTTGTTTATTGCAGAGAAACGCAATTAAGTCATATTTGAACCAAGTGTGAAACACCATTATATTTATTTAATAATTTTTTACATTTTTCACTGATTACTTACTACTTTCTCCACTTATTGTTAATTTTTGTTCATGTTTGTAATTTATATATTCTAACATTACTATTTTATATGTTTGTCATTTGTCTATAATTGTCAATATTTTAAATTTACTGTGTATCCTGTTCAGGAGAGCTTCGCTGTCGAAATTTGTTGATATTTAGATATATATTAAAGGCAGTGGTGTAAACAAAGTAATTATTTAGTTGTTATTATATACTACTCGTTGAACTCTATTATGTTTATTTTTCAAATATAAAGAAAAAAGGTATAATATTGTTTAAAATAATTCAAAATATCAAACATTTTCAAACTGACTTTGAACGCCGAAACAGCTCTCACAATAATAAAAACTAAAATACTCGCAAATCTTAATAACAACATTTTAAAATTAATTTTCTTAAAAAAATAATAAATATATCATTAATATAAAAGAAATAATAAAGGTTCTTAGAGACTTCCTTGCGGAACACCATAATTTATTGGGAGAGGTATACTTTTTCGTTTGTAAATTTTATCACACTAACAGGTAACTTATTACTAAATGAAGAGTTGTGTTTGACATCCCAATTTTTTTAAGTTTCGTGAAGAGTTTTATGATCTGTCGTATCAAAGGCCTATTTCAGATCTATTAAAATGGCCAAAGAATTTTTTCCCCTGTATAAGCTTTCTGTGATCATAGTATAGGTTGAAATTTAATTATAGGCTTTTTCTGATCAATACATGCTCAAATTTTCCAAATAAAATTAAACGAAATTCTAATTCCGTCTAAGCTTTATGTAATCATATTTATAATATCGTCTATGGCGTCAGCATAACTTAAGTTGTTCCTAAATGATGAGATTTCGATTTTAATTTTATTACCTTCAGAATGTGTCATTTTGCTTTTTAGTACTTTTTCAGTATATTTTAGAAGGTATTAAGGAGGCTTTCCGGTCAAAAGTTATTTATATCATTTTTACATCCTTGTTTATATATCGGTACAACATAAGCTTCTTTGGGGGAATGGGACATATGCTTTTAGTTGTGGACAGATTGATGGTGTGTCAGTGGTAAGGTAATTTCTTCACAGAGATGTTTTATTGCTTTGGTTGACATTACATTGACGATGCGTTTGATCTTAAGGAAGCAATTATTATTTTTATTTCATCAGCGGTTATATGTTTGAAATTAAGTTCCTTTTCTATATTGGAATCATCAGTTGCTTTAAGAGCATCATTATCACATGGTGTAATTTGTTTTGGTAATTTCGATGTCATATTTGTAAAAAAATCATTAGTATGACCAAGAATTTTGATAGGCTTTTGGCATATAAAGTAGGAACCATGTTTATGTTTAGTTCATTTTTTTGTTTTTAATATTACTGGTAGATTTAGAGTAAATTACTTCATTTATAATTTGTCACAGTTTTCTGGGATTTCGTAACATTTTTTTATTTTATTATTATAGTCGGATTATTTTGCGGTGCATATAGCTTTCTTACAAATGTTTCCATATCTTTTGTAGAATCGTAGCTTGTGTATAGCAAATGGATTTTGTTAAAAAAAAATAATAATAATAGTTGGATGATTTGTATAGCGCCGTTTTTGTGAAAAATCACCTCAACGGAGCTGTACAAATATTTCTTTACTAATTATGTACAAACAGATACAGAAAAACATACTTACCTGCAGCTGGCAGGTCGCTTCAGATGAACACAGTTTTAGAAAAATTTATTTATAGAGATGATAGTTTTACATGGTTATTTGTTTCTCCTTTTCTATTGATGTTACATTTATTAGATGATTGGTGGCACAAAAAGAGGTAGTATTTATTGAATTACTCGTATTAAATTTTAGGACTGGAAAGTATTCACAAAATGAATTTTAGGACTCGAAAATATCTATAAAATTACCTTAAAAAGCGTAAGAAGCTTTTCATAAATATTAACGTTTTTTTTTACACTTTGGTTATTTACAGTGTAGTGGGCTGTGGACGCATTTGCGCACCGATGCGTGAATTTTTAATTTAATTTTATTTATTTTTATTTATTTATTTAATGACTTTAGGTAAGTACTAACCGGCTAGCCTAGTTAAGCAATTTACAGGTGAATTTCTCCAATTTATGGATAAGTTACTTGTCTCTTTTTCGTGTTCGGTTTATAATATTCTGCGAGATCAATGAAATATTTTTATGTGAAATATTATTTACAGTTTTTTTGGTATTAGATATTATGTTATGTTGAATTGGATCACTGAAATTATTATCATTTGCATTGTCAATATTCAGAAGTTTTTTTCCCAATTAGTACTTTGTAAGTTGTCCCTAAGAGGAACGGCTGCGCTACCTGTTTCATACGCAACTTAATTTTGGATTTTAGGCCAAAATACAGTTTGGACTAAATGATGTATCTAGGTTTAGTAAATATTTAGTACGTATGAGAAGCATTTTATTTATTTTTGTTTTAAATTATGACGTATGAGCCATGAAAATAAAATAAAAAATCATTCTTTTTGTGGCATAAAATTCTACTGCAACATATATCTGAAAGTCCGTATAAGGCAGTGGTGGATCATGTACACAATACACGTTTCACACAAAATATAGGAATATAGTGCCAATATTTCAAAATAAATATGGTCAACGAACCCTTGAATACATTGTACCATTTATATTTAACAAATTGCCGTACGAATTTAAAAAACAATTGTCCTATGATGAAATTCTCACTGATGTTAAAGTGTTGGCTTTTGGAAAGTAACCTTGTGTATTGATGGTAACAAATATGACGGTCTCCATGGTTGTATAGCTCCTAGATATCTGGTGTACTTACTGTTACGGTGTTACTATTATATTTTAAGTCTATCCTCATTGTAACCAACCTGTACTGCTGTTTTATGTATATATGCATATACATATTTTTAAAAATTTTTATTTCTTAATTTATTTAATACTTACAGATGCTTTGATATTTCTAATATTTACGTAATAGTTGTATTTTTATAATATTAATGTTTTTATAAGGTTGATATTTTTAAAGTATTAATGTTTTTATAATATTGATATTTTTATAATATTGATACTTTTATAATATTGATACTTTTATAATATTGGTACTTTTATAATTTTGATATTTTTTATGATATTGACATTTTAATAATATTATTTAAATCGGTGTTATAAAATTGGCCTCTAGTATCTCAATAACAAATCTGTAATGCTTTTACCATTATTTTTTCTCTTTAATTATTTTCTTTCAACTTATGTACAGCACAAGATGCGTGCGCCTAAATATAATAATTTTGCCCTACATTTGTATGATGATTGTAATTTCCCACTGTATATAATTAATATTATACAATAAAAAATAAAATAAAATAATAATTTTAGTGGCAACTTAGAAAATTATTTGCAAGTTCATAGTATTTTTTTAAATATTATATTTGTTATGTAAATATGATTACGTAATTAAAAATATGATAATAAAACATTAAAAAAAAAAAAAGATTGTCAACATGTTAAATTAAGTACGGCAAATTTGTAATTTATTTTATGTTTCATTTTATTTTCACAGTAGACGGGTTAAAAAAATTTTTTTACATACCGTTAGCCTCCAAATAATTGTTAAAGATGCTTCTAAAATCCCCAAAAATCAATTCTTCAATGGCCGATAATTCATAATGTAAAACAAAAATATAAATTACTTCTAATCCGTACTAGATATTTACTATACTTTTTGATTAATAAAAAAAACATTAGGTTTAGGTGAGTATTTTGGCGTCAAATCCAAATTAAGTTATGTATGAAACAGGCCGCACAGCCGTTCCTCTTAAGGTCATTCCAGTTTGTTTATTCTATTGTAGTCGGCCTATTTCTATTGCATATTGAATTATTCTAATTGCATTCTTCAGAAAAGATCTTTACTGGGTGTAAGAATGAGTCACCCATAACATTTCCCAGATAAAGTCATTAGGGCCGGTATTCCATACTTCTATAAATTACGACAAATATTAAATGGTTTATGATTTGAAAGTCATTAGTGAATTGGTGTTGAATTCAGAAATGTCCGTAAATTACCCAGGATATTAATGACTCATTTGTTCGTCTTTACGGCCCTTTTCACTAACAATAAAATAATTGTAAAAGTATTGGTAAATCTATGATCGAAGTATGAACCGAAAATCCAGCACTACTACCCGTATATGTAAATACTTAAATTTTTCTTTTGATTTCTTTCTCATTCCTCATCTACTACCCCTTATCCTATACTGGTCGGGAATCCATTGCCTCGATACGGCGCTTCCAGGCGCCTTTAGCCGTTTCTCCTCGCAAAACCTCTACAATTGTTTCTCCCATCTTTGCCCTGGGACGGTCCACTGAACGATTGGTTTCCATTTTCTAATTTACATTACCTTAGTCAGTCGTATTTTTACCGCAAGCAAATATTTAGTTCTTTTGCAAGTAACCGGACAATCGGCACGCTTTTAAAAAGTGAATAAAATCGCAAAAAGGAAACGGTTGCGCGGCCTGTTTGATACAAAACTTAATTTTCGATTTTAGGTCAAAATACTCACCCAAAACTAATGATACATATTTTTTAAATTTTAGTTTTCTTAAATATCTAGTACGTATGAAAAGCATATTGATAATTTTTGTTATACATTATGAAATATAGGCCATTAAAGGAATTGATATTTTGCGATTTTAGAGGCATCTTTAACATTTATTTGGGTGCTAACGATAATTTAAAAAAAGTTTTACCCCGTCTGATTTGAAAATATAATGAAATATAAAATAAAATAAAATAAAAAAATAAAATAAAATGAACATTATGGTGGATTTTAAATTAATTTAAAAACGACCAATTTACGTTGGAACACAAATTTGTCGTACAGAATTTAAAACATCGACCCGAAAAAACCTTTTTTTTTAATGTTTTGTTTTTATATTTTTAGTTACATAATCATATTTACATAGCAAATATAATATTTTTTATATGCGACAAACCCGGAAATAATTTAAATAAATTGCCTATAAAATTATGAAAATTGTTTTTTTCCCTGGCATATACTTCATAATTTAAAACAAAAATAAATAAAACACTTCTCATCTCATGGTAGTTTTTTTACTTCATATTTTTAATGGATTTATGTCTTTTTTCAAAAAAGTGACGATTAATGATTACTGTGCCGAATTATCATGGAACCCATTTACAAAATATCACACAATAGATGTATCAGAAATCAAATAGTATATAATTCCCATATTTGGCATTTCTATTAAAACAAAACTGTTTCTCTCAATCTATTGACAATACTCAGATATTAACATTTTTTAAATACATTATACCTCCAACTGACGCTATCTTCCAGTCAAGCCACAGACCCAGAGTGGTTCTGCTCAATCCTACTTGTGCTGAGTTTTGAATTTTTCAAATCTGGATTACTTTTTGTTATTTTATTTAAGAATGTTCAGTAGATGGATGATGATTGTAGGGAAAAAAGTGAACAAATAGTTCCATATATAATTTCACAAAAAATCTTAACATTTTTTTTACATACTTATTTAATTATTCCATAAATTTCGTTCCTTACATAAAAAAAATAGTAACGAAGGATTCGAATTTATATTAGTCAGTACCGCATATCTCCATATCTGATATGTGGAATGTGCGTTTCATCTATAGGGCGTTTTTTAGAGGTATACAAATTCCAAATGAAAAAAAAACACATTAAAATACTGTTAATGTCTATGATATTGCCTTTATTTAATACATAATTTTATGGCATTATTGTTTAAATATGACGAGTGCCACGGCTAACTCGAATGAAGCGCAATCGTGAAGTCCAATTTTCGACAAGGTTGTCGAGCAACTGGGGCCGTATATCGACAATAACACGCCGAATGTTGACTTCCAAATGGTCCAAGGTCTCTGGTTTATCAGCATAGACTAGTGACTTCACATACCCCCAAAGAAAGTAATCTAATGGTGTGAGATCACACGATCGTGGTGGCCAGTTCACAGGTGTTTAAAAGGGTGATTAAACCAAACCTCTAAAAAAAACTCCCTTTACAAGCATCATATTTGGCAAAACAAGATGAATGGCAGAAAACTGAGAAGATGAGAAAGTTCTCAGGTTTCACATTCTCCATGCTGGAGACACTATTGCCGTTTCCTCTTCATGTTTACAAAAGTTTTGTTTGAACTCTAAAATCGATAACATGTATGGTTGACGACTGCGCAATACTTTTATAAGAATTTGGTAGCTAAATTTATGTGAATACCGAACAAGAGTCCCAACTGCTCTCAACCGTCTGGAGCCGGTGAGACTATGGCATCCCCAATTGGTGAATGTTATGAGAATAAAAGTAGTAGGTAGGGGAAGGAGAACGTAAGAGGAAAGTCAGGAAATACCTAGGTATTCAGATCTGGTCACCAAATACGGCTAAAAGCCATTTCGAGCAAACATTTCAATTCTGAATGGCGGTCTTTCACCAGGGCGATACTGAGAGTATCTTCCACTCTGGAACGTGCGCAAATATACTATATATTATTTTAAATGAATTAATTGTGAAACAACAAAAATTAATTGAATAAAATTTACTTGCGCACGCCGGGATTCGAATCCGCGACCTTCGGATTCGTAGTCGGGAGCCTTACCCTTAAAAAGCTGGAGGGCCGTTAATATGACATTAGACAATATGTCATGTTTGTGAAAACAAAACCCAAAAATTACAGCTGTAATATTATACCAAAACAGAAGATGGAAAAATCATAGGCGACCAAAATTCCCGGTAAACAATCATTAATCCCCATTGAATCACATATACAACCCCCTCCCGATCACCCTCCCTGAGTCGCTCCGAATCATTAATTAAAAATTCCTTAAATACGGAAATCTATAGCCCTTCCAGTCATTACCATTCTGCCACCGTACAGTCAGCACGGTCATTGTGACTAACAAAATTATCGGTATAATTTATTACAAGAACGGAATTTTTTGCGAATGTGTTTGTTCTAATAACATTCCCCAGTTTTTTAATCTGTATGAAAGTAAAATGTGTATAGCGAAATAGCTATCACGCATATCATTGTGATATACCGATCTTAACGTGGAAGACTAAAACATCAATCAAATTAATATATTTATTGACTTGTAACGGACTAGTTTGGCTACCTGAGCTCCGCCCCCAAATTAAACAAAATGGTAAGCAAAATTTTTCACTGTTTAAAGCTTACAGAGTGATAGATACAACGATCCATAGTGATACTCTCAGTATCGCCCTGGTGAAAGACCACCATTCAGAATCGAAGCGTTACTTGAAACATTATTTCCCGTGTTTGGTGACCAGACCTGAGGAGCCGGGTAATTCCTAACCTTCCTCTCTCAATCTTTTTTCCTCCCCACTCCCTTCAGCTTCACAATATATCCCGATTGGAGATGTCATAATCCCACAGGAAATTAATCCTATTGTTAATCGTCTTTTGCTTTTTGCATTTCTAAATACTAACAACAATCTGTTTAACGGGGAGAGGGACGTCGCAGAGTTATTATTTATTAATTCAAAATAATGATAATATTATTGTTTTAATTTTTTTTAAATTTAACATGGTGTTTTTAAAGAGATAAATATTTATTAGTTTTTTTTTATTTTTAAATTTGAATGGGCTTAGCATTTATCAAAATATAATCAGAAATATTACACCATTCTGACCGTTCTACGCAGGTTTCGCAAAAACATTTAAAAATTTGAATATTCTTAAAAAATGCTGTGAAGGTTTTTCTGTAACTTGTCGATAAGATAAATTAAAAAAAAAAACAGTGTGTGGTTTAATATTTTATGAACACTACGTAACTTTAATGCTTTTTTGTAATGCGGTTTACAAATCTTTGGTTATGTTTATTTACAAAAAACGGAACGACAGAGGATTAAAAATACTTTTCTCCATTGTAAAAATCATATTCGTATTTTAAATATTTTGTATAACATACAATGGGACGGTCAGAAAAAGTAATATTTCTGATTAGATTTTGATAAATACTAAGCCTATGAGAATTTATAAAATATTTAATAAATATTTTTCTATTCAAAAACATTATGTTTATCGTATGGCGTAATAATATTATAATTTATTTTTTAATTAATAAATAATAACTCGCCCTTAAATAATATGTACACATATCTAATTTCCTTCGGTTAAATATTTTGACAAATTTTGCTCCTGGCATATAGGCAATACACATCACATATTCTTTCGTTTACCGTAACTTCAACCGGATTTGGAACTAAAGTACCTTCGATAGGGTAAATATAGAATGTGTATCTGTATTGAGTGTTATTGTGCCGAAACCGGTTAGCATGTCATAAATTAATGTAAAATATCATCGTACTTAATTTAATGTATACTTTAAATTGACCTCCAGGTCACCGGAGGGAGCAAAGGCTTATATTTTATTTAAAAAAAACAACAACATATTTGGACCAATTATGAATACTTGGAACAAGTGGATGAGTTTGTTTATTTTTGAAATATGTTTAAGAGATGTATTTTTATTTATTTTTCACATATTAATAAACAATAAAAACTAGAAAGCTTTGACTGCCCAACTGGGAACAAAAACCCGTTTTAGGGCATATAAAGGCTGATAAAGGATATTGAATGAATGATGTGGCGAAAGATGTAGGGATAGCTGTAGGGGTAGTTAAAACAATATTTATTCTTAACAACAACATTACAACCAGCTTAAACTTACCTACCGGAATTCGCAACCTCAAAACTTTATTGTAATCCATTGATAGTTCCGAGCAAAGTAAGATCCACATCAGATAGTAAAATATATTAATTCACAAGCGCCACGCTGTCGTCAAATATATATTTAAAGCCGATTCAATAAAAATCCTATAAGATGCGAAAGTAGCATCGTTATAAGTAGAAAATTTTGCTTATGCGATGATGGTGATATTTAAAAAAAAATGGCACTATTTAAAATAGCTAACCTTTATTATGTAGGACTTAGCTATAGCGCACTTGAAGTGAAATAACACAAAACTGCGCTATATAAATGCTTTGTTATTATTATTATTATTAGCTGGCGGAGGATTGAACTCACGACAACGCAGTTCGAACACATAGTGTTGAACTAACTACTCAACCGATTAACCAGTCTTTCAATAATGAAACTAATGAATCCCTTTCTTTTTCCTCAGAATCCGAGCTTCACGCAGATGCAGCCCACCGCCTCCCAGAAGAAGTTTCCTTACAAAACTGAAACAACAACAAAGTACAGCAATAACTACGAAGCAGACAGCCAGGATCCGGACGCCTATGTTCCTCAATCCAAGTCGGAGAGCCAGAAGGAGTACGCGGACTGGAAAATTAAATACGAGGAAGACTTGCTGTCCTGTTTGAAGAAGTTCAAACAGTGCAGCATTAAGGACGATAGCGGCTTTAAAATGGTGAAAGTCTCGAAGGATTCCACTGAAAGCCTATTGAAGAAGAAAGGCTCGATGAAAGCATGGTGAAAATATTTCCTGCCAGTTCGCAGTCCCGTACCTATATGAAATAATGCACTTTGAATTTATGAATCTTCACGATATAATGTGGATTTTTATTAAATGTGAGCGTATCGACAAGAGTCACAACTTTTCAAAGCCAGTGTGACTAAGGCATCTCTAATTGGGGTATGTTGTGAGGCCAAAGGAAGTGGGGAGAGGAAACTTGCTATTCAAATCTCGTCACCAAACATGGATCATGGATCTACTGGATCCGGGATTACGACTCTTTTGTCATATACTAAATAAAACCTGTCTACAAAAAATGCATCTAGATTATAAAATTGATGTTGATATTATTTGATTAAAAGGTTATAAATTAATTTTAAGTTTGTCCGTATTGGTGTGTATTGTAAAGTACGTCAAAAATTATCTACATTTTAATAAAAACAGTTTTTTAAATATTATTTTGTGTAATTTACTAATTAATCCATTGCGATCATTGAACATAAAAAAATACAATTAAAAGCGTGATCTATACAGATTTGAAAGAAAACTGATATTGCTAATGTACATAACACCTTTCGACTCCTAGGCCCCAGACAGGCTAATGAAATTGATTATCTGTTCAAGAAAGAATTTCAAGATTTTGAAATGTTTAATCAATTTCAGAAGAAGTAAGATAAAACTGACCTTACTCCAGTACAACTCACATGGTAACAGTCTTTACAGTCAGCACACTTTGTAGGTTGCTAACTCAAGAAATATTACGAATGATTTGTCTGTAAATTGTAAATAGGTAATTAGGAATATTTTTAAGGTTTCAAAACCCAATAATCTTTAAACTGTAATCTTTTAAATTCAATATGAAATATATATTGGAGTTTTATGTAAAACATTCAAAATTGCTTTCACTAGTTTTCAAACTGCGCCTATTTGCAGACATTGTGGGATGCATTACATAGAATTTAAAGATTTTTGTCCTTTGAAACCGTATACATCCTTCTACCTGCCTGTAAATAATTTACAGATAAACCATTTGTGGTATCACTTGAGTTAGCAACCTGCAAAGTGATTCTTAGAGCCATTTTTGAGTGCTGGCCCTTAAAGTCATAATATGGAGCATTGATATTTATTCATTTTAAAGAGGGACGAATGTTTAAAAAAATATTGCATCCGTTGGGAAAGAAAAAAAGGTAATACATATAACCAAATAAGTTAAATAAATTTTATTATAAATTATACTTAAAAAATAGTACACATTTATAAAAATATAGACAGAGTACAAAACCATTTTTCAAAATACATTTGATAATAATATTATGAGTAGTTGTAAATGAAAATAAATATCTTACATACAAATTGAGAGGTACGCTATAAACATTAAAAAAATCAATACAATATTAATAATTGTACACTTTTCAGTCAGTAATCTAACTCGATGTTTTCATATGGCAGGATGTCTCAGTTTTTATTAGATTTTTTTCTATTAATTCCATACTGGAGTCTAGACCCATATTGCAGGAGGGAGGAAACATAAAAGCCGGCAAAGCAATCCACAGCCAACATCGACTGACAATATCCAATATGTGGATCTTAAAAATGACGCCCGAACCAAAATGAATTATCCCAAAAACATTTATCAAAAAGAAAGTGCATTATCTCATAGTCAAAAGATCACAAGAAGCATTGCTTGTTACCTTTTGTTAGTCTACATTGAACAAATTTGTCTCCCAGCAAGTTTGTATCAACAGAGTGGCTAAATTTATCGAGATCATTTTTTTTAAACACAAAATTGAGACAGTTAAAAATATTTTATATAGGGACTAATGCAGACTTTATTATTGACAAATTAATCAGATATATGAATAATTAAAATATGTTTTAAAAAAAACTAAAAAATTGATAAATTTCTCCTAGCTGTCGTTGTATGGTGATGTATGGGTTTGTGACTTGTGAATATATTCAAGTTATAACAGTAGTTTTGTCAAAACCGCGCGATTTTGATGTATGCCTTTCTGGCTTACACTACAAATTATTGATCAAATTACATCAAGCAATTTGAGGTTAACTTTGCACTTCGCAATATTTTTGTGCGAAGCGTGCTAGACTTTCGAAGCAAGGCAACATAATTCAATAGGGAGATGTTTTACGAAATTACTCATAGAGCATCCAAAATTGTCGTACTTATTTGTATGACACCCAAATCTAGTAGTGATATATCGATGAAAATCAAGCTAAAAATGACCTGTTCTCATGCGGAAATTGAACCGTGTATTGAAAATAATCTGTTCTCATGTGGAAATTGAAACGTGTATTGAAAATGACCTGTTCTCATGTGGAAATTGAACCGTGTATTGAAAATGACCTGTTCTCATGTGTAAATTGAACCATGTATTGAAAATAACCTGTTCTCATGTGGAAATTGAACCGTGTATTGAAAATGACTGAGCCAATGGGAATATGGCACCACACATTAAGGTAAAAACCATAAATATTAAAAAAATCATTGAGACAATTAAAAAAATTACAAAAGATACAAAAAATTTCTTTAAATATAATTAAAATGCACCAATCACTACGGCCGTGGAAAGATTCATAAAATGGATGGAAGATAGCCGACCATCAAAAAGGTTTCTCTATAATAAACCCGCAGGTTGAAGAGTTACGGAAGACCTAGACTTAGGTGGCTGGATGGTGTGACGGCAAACACTATATTCTTGGGCATAAGTAACTGGAGGGAGACGGCAGGAAATTGGCGTTATCTAGAGGCAGCCAAGACTCGGGACAATTTCAATGATTGAAAAATTATATTGTAAAAATACATGATAGTTCATTATAAAACAATGGCAAAATAAGCCTCTTGTATGCAGAGTTCACGCTCAAAAATTCACGTGAAAATATTTTTCTGCAAACGCCAGAATAATTAAAAATAATATTATTTTTAAAACATGATCTATGTGGCTTTCGCATGTCGGTTACACCCATATGCGGATGTCGCATACGGTGATCTATTAAGTTCACTAAAACGCACACACTGTGTCAAAACATGCCGCGTGATGGTATAGATTGCGTTGAAAGGCCAGAGCATAGGTTAAATAAATTACACAAAAATGTGTTTTTAGCATACACTATATCGTGGGGTAATTGCTACAAGGTAACTTCGAATCCGCGTTTTCGAGGTATACAAAAAACCGTAACTTGAATTGAAACCACAATTGCAATACTAGGATTCTTTTTAACCTGTTGTATGCAGAGGCCAAAGTTGGTTGGGTCGTAGGCCGCTATACACAGTATGTGAATGTCACAACAGTTGGGTTGTAAAGTTTTGGCGTCAATAAAGTCAGAATCCTGTGGTCTATATTCATAAAATTTTCACACAAATCAAATACGAAATTTCATAGTTCCTAACTTCCGCTAGTAACCCGACGATATATATGTAGATACTATGTATTAATAAAATGATTTACATAAGTAATAACTATTCATTTTATCCAAATTAAAAATCACAAAACGTTAAATGTGTAATACACTGAGTGTACAACACCGGAACTCAGGAAATTTTCTAGCACCGTAAGGGAAATGTCAAAATGTATTGATATTTTGTTTGTACATATTGACATGATGGGGTCATTGGGGTTCAGTAGAAACAGGTAACTTCTTCGAGTGCCAAGTATTTTATTAATTCACAATGTAAAATATATTCTTAACTGGTAGGTATTGTGGGTGTCACTTAATGACACGAACTGTTTTTACGGGTAATCTGCACACGGTCTAGTGGGGAGATTACCAGTCGTCTCGATGTTCAGGTGGTACTTCCGGTAGGGGGAGGTTTTGGTGCTGGGCGGACACGCGTTTCGGCTTTCACTTGACGACCGGTTTCAGACGGTTCAAGAGGATGATCAGCAGGATGCCAGAGGTGCTCGACTGCTGTCCGGTGGTGATTCCTGCGGTGGTGGATATGTGCCTTGACGGGATCACGGCGTTGGAGGGCAGGAGGCGAAGGGCACTCGACTGCACTCGAACGGTGGGTGTTGGGGTTCGGCGGTTCCTGCCGGGTTTTCTCGCAGCGTCTCAGGCTGGGGATGCAAGTGGCCTGCTTGCTTTGTAGGAGACGGGAGTCTCGTCTACGACCACTGGCCGGACGGTCTCTACTGACTCGTCTCTGTCCACTACTGACCTTGCTTCGGCCAAAGTCCCCCTTTTTAATCCCATCCGAACTATTCTTCGGGTTCCTTCGTGAACTACGAACTGTGGCTCGGTGGCTTTTAATTAGTTCGCCGTTAATCCCCGTAACTGCCTTTTTCTGGCGACTGCGAAATTCCCGGGATTTAAAGCCGGGCGTTTGTAAATTACCCTCAGGTAGAAGGACCTCGGGTACCGTATTAGGGATTAGCATAAATCGGTGTTTCCCGCACTTATGGCTTGTATCAATCCACCCCGGTTTCTTGCGGTGAAACAGCGCTGCTTTTAATTTCCACCCCGGCTTCTTGATGTCTTTATAGAGTTCCTCGCTGCAATTTGGGTGGCAGAGAAAGAACCTTGGTGTTGCGTACTGTCGGATTTCCATTTTCTCTGATTTACAGGTTTCGATCGGCAATATCTCTATCTGCTGTTTGTCGCTTGTTTCCATTATGATGCTGCTAGGTATTATTGTTTGCGGCACATCAGCCATTTTCACTTCTGCCGAGTGTACTATTTGGTATACCTCGGTAGGTCTCACTTCCATAGGGGACGCATCTTCTGCGTACTTGTTTTCAATGACGTCATGGGCCGGCGTCGCTACAGGCGAAGTTGATTGAGGCTCTATTTCTGATAATTCACTTTGGATGGGTGAATCTAACTCCGGTGAAGCGCCAACATTAGGAAATATGGCAGAGTCCTCGTTATTGGCTGTCTCCGCCGCCGTGTTTATCTCCAGTTGACAAGGCGGTGAGGCAGTTTCTTCTTCTTCGATGATTTGTGGTGTTGCCTCTGCGGTATGCAGAAATTTTTCTAACGGAAAATTGCACCACCAATTAACTATCTCCCGGAACCTTTCCCAATCAAGTGGTCCTTTGCTTTCGATTATTTGACCCCACGCCATAGAAAATGCTAAATTCACGCCACGAAATTGACTTATCGCTATGTCACACTTCTCGCCTTCTGGAACTTTCCATGTTTCGAAATATATCTCACACTTATTTGAAAATATTTTCCAATCGTCAATATCTTGTCTCGCGAATTCCGCTGTTAGTGGTGGTCTGATATCTTCGCTTAATGAGGGCGCCACAAGGTTTTCAGCCGAACCTTGAAACGGCCTGTAATTATAATCGTTCAGGCGTGATGGTGATTTCGCTTCTTCGTATCGGGGTTCCTCGTAATAGCACGAGCGATGATCGTCTCGATTATCTCCATCATCACACTCGCGATAATACGATCTCTCTCTTGAAGGAGATCTATAATGCTCCTTCTCTCTTGATGAATAATTCTCGCGTCCATATCGTTGTTCATCGTAATAGCGCGAGCGACGATCGTCCCTGTCAGATGGTTCTCGAAAATCTCCATCCTCATACTCGCGATAATATGATCTCTCTCTTGAAGGAGATCTATAATGCTCCTTCTCTCTTGATGAATAATCCTCGCGTCCATATCGTGGTTCATCGTAATAGCGCGAGCGATGATCGTCCCTCTCAGATAGTTCTCGATAATCTCCATCCTCATAATCGCGATAATGTGAACGCACTATTGAAGGAGATCCATAATATTCTTTCTTTCTTGAAGTATCATTCCCGCGTCTGTATTGTGGCTCATCGTACTCACGATGATATGACCGCTTTCTTGAAGGGGATCCATAATATTCCTTCTCTCCCGACGTATAATCTCCGCGTGCTGGCGACCTCCATTTATCATCATCCCTGCTGGAGCGTTGGTTTGTGCTTGACGGTGAGCGGCGGCGTGAACTATGACTAGACCTGACATGCGGTTTAGCATCGTTATTGTTGTTGGAGAAATAGCTCTGCCAGAGATGGCTGGTTTTAGTCCTCGGCGGAGACCACGCGTCGAAATATCGGTCTATTTTTCTTCTGGGCGAGACGCGCTTAGGCGACGTGTAATCTTTCCTCGCTCTAGAACGCTGGCTTTTGGGGGCGACATGGTCCGTATGTCGGCTGCTTTGTTTACCTGAGGCCGAGGGTTTGTTTCGGCTCTTGTAAACGGTACGGCTCGAGTCACTTTCACTTTTACGCGGCATTTTTATGACCACTGAAATTTAAATTTTGAGATTGAAATTACACTGCACTTTTGAATTTACTGAACCCGATCTCAGGGTGTGGGTACGAATTCAAATCTGTCCCATAGGGCAGTTTTTTCAAACACGAAATGAATCCACGTTGGCGCCAATTGACATGATGGGGTCATTGGGGTTCAGTAGAAACAGGTAACTTCTTCGAGTGCCAAGTATTTTATTAATTCACAATGTAAAATATATTCTTAACTGGTAGGTATTGTGGGTGTCACTTAATTACACGAACTGTTTTTACGGGTAATCTGCACACGGTCCAGTGGGGAGATTACCAGTCGTCTCGATGTTGGTGTCGGAAGCTCAGAGAGCAGGTGGTACTTCCGGTAGGGGGAGGTTTTGGTGCTGGGCGGACACGCGTTTCGGCTTTCACTTGACGACCGGTTTCAGACGGTTCAAGAGGATGATCAGCAGGATGCCAGAGGCGCTCGACTGCTGTCCGGTGGTGATTCCTGTGGTGGTGGATATGTGCCTTGATGGGATCACGGCGTTGGAGGGCAGGAGGCGAAGGGCACTCGACTGCACTCGAACGGTGGGCGTTGGGGTTCGGCGGTTCCTGCCGAGTTTTCTCGCAGCGTCTCAGGCTGGGGATGCAAGTGGCCTGCTTGCTTTGTAGGAGACGGGAGTCTCGACTACGACCACTAGCCGGACGGTCTCTACTGACTCGTCTCTGTCCACTACTGACTTTGCTTCGGCCAAAGTCCCCCTTTTTAATCCCATCCGAACTATTCTTCGGGTTCCTTCGTGAACTACGAACTGTGGCTCGGTGGCTTTTAATTAGTTCGCCGTTAATCCCCGTAACTGCCTTTTTCTGGCGACTGCGAAATTCCCGGGATTTAAAGCCGGGCGTTTGTAAATTACCCTCAGGTAGACGGACCTCGGGTACCGTATTAGGGATTAGCATAAATCGGTGTTTCCCGCACTTATGGCTTGTATCAATATTAACATTTAAGGCGATGCAATGGGAAGTAATGCAAAATCATGTGTTTTCGGTTTGAGAATTTGATGGCCTAGAAATATCATAAATGATGTAATTAAATACTGCAAGTACAACACACCTTGGCCTTTAGTATAACCGGGCATTGTTTTGGTGTCTTTTTATAAGCCTCGAAAAAAATTAAGTATCAGACCCAAAAAAAATGTTTAAAGCGCAAAATCTCCTACTTACGAACCCTTTTTCCGATTTTGTTGTATTGTTCGTTCCTTGTCGCCACCTGCATAAGGAGCGCGTGATTTAAATTGGAATTTTAGCTAGTGGATTGACGTGACCATGATGAAAAGTGTCAGTTTCAGACGAAACAATTGCCAAAGGGGAAAAAGGAATCGAAGCAGATCGACGTGAATGGTTCGTGAGCTCTGTGACATGTTGGATAATGTCAGTAAGACCACTATTGACAGAACATTTGGGATACCACAAGGTCTGCGCAAGGTGGATAAAAAAATGCTCACTGAAGATGCAACCGCTCTCATCGCCCGATTTGGATGGAATGCTTTCACACACCCCCCCTCCCCCCTACAGTCCGGGCATAGCCTCAAGTGACTACCATCTCTTCCCTGAGTTGAAGAAATATCTGGGTGGAATGAATTTCAGTACTTACGAGGATCTGAAAGAAGATGTTGTGCGCTACCTGCATGACGCGGCGGGAGAGTTCTATGACACAGACATAGAAACGATGGTATACCGCATTGATTGCAATGGTGATTACGTAGAAAAATAGGAATAAACCCAAGCTTTCCAAAAATGTACGTGTTAATGCAAATAAACGTGTTTTACCCTGCGAAAAATCATTGGAGACCTCATTTTACAGACAGGGGCGGGCGGGTTTCAGAGAACCCAATCTCTCTCTCTCGCGAGCTGAGGGTGATGGTTACCTGGAGGATGGTTTTTTTCTACCCGATGTGTGGGCTGCCTATGGCAACATATAGGACTTTAAATACTGATATTTTTTGTATTTTTTGATTATTTTTTTAAAAATATTGTATGTTTTTTTGCATGCCGGGTGTAATGGCTTCTTTTTGCATAACTTGACATCAAGGGGGGAGTATTATGGAGATCGGGAGGGGGTGGATTGGGTTGTCGTCGGGTCTTATTTCAATTGATGCTTGGGTTCAGATTTGAAGCAAGTTTGGAGAAAAAGGATTTGGCTAAATCGACTATGTGTTTCCTCAGGAGGAGGGGGGGGGATTTTGGTGCCTGTATTAATAATGCTATTTCTGACGAACCAAGGAGTTTTGGTGCATCTTCTGAGCATGACATTTTGGAATTGTTGGAATCGCTATGTGTTTGCTGTAGCCAGATGGGTGAGGCGTAATAATGGGGCGTATTTGTGATTTATATATGAGGAGTTTATTTCTGATGGATGTTTTTCAGTGATATTGTAGTAGTGGGTGTAAAGCTCCGGAGTTAATGTGTTTTTAATGTGAGGTGTCCATTTGAGTTTTTTGTCGAGTGTAACTCCAAGATATTTGGCGCTGTTTTTCCACGGTATGACCTGGCCGTGCAACGTGCAATGTTCCCACTGGGACCGGCGCGGCTTCTTTTACGACAGAAGAAAACCGCTACGCTCTTTGTGGGATTCACGTCTATGCGCCATTCGTCATACCAATCTTGGAGTTTGTTTATGTTCATCTGTAGGCGGTGTGTAATCATCTTGGGCGAACTGTACTGAACCATAACGGTAGTGTCATCTGCATACAGAGCTTTGTATGAATGGCGGTTTTCTGTGAGGGGTATGTCGTGTGTAGATATTGAAGAGGGTGGGGGAGAGCAGGGACCTATGTTGTCATAAAGCGTATTTTGGAGAGAGCGCCGCGGTACTTCACTTGGAAAGTACGGCGGCGTAAAAATGATTTTAGGACACTGAACAGTTGGGGGTCGATGCCGGTGTCGTGGAGTTTGAGAAGTAGGCCGTTTGATCATACTTTGTCGAAAGCTTTGGCTATGTCCAGGAAAATGGCGCCAGTTGACCGAAAGGAGTTGAAGCCTCCGATGATGATTTCGGAGACTCTCAGTAGTTGGTGGAGTGTTGGGATCTGAACCCGTGTTGCTCATCGGGTAGGGTGGAAACTTCGTCAATGTGCTTTAGGAGCCGGGTGAGTAGTATTTTTACATATATTTTACCAATGTTAGAAAGAAGACTGATCGGACGGTGATTCTCGCAGAAGAGTGGGTCTTTTCCTTGTTTAGGAAGAACGATTATGTGAGTATGTTTCCAACTAGTGGAAATAGCGTAATCGGAGAGCTGTATTGATGAGATTTACTATTGCTAGTATACCTTTTTGGGGATTTTAGACCGAAATTTGTTATACCGTCTGAGCCAGGAGCTTTTTTGTTTTTCCGAGCTTTTATAGCCCGGATTAGTGAAGTGGATATTGTTCGGGGGGAGAGAGTTTACTATGCTGTTTACTTTGCGGTTGACGTTTGCAATATGGTCGAGGTTGGCGTGTTTGAAGCTGGGGCTGAATTGTTTTTCAAGACTGTCGGCAAACGCCTCCGCTTTGTCTTGATCATCGAAAATGATACTGTTTTCGGAGTGAATGGGGTGGTTTGGGGTGAGGGTGGATCTGAGGGCTTTGAAAAATTTCCACAAATCTTGTTGATTTACCTCTTGAAGTTTTTTGTTCCAAATATCATTTGAGTGCTCATAGATTTTTTTCCTTATGAGGGCTTGGAGTTTGTTGATGGTGGTTTTTATTCTACGGACACGGGTTTTTGCCAGTGGCGGCGGAGATTATTTTTAAAGGAGATGAGATCTTTTATGTTTTTTGGGAGGTCCCCTCTGAGAGTCAGAGGGGAGCGCTCGGGCAGGGGTTTGGAGGCATCTTTTAGCGAGGACGTAATTGTCTCGGCGAAGTTGTCAACCGCTATACCTAGTTCTTTTGAGTTTCTGATGGAGTGGTTGATGGACAATTTTTCCCCGACTCTGCGAGAAATATGTCCAATCAGTCTTCTCTAGCTTTGGAGGGGGGGGTTCGATGAATTCATTGACTGGGAGCAACACGGGGTTGTGATCTGAGGACAGATCGTTAATGGTTTCGATACAGTACATCCAAGGTAATTTGTGAAATACGGCGATATCCAGCATGTCAGATGCGAGTCCTCGTGCTGGATAATGTGTAAGTGACGTGGGGGCGTCTGCGATAAGATCTCTGTGATTGGTGATTTGTATTTGCACGCTTACTATTCCAGGAGATGTGTTTTGTAATCTCTTTTGTGGGGGATTGTAAATTGAGTTAATTCTCAGCGGACCGGAGTGTTTGGTGTATACAGTTATGGATGTGCTTTCTATTGTAGAAAGCGTAAGTGTAGTATTGCGAGTGTGTGCGATTTTAGTTTTCACAAAGATGGCTGTGCCACCACCTCGTGAGTGTAATCTGTCATTCCTGTACAACGTGTAATTAGCGATTTATGGTGTGTGTGATGGATTTAAGTGTGTTTCATTTATGAGCAAAATGTCTATGTTGTGTGTGTTGATGAAAATGCGAACTTCTTGTAGATCTTTTAACAGACCATTTGCATTCCAAAATGCAATGAGCAGCACGGAGGGCGAGGTAGTCGATTTAGCCTTTTTAGTTGGAGAAGATGGAGATGATTTGTGGGGCTGCTAAAAACAGGATGGAAATGTAATCTGCGGGTGAGGCGTGAGACCTGAATTTTGAGATGAGTGAAATTTTTGAAAATTGATGTTTTTGAGGAATTCAAAAATATTGAAAGGGCCAGAGGGGCTGGGAGGAGTGTGGTTTGCGATGTGGTGGGGGTTGAGGGGGGAGGGGTGATGGTGGAAGAGGGGGGTGGTGAGGTTGGGGGGAGGGTAGGGATGACGGGAACACTCGGGTTTACGGCCCTGGCGTAGGATAGGGAGGGGGTGGTTGGGTGGGATGTGAAGGTAACTGGGGTAGGTACCTGAGTTCGTCGGGAGAGAGGGATCGGGTCCACTGGTCATTTGATGAGGGCCGGCACAGTTGGAGCACTTGACTGGTCCGTCTTCTCGCTTCTTGGTACAAATGGTACAGCTTGGTAAAGCGGTGGGGGAGGTGGCAGTTTTTGGTGGAGTGGCCAAAATGTTGGCAGCGGAGCCATATTCCACCTTGATTTTCAGGTGGAATATGGCGTGTAGATTAAATATTTGTTTGTCGGCTTCTCCGTGGGTGAGCTGGACCAGCACTATGGGGACGTTTTCCCTCTGGGGGCCCGCTCGCAATGCGGGAGACTGAGATGACGGGGAGGTCTAGATCTTGCAGTTTATTGTGAATTTCTTCCTCTGTGATGGTAGTGAGGATTCCCCTGAGGACTGCTTTTGTGGTTTTATCTTCATGTAGTTCAAAGGTGTGGAACGGGGTTGTAATCTCCTCCAAAATTTTTGTCGCGAGGCGGAAGCTGGAGTTATTTGCAGTGTGGAGTACTATGCCTGTTGGTATCGCTTTAGCGTGTGAGATTTGGACACTCGCAAACTCCAGCTTCCATCTCAGGCTATTCCAGTTGTCTGGAAAGGTGATGATGATGGGTGGGATCTTGGCAGGATGGGTGCGGACTGGGGCAGGTGCGGAGAGGTTTTCTTCTTGGTCTTCGGTGGTGATGGTGTCGGAGATGGTGCTGGGAGCAGGGGTGAGGTTGGTAAAACGGTTGTGGGTCGAGGTTGTTGGAAAGGATGTGCGAGAAGAGGTGGAGGCTTTACGTTTTTTGTTTGAGGTGGCGGTCGTCCATAGTGGAGGGAAATCAGATAATGTTGATATCTGGGGCCGGGCGGAGGTTTTGGTAGGAGTGTTGGGGATGTCAGTGTTCAAGGCTTGAGTCATTTCGGCAGATCGGTGGGCGGGCAGAGTCAAGGGTGTAGCGGTGGTCATCTTGTTTTAGGCTTGTTCGGGAGTGGTTTTGGAGGTGGATGGTTTCGGGGATGGTACGGTTTGTGAGGTCGAGGGGGTTACTCCATCCATGAAATAAGTCACCTTTCTTCTTCTGGCAACTATGGCGACTGTGGCTTTTTTTGCCTCGAGGAATTTTTCCAGGACTTCTTCGATTGGTGGGTCCAGTTTCTCTAATTCTAGCAGATAAGGCTCCATGAATACATACATAGGAAAGTCAACTTTTTATACAATCTGACATTGGAAAAATCATTCAAATTGGTGTAAGAGGATTAACACTATACATATTACATTGAAATATTATATTATTTTTGAATACAAACAGTTGTAAATAGACAAAAAAAAAAAACCTTTCAAGCCACAATTTTGAGAAATGTTACTTGTATCGGACGTCCCGCATCTACCAGAATGTTTTGACGCTGCACATTTGTTATATGTAAAATGTTGTTATTTGTTATTGTATGTAACGGGCGGTCTGTGTTCTCACGGACTGCTCAGACTTGAATTACTGAATAAAAATGTTAGAGCAGTACGGCTAGTGGGAAGGAGACAGACTTGTCAGGCATCCACACGGCGCCCTAGGTTTGCGCGTTGCAGACCGCCTTAAGTGGTCTGCAAAGGCCACATCGGGCAGTTAGCATTCGACTGCCTGCCCGACTAGACCTTTCTCCACTGCCCGCTCTGACTTCTGATCTACCCGCCTTCTTTTATTCTGACTACCGCCTACCTTGGACCCCCCATCGGACTACTGCCTCGGACTGGACCCAAATAAGAAACGTCACACGGACAAGGCCCGCAAAAGTCGTCAATAAGGGTCTTGTCGCTAGTACCGTTCCTCCTTCCAGAGGGAACGGTAGGAGTGCTACCTCCCCTCCCAGCCCCGCTCCGTAGATTGGGATCAGCCGCCTCATACAGTTCGTTTGTGTGCCAGATTACGTCTGGTACATTACTTTTAATTGGTGTCGGATAGAATAAGTTTCAATTGACAAAATGATAAAATCGTTTTAGTTGAAAAAGGATATTTTTCAATCTAAAAACTATGTCATACTAAACCATTTTTTGTCATGATCGACTGAAGCCTGTGTTATCTCTGTGATGTCAATGAGCCGCTTGCTGTTGTCAATATTTCGAACGCTGATGTTTACTTTGTTTATATGATCTCAATGTATTTGTTGTTTTATTAAAAAAATCATCGATGAAATAACTCTTCACAAAATATTATAAATAAAAAATTCAATATTTAAACAAATTCTGGAAAAAAAAAAATTCAATCAAGATTTAAAATAAGTTTTACGAATCGTAAAATATTCATTTCTATTGTTTCCTGTAAAGTTTTCGTTTTGAGGCTTATAGGTTATTATCTATTTACAGTCGATATGCAATACCTCCTCCTACAATATGAATCAAGAAAACATATTTAACTGAGTATAATGTTACAGGATTATTTATTTACAAAAACGAGCAATAAACGCAATAAGAATTACCACATAATTTATAAATTCACCAATTATAAAAAAAAATTAAGCTCTTATCAAAATGTCTACATTGTTACTTTATGGCAAATTTAAACTAATAAATACTTTATAAAATCACAACCTCAGGCGAAATCCTACCGTTTAAAAATTTGTCCTAAAATTTTATAGTATTTTTATACATACAATTGTTACGTTACACCACTGAACAGACGATCCCTAGAAGTGTGATCTCAAACGATTTTTAAAAGAACACCGATATCGCCAGTTTGCCATAAGACCTTTTCGACTCCTAGGACAATGAAATTGATTGACTGCTTTAGAAGGAATTTCGATAAAATTGGGCTTATTTCAGGCAGACGAACACGCCCGCAACCCACTTCTATTATAGTTCGACAACAAACAAAAAAACCATTCCTCAGCGCCGTCCGGAATGAAGAGGGGTGCGGAAAGGGAGTGACACATGGCAAGCCCATTTTACATACTCTTAGAAATTATCGTTTCTAATGATTATTTTTTTGGTAAATAAACACGTTATTAATTGTTTTCTTCATATATAATGAACCGCCCTTCGCTCTTTCATTCTTTACTTTGAAAGAGATACCAAAATACAAGAATTTTATGTCTTAATTAACACTTTTTCCAGCAAAAACATAGTTTTATGAAAAGTTTCCTTGCGGCTATATAAAATTATGCAATCATTTGAGGCCATCTGAAGTTTTTTTAACCGCCCGTCTTTGGGTTATTATTCAAAAACTAGGTAAGAAAACATCAGTTTTATTTTTTATTAGATTTCGCAGTAACAATACGTATTTATTGTGAGTTTAACTTAAGAACAACCTGCTACAGTTCCAAATTTGGTTCCTACTGCGCATACCCACCCCCTCGCATGCGTCCCATCTCCCGCGCACGGCTGCGACGGCCATGTAACTCCGCCCATACACGCGTTTCTGAGATATTAACCCATTCATACCGTGGATGTTCAGTCAAATTATCATAATATTATCAATTTCGGATTAATTCCCTAGCTGTTTTAATGAACCTGATGCCACCTAAAATGCAATATGTATATTTTAATATTATAACCATAATTATTTAAATGTATAAAATGAGTTAAATTTGTGTTTGTAGGTAGGTAATACAGAATAAAAAAAAATCCTGTTTTTGAATGTGTTAACGTGGATACCAAGTCGCGGAGAAAGTAGTGGGGGAAAGGGGCAGGACATCAGGACGCTCTCAGGTCGTTCTAATGATGGACAGGGTATACATTATACCAACTTGTACGGGAGAGACGAAAATACCCGAACACATCCGCTGACCTCGAAATACTAAACGAGATGACACAGGAACAAACTTGACTGAAATGTTTTGTGGGTTTTCGGGTTTAGTTTTTTTGTACCTGAACATACGGGATACGGCGTGTTGCGTTCGGGCGATAATATAGCGGCCGTATCAAGTACGTCCGTATGGATAGGGCGGTTAATGTGAGATTTTTTTCTCAGCGTGTATTATTCCTTAATTTTCTTCTTGTATGGAAATTGTTTCCCTTTTAGGAGTTGAAGTTAATCCACGATTAGTTATTCACCGGCTGCCTCATTTTCTGACTGATGTGTTCAAATATTATGTGTAAAATGGGCTTTTTCGTGTTCCAGGGCAGAACTGTCACCCACGAGGGCTAGCGAAATACTAATAAGTCCCGCCCATTCTGCGCGTGGGAAGAGACCTGAGTCTGCGCATGGTTTTTTGCTTTGTTGTCAATCTATAGTACATCTCTTCAGTGCGCTTCACATGTATAAAGGAAGACGTGGAATGTTATAGCTTATTAACCATAGATACAATAATATCACATGGTGTCAAAAAATATCTAGTAATGTTAAAAAAAAAAAAAAAATCTCATGGTATTTTAAAAAGAGATACAAAAATATCTCATGGTGTTAAAAAAAAGATACAAAAGTATCTTAGGATATTGGAAAAAATATGTCACAAAGAAGTGAGTATAAAAAATTGTCATGGAAGTTGCTACATTCACGGTCAGCACTCAAAAATACACACTTTGCAGGTTTACGATTTAAATTCTATACTGGTAATTAACCATTAACTGTAATCTTTTAAATTCTATATGAAATATGTACTGGAATACATATTAGATAAAACATTCAAAATTGCTCTCGTTTTCAAGCTGCAACCATTTTAAGACATTTTGAGAAGTATTTCATAGAATTTAAAAGATTAAAGTTTGAGGATTTTTGTCTTTTGAAACCTTATACATTTTCATATAGAAATTACAGAAAAAGCATTTGCGGTATTGCTTGAGTTAGAAAACCTGCAAAGCGATATTTAGGGCCATTAAATGAATTAATTAAAACTAAATAAATACACAACTTTATAAACACTTTCGTTCTAGTAAGTTAAAAAAAATATAACACTTTGGACGGCAAGAAAAATCACCTTTTCCCACTTAATGATTATGTACATTTATTATTGAATCTTTTTGTATTTGTCGTTAGTTAACTTTTGTTCGAATGTAACGTAGGAAGAGTTATTCCGAATCACCCAATATTGGGAATTGTTATGAAATGTAGCGAAAACGTAGCTATTCAGATCTGATAATTAAACCTTAAAAACATTGCTCTATGAGTATTACAATTTGGTTTCGTGTTTAATCATTCCTAGCTTGCTAATGCCGTACATTCTATTTCGCAGTTGACGCCCGTGAGCCGGCGATACACCGGCATAGAACGGCTGGCGATCGACTCCGTTACCGTAAACTCCGTTAAATCTTCCGTCCAAGTTCGGACTCTTCATATTAAACTCGCCCGAATTTCCCGCACTCTTCTCCGATTCGGGAGTGTTATTGTTTTCTAAGCGATTGCTTTCGAGTCGTTCGTCCGCCGTGCAATCTTCAGAATTGAAATCGTCTTGCGAATTCGTGTCCGCAGTCATTTTGCCGTAAATGCTGACGTTTTGACAGCTTAACGGTTGTTCACGGTTGCCGGTGACCGAATGCTGCCCTTTTTTCGCCGCGTCTTGGGTGCTCTGTTGCAGTTGCTGAATTTGTTGTATTTGCTGTCTCCGGTTGCTTTCGGATTGGCTCGTGTTCTCGTTGAAGTGAGAACTGCTCGGTTGGCTGACAGAGTGTTGATGCTGCGAAGGGTTGGCCAGTTTGTTGGCCGGCTGTTGGTATTTCTGCTGGCCGCCTTCCGTTGTGTTGGGAGATTTGGCGGAAGCCTCTCCCTGATGATGCGTGGGGGATTTTTGGTCATTGTGAGACTTGGCGGAGTTGTTCGAGAGACGTTCGGATTCGTTGTCGTCACCACTGTCAACGTCGCCTAAAACATAAAAATGACAAAATATGAAAAATAGAAAAACATGAGACCAGAGTGTTGCATGCGTTTCCGTGTGCCCGAAGTTCAATTTTTCCTTACTTTTGCTGAAATTGATCAAAAAATTTCAAATGCTGATATTCTTTTTTGAGCAGATAATCAATTTTGGTCGCCCGTCTGGGGCCTAGGAGTCAAAAGGTCTTTAAATTTAAATTGGCAACAACAGTTTTCTCCCAAATCGGTATAGATCACACTTTAAGGAATGGAATGTTCAGTGCATGAGATGGTCTTGTCACGTAAGGATGCCGGAAGAGAAATGAAATTTTCGAAATGAAATAAGTGGTAAACTTACCATCACTGCTATTGGTGCTGGCCACAAAGTGGTCAGGCCTCAGGAGGCGCCGTTGCCTGTTTCTCCGGTAGTATTTAAACTCTCGAGGGAGGGTGTAGGATCGTGGCAGGGAAATCTGGAATTAAAAAATCATTAAGTCACTCGTGCAAAACTTTTACGTTCAGAAATGTTTTATGGATTATACAGAATCAAAATGAACCATGAACTCGAAAACCTATTGACCATAAGACCATTGAAGGTTCTGTAGGTCGTGAAGACTCCGATGGGTTAGAGATGTTCGAAGAAAGCCAGATGACAAGACACCAAAAATGATGACTGTTTGGCACAGACACAGAGGCGTACCAAGAGGTGGATAAACTGTATGGAAGAGGTTTGCAGAAGGAGGGGAAGGACTGAGGAATGGAGGCGAATGGATCGAGGCGAGGGACCGCAGCTAGTGGAGGAGGTCAATTCCCACCCAGGATTGTAGATAAGTTGAATTGATAGGGTGTATTTATACACATATTTTCAGGGTGTAACAATTAGATGCATTTAATCACCGTCCGCAGAACAAACAAATAATTAACTTGACAACGTTTCTCCAGAGGATAGGCAGATAGGATAAACAACCTCACAACTCTGCCTTGGCAAATGCTCCTTGCTTCATTCGCATTCAGGCATAGTCTCTTGTGTTATTATGTTCTAACAACTAATAGCACCCGCAAATGAACAGGAATCAAGTTTTGGGTTCAGGTGGCAATGATGGAAGTGGAGTATCAAGTTACCTGGCTATCAATATCGCTGGGAGGGCGACAAGGGAGATCGGGAGGGTCACCTTCTCCGCTGCTGAGGGCCTCTCCGTGCACCGATTGTTCGCAGCAATCCGTGTCGTGTTGGCCTCTGGAATATGACAGACAATTAAACTATAAATTCACTCATATGTATTTAATGTAAAGTCAGAATACGTGGAGCCTTCCATTCATTCTAAAGACAAAGTAATAAAGAACTCAATTTCTATAGTTATACATTAAAATTTGTTGACAACTATGGTTACTGATTACTAGGACTTCACATTGCAAAGATCTGCAAATCTGCCACAAAAATGTTTGGGTTTTGTCTTGACTCTGTGCAGAAACGGGCGGTCCGCTTGATAGATTCCCCTATCTTAACAAACGGATTGCAATCTTTGGAACACAGATATCAGGTGGGAATGCTGTCCTCAAAGCTGAATTATTTCCCGCAGAGCCTCCTGTGTGGAGTTACTGTACACAGTTCAAAGGAGTCAACAAACCTTGCAGTTGTAAGGCTGTTTTACTTTAGCAATGTTGGGTATGGGCAGCGTTAGTTCTAGGAGGGATGTAGCATTACTGACTATGTCTTACAAACTTCTGAACGGTATATTATTAATACCCGACATCCTGGCTGAATAGGATTCTAGGTCCTTGATAATTTCACAAGAGGCCGTCAACACAGGCTTCTGTTTCTTACCAATGGTGATGCCCTGGGAAGACTCGCTAGGTTAATTAACACGTTCATTGCTGACTAAAATTCGTACATATTAATGCCATGCTGAGAACATTTGACTGAAAGGTCGAGCGAACTAAAGGAGTGTTTACATGAGCATAATATTGTATAGACATCATAATTTACTGTTTTTTTTTTCAGAAAGTAAAAGAGAAAGAGGAATGTGTAATGTTTTATTTATTATGGCGACTCAAAACCACATGGCTGCGTCTGTTTTAGACCGGAAATGGAACAGACGGCGCATGCCGGTCAAATTACTGTCAACGCGTGACGCGCAGTGTCAGCAATGAACGTGTTAACTGCCTCGCAGGAAATGTGGATGTTTTCCACATGACCTACAACAATTTTAAGCACGAACTAGCTATTAAGTTTTTACATTATGCACTTAAATGTAAATTTTTATTGTCAATTTTAAATGCTCTTTTACCTATATGTACATATCAATTTTTATCGCTTTTGCAATGTATTGGTTGGAACTGTTTTGCAAAAATATAAAAATTAAATGCCATGCAAACAGTGAAACATAAATTACAAAACAATTATAAAAAAAACTTGGTTTTCGATATTAATATTCCTCTCACCCTACTCCAGGAAAATCCCATTGTTTTTAGATTAATACAAACACATGATAACACTGACGATGTTGCAAAACAATTTGCGACTAGAATCTTGGTGCTGTTAATTCAAAAATAAGTAAAATCAAAGTAAGTCAGGGATCTAATCAGAAGAATGTGCGAGTTATTCAATCAAAATCAAACTTGATGGATTCCGACATATTCTTTGATACATGCAGTACGTTTAAGAGAAAATTGAAAACCATTTTCATATAAAAATAAATAAACAAACAAACTTCAACAAACAGTGTTTATACGCTGTGTACTTTTTTTTTATTATTTCTTTGTATAAAACTATTTTTAAATTAATCATTATTTTTTTGCCTTTACATTCTCGTAAACATTATTTGTAAAGTTTATTTACCTTCTGTTACTTTATTTAGACAATGCGCACTTTTTCAAATTTTTTCTCCGTAACACAATCTTAAATAATTAATTGTTTTTGTGTTAACTTTGCCTTGAAAGCCGAAACAGCTGTCAAAATAATAAAAAGTAAAAATACTTGCAGAACTTAATAATAAAATTATTAAATTTATTCACAATAAATTAAAAAAAAAAAAAAAAACTTAAATTCCCTAATTCGTCCAAATATCATTTTAAAGGTATTTATCTGTATCATATTAATCAGTGAGAAATAGCTAGGATACAGGCGAGTTCTTCAGATATTGTATTTTGTTTTAATATTACTGTTTGTTTCCAAATAAACAAACCTCAATACTTGTTCTTGTAATCCTTAGATCCAAATGCCCTTCAATCCAAAATAAAAATAAGTTTACCTCGTGCTGTAGGGCATCCCCCAATGGCAGCAGGTCTGCCTCTGCTCCAGGAAGTGTGGAGCTAACAGGATCTCGGGAGTCTTACAACGTTGCATCTTCCTGGCCTGCTCCACCATGTTCATAGTCCTGTCCAGCTTGGCTTTCGGAGGCGGCACCACCTGATACTGATACGGGAAACTCAAACTCGACTTCTCATTCCCGTCCGTGTAAATACTCCTCGAACCTTCGCGATTATGTGAACCATTATTCAATTCAATCGCTTTATCATTGCTCAGATTACGTTCGGGGAAGCTGACGAAATTGTGACGAAGATATTCTCCGCCTTGTTTCGTAACTGCGTTCTCTTGACGCGAATCCGTGTATATGCATCCATTCTGATTTAAAAACGAAGGGCTCGATGCATCGTGATTCGTTACACTGTACACTCCGGAATATTGTCGGCCATGTGAATTGCTTTCCGGATACATGCCACTGTTTGAAGCGTTTGAATTTGCATTGGCCATCTGTCTCGGACTGATGTTGTCGATCAGTCTGTTAACCTGGGTGTTGTTCGAACGTTCGTACGAATTAGCCGCCAAGCCTGCGTCAGTGTAAACCGTGCGCGGACTCATATTTGTGATGTTTCGCGGACTCGCTGATTTACCATTTTCGTACGACGCATTTCTAGCGACAGATTCAACAGTCGACACTCTAGGCGTTGGATTACGATCACCTTCGCAAGGATAGCTTCTTTGAATACGAGCATTATTTTCACTCGGCAGACTAGTATTCTGATGTTGTAACACGGTTCGCGGACTACTAGAATCGCCGTACAATAGCCTGGCTTGTTCGCTGGCCCGTTGCATATCACTTATCTGACTCGGGTAAACATTCTGTCTGTGCTGTCCCGAGCTAGAAATAAACTGCCGTGGATTCTTGCTCCGCGGTAAAATCTGTCTCGTCAGTGAGTTATTCTGCTCCCCGTTTGAAATCTGCGAACTAGGCGACATGTTTCTATTATTGCTATTGTTCTGAGGAACGCTCTCGTAGTTTCCCGGTATGTTGATGGGTGATATAGTCGAGGAATTCTTATTCCCGATGTTCGGGGGTATTTCCGTGTAACTCGGAAAACTGCCTAAGAACTGTCCGACTAAATTAGTCGCGGCTAAAGCGTTTTGCGAAAAGCCGCTGAAGTTTTCGTACCCGTTGTTTTGGTGACCGCTTTGATTGTTTGCATTCAAAAGTCCAGCGCTCGTGAGTCCATCGTACAACTTTTGATTTTGGTTCGTTTGTCCGAGGGTGTTTAAATTCTCAAAGCTTTGTCCGAGAGAGCCTAATTCAGGGCTAGGAGGAGCCCAAGTAAGTGGTTCCAAGTCGATATGCTTCTTGGTTCGAGGGATGGGTTGCCTTTGAAGACTGGAGTAGATTTCGTCGCCGGATATCATGGCATTATTAGCGAGCTTCCCTTGTTTAATTTCTTCCTCGATGATCTTTAACTCCGCGAGCTGCTTCTGTTTCTTTTCTTGCAGTTTTTGGTGGATGTTGACTCGAGAGCCGATCGAGGACCCTTCATTTTCTGATGAACCCTAAAATAATTTAAAAAGAGTGCGTCATAAATAGAAATACAACAAGGAATCAGTCAAAACATAAGTCTGCAAATCATGTGCAACTTACGCAGTGGGAGTGATTGTGGGGAGCGGGTAATGGCCTCCTCCAGAAGGGCAGGGGGGCTGGTCGGGGGGCACGAAGGGGCGCCGGGGGGGCGGCGGGAGGTGGCACAAAAGAAGTGGGCTTCTTCTTCTTTCTCTTCGTGGCCCCACTGGAAAACATTCAATAAAAAATTATTTAAAAACTTTTTCCAAAAAGATTATTCAGGCAATTTAGTCCTTAACTGAAGGAAACACGCATCGCATGCATTCCACTTAACATCTGTTAACGGGCATCAAAGGCATTCAGCGCGCCGTGTGCTTATTGACTACAATTTCATTATTACAAACTTTATAAAATTATAAGCACAGAGATTTTAAACCATAAAGTTACATAAAATATAAACCAAACACAAATCATTAATGCTACATTATCGTGCTGGTATAGATGACGCTTTACTTTATAAATGGAGTCAGAAAATATATCAACAATGCCTCCAAACTTGTTAACCAGATCATGCATTCTATGGTTAGTGTGTGTGACTGATAGTTGGTTGTGTACGTGTTGCAAAAAAATGTTACAATTTGTGTTGCGTTCCTCGTCGGTACATTTCATTTAATAGTGGCGACGATCGCAGTGATGTTAATTAGGTGGTTAATGATTCTATATAATATAACTAGGTCTGAAATAATCCTGTCAGACAGCGTAATCAGATGCAATCGATTCATCAAACTTAAATAAAGTTATCAAATGGATTTTTGATTTTCTTCCTTTATGTCGTTACCTAGCGAATTTACGGCCGTCTTGAAGCATCTTTCACGGGTATTTTGGTGAATTCTGCGCAGTCTGTTTTTTTCCGTAATCAAGAACTTGATGTGTGGTGTAAGTTCTACTGCGAAGGGTTTTATCGATTTATTTTTGATAAATTTATCTCGAGCTTCTTGGATAATTTGAGTTAGTAATTTAACTGCTTCTGTAATATTTTCCATTGTTGTGAGAGTCTCAGATGATAGATAAATTTATTCATTTATAAATTCCTTGAACCCTTTCCAGTCGGCGTTTTTGTAATCGAGTTGTGTCCTTGTTATTCTCTCTTGATTACCGCCAATAGAGAAGCTCACGGGTAGGTGATCGGAAGATATTTTATCTAGAGTTTTCAGGGGAGATATCGATGTTACGTTTTTTGCCAGTGCAATATTGAGAGTGCTTGGATATTTCGATCTCGTGTCCGGTGCAAGTAACTTATAATCGTGGCTCTTCAGGTGTATAAATAAAATGTTACCATTTTTGTTGGTTCTGAAGTTATTCCAGTAGTGATGTTTAGGGTTTAGGTCGCCGCCGATGATTACTTTTGCACCTAGCACAAGCAGCTTGTTAAGATCACCTCTCGTGATGTTGTTTTGGTTTGATGGACAATATGCTGATACAATGATGTGCATCTGGTTGTTTATCTCCATTCTGATAACTGTAGCTTCCATATTTTCTAGTACTGGGGTGGGTATTCTTGTTGTTTGGAGGCCTTCTCTGGTGAGGATAGCTGTGCCGCCTGCACTTCTAAATCTCCGGTCTGTTGTTGTGACACAGTCATTTCGATGTATTACAAATCCTGGTACTCTCAGTCTCGTTTGTTAGTTCAAGTGCGTCTCGCTGACTAGTATTATATCAATCTGTAGGCTGTTGGCCAGGTCCAACAGCTCTTCTGTTTTGGCTCGGATGCTGCAAGCATTCCATATCAGGAGTTTTAGTTCCGAAGCGTGGCTATCCATTTATGGTCTCCGTGAGCAGTTCCATGAGAACGATCATTTTTTCTGTCTTCGAGGTGCAGGTCGCGAGTATTCCTCGCACCCTGATGAGTCCTCTTAGGAGAGACATGATGTCTTCATCATCAGAGTTATTTGTGGCTGGCCCCTGTCTGGGCTCTGGCTCAGGCAGTGTGCCTCTTTGTTGTTGTTCGGCGGGATGGTTTGGCACCACTCCACTCCCTACGTTTGCCCAGGATCGGCCATCTGTTCTGGCCGTTGATGTTTGCTGCCTAGGCTCTGGGATTCTGCACCTTTGGGCATTTTTTTGCCTTTCTTGTAGGGCTGCGATATATGCCACTCTCTTGGGACATTCGCTGTAATTTACAAGGTGTGCTCCCCCACAGTTGCAGCATGTGGCCGGTTCTTCTCGGGTAGTTTTGGCACATTCTGCAGTGGCGTGCGCTCCGTCACATTTTACACACCGAGCTGTGTGGGCACTATTTCTGGACCCGTGTCCGAAATTTTGGCACCTGTGGCATTGTGTGCCGTATTGCAGGTGCTTTCTCCCGTATTTAGTCATTGTGATCCTGCAGTGACACAGATATATCACGGTGGTCCTTAGGTGGCCCATGTTTGATTGTTGGCCGAAATGGGCCAAGTAAATCGGGGATTCCGTGCCTGGTGTGTTTATTTGAATTACCGATATGGCTCGGAAGCCTTGGGTCTCTAGGTCTTCCATTATTTCCTCGGAGGTCAGCTTCGGGAGCCCCCTGATGACGGTTTTTTTTACTTTCTCTTCCTCTGTGGCGTAGGTGTGGAAGGGTTTTTCCTCCTTTCGCAGGGCTGCTGCGAGCATTTTGTGGGCCTCGACCGAGCTAACCACTATGCTGATGGTGCCGCCCCTATTGTACCTAAAATTGAAGGTGGCGTTTCCGATATATTTTTTCACCTCCGTGGTGATTTGACCGTGAGTCATGTTACCCGTGGTCATGATTACTGGTGGCACTCTTGTGCTCTTCCTATTAGTGCTGTACGCCGCTGTGTTTCACTTTTTTGTAGTGCTTGACCAGTGGTGGGTGTGGCTCTCTCGGTTGGTTGTGGGGCCTCAACACTATTGTCGTTTCCGACATCTTTCAACATCTCATATTTGTTCTTTTGTATTATGTTGAATTTCGGCACGGGCGGCGAGTGTGGGCGTTTTGTTGCCGGGGCTCGTTTCCATCCCCAGCCTGACTCCTCCATTGGTATTGCCTTGGTGCTGAGCCCGGGCGTGGGGGAGGGGGTTCTTGTGAAAACGAATTCCAATTTCTTTGTTATAGGGTTAATGTCATACCCGATAGCTCCCGTAGGGAATATTTTGGGTATTTCTACCGCTTTATGGTTTACAGGCCTGTACCTCTTGGTCCTGTTGAGGTATCCTCTTGAGGTTTTCATTTTTATGGTTTTGTCCATGTCGTTGCTTGATGAGAGAAATCTGTAATCAGAGAATGAAATATTATTTTTGTCTATTTTTGCCTTGAGAAAGGCAGTTTTTTGCCTCGAAAGGGCAGTTGTCGTAGAGCAGTAAGCAGGTTTTTAAGGTTGCACTGGATGCCGGGAGGACTGATTGCCTCGGGCGCCAATGGCACCAGATAGCCTCAATCCGCCACAATTCAGTGCCTCCTTTTTAACCCCGTCTATTTTCTGTGCTGACAGTGTCCCAATCCGCCGTGGAACCAAGCTTGTCAATCCGCCAAAAAATCAGACTTGTGAAAAAGACAATTCAATTGGTCTCTTCCTGTCGTCAGTTATTATATAATATATTTATTACTCGACTTGTGACGAACTTGCAAAGCAAAACCTTTTTTCTAATTGCTTATTTTGTTGACAAGCTAGTATGACTTAGTATACTTAGTTACTAACAGATTTTAAAGTGAAAAAAAAAAACCATTAAAAGATATTGCTGGATGCCGTTGCCATGTGGCTACTCCGAAACACAACGGGTACAAATCTTGCGTAGCTGACAGGCTACTTCCGGCACACCAGAGGTTAAGGGTTTATAAAAAATATGTAATTAAAAAGAATACTCACTTTCCAATGACGGGGTTCGTAAACCTGCAGTTGAACACCCCCGGAATAGCATTCCTTTGCGGATGGTAACCGGTCCCGCCGCCGCAGTACAGCCCCTTGCCGGGCCCGTGCCCGCGGTGCTCTCCGGTCCCGGGTGCCGCACTGTCGACGCCAGGTGGAGCATCGTAACAGCCGTCGCCGTACTGCCCGCCTGGCTTGACATCGCCGCCGCTGGACGGCAGCGGCGGCAGGCGGCCGCCCAATTCATAGCCCAATCGGCGGACGTGGAAATATCTAAAACAAAACAATAATGAATGGTCAGTCATTTAAAGATTTACCAACTTCGAAACATTCAAACGAGGGGGTTGTACCAGTCTGTTGAACGCATCAACCTTAGCCGATTTGAGCATATAAGATAAAATGGATTTATAAGATAAGACATTAAACTGTCCAAAATGAAAAATATCTAAAATGAAGTGTATAAAAAGAATAATGTATGGGAGCGAGAAACATGCGCAAATGGTGCAGAGAATTTAATAACGGACGTACAGACGTTCATGATGAAAAGCGTGCCGGACGGCCATCGGATTCAGATGAAACAATTCCCAGTGGAAAAAGCAATACTTGCAGATCAACAGGTAATGGTTCAGGAGATCTGTGACATGCTCCCTGATGTCAGTAAGACCACTATTGACAAGATTTTGACAAAACATTTGGGATACCACAAGGTCTGCGCAAGGTTGGTCCCAAAAATGTTCACCGAAGATGCAACCGCTCTCATCGCTCGATTTGGATGGAATACTGTCACACACCCCCCCTACAGCCCGGACATAGCCCCAAGTGGAGGGAGTCTTATGACACAGGCATAAAAAAGATGGTACACCGCATACAAAAATGCATCGATCGCAATGGTGATTACGTAGAAAAATAAGAAAAAGCCCAAGCTTTCCAAAAATTTACGTGTTAATGCAAATAAACGAGACCTTATTTTACAGACGTATATTCATCAACATAAAAAAATTTTGGAATAACTTCCTAAATAAAAAAAAAAACATTCCCGACTTTGGCGAATTTATATTAGGTCGGGGAATATTCCCGGGTGCACCACACTATATAATTTATTATGATGATGTTAAAAATGTGGAGATCCGGAAAGAACGCAAGGCTTCATTAACAAGTTTAAGAAAGGTACAATTAGATGGCCAGAGTGCCAGGAGAATATGCGATCGAAGGAGCACCTCGCAAGAGAGTTTCACCAAATGTATATTGTTTAGTCAGTTACCTGTAGTACAGCAGCATGAAGGCTATCCCCGCGGAGAAGGAGGCCAGCACCAGCAGCGGCAGGGCGGCCAAGCGCATGCCCTGGATCCCCCCTCCACCCCCCCGGCCCCAAACCCCCGCCAGCCACACACACACCAACAGGCAGTTCTCCACCAGCATCACCAGGTAGAAGGTTACCTGATAAACAAACAAACATATCTAATTATAATTATTATAATTGTTAACTATAGATATAATATAAATTAGGATAGACCATGAGGTCCTGGTTTCGAGTCCCAGCTGCTACTGTTACCTTTTTCTTTTCTGTGTCTTTTCGGTTTCACGTTTCATTTTGAGAGTTATTAATATTATCTTAATGATAAAAAAAAAGAATAATATATTAATAAATTAATTAAAAATTTCTTTGTATTCACCACTTTATTAATATATACATATCAACATGTTTCGAATATTCGTATATCATAATCTGACAGAACGGTCATAAGCCGGTAATGCAGAGATGTCAATATTTACATGTGAACAAAAGCAATATCATATTTCGCAAGAAAACGGCGTATTCTTTCAAATTATTATTATTGGTAGATCGAAATTTGACAGGCCCGTATTGGCGAACGCCGTGAACTCAACTTTCGAGGAGATATTTAAATAATGTCATATCTAAACAAAATAAATAACAATTTTCATGTTTTTGTAATGAGTTTCGATTTCCGCGGGAATAATAAGTCATATTTTTTCATAAATCTCTTATCAATCGATGATTTTGTGTAGGGGATATTGACTTTGTAACCCGAAATTACGAAATTGGTTTTAGGTTGTGATAATTTTGCCACCAAATTCATTTGTGAATGTTAAGAGGAACGGCTGCGCGGCCTGCTTCATACATAAATTAATTTTGGATTTGAGGCCAAAATACCCATCATAACTGAATGATATATCTTTTTAATTTTTTTTTTTTTTTAAATTATAGTATTTGCTATGTAAATATGATCACATAAATAAAATTGTAAAAACAAAAAAAAATTTAAAAAAGGTTTTTTTGGATCTATATTTTAAATTATATACGGCAAATTTGTGTTCCAACGTGAATTGGTCGTTTTTAATTCAATGTAATGTAGATCATAATGCTTATTTAAATATATTTTTTTATTTTATATTTCATTATATTTTCAAAGCAGAAACTTTTTTTTAAAATCACCGTTAGCCCCCAAATAATTGTTAGAGGTGCCTCTAAAATTGCGAAAAATCAATTCCTTTAATGGCCTATATTTCATAATGTAAAACAAAAATAAATAAATTACTTCTAATCCGTATTAGATATTTACTATACTTTTTGATGAAAAAAAAGATCATTAGGTTTAGGTGAGTATTTTGACCTCAAATCCAAATTTAAGTTTTGTATGAAACAGGCCGTGCGGCCGTTCCTTTTAAAATTAGTCGAATTTTCGAAATATTGTGTATAAAATTGGAAATTAATTCCACTACCGAAAATATATGGTATATAGTATAGAGAAAAAAAGAGACAGATTTTTTAGATCAAAATAATGACAAAAAATAAGGTTTCATGGTTATTCAGAGTAAAAAAGTTTTACAGTTTATTCATATTTGATATTGAAAATTGAATAGATACTTAACAAATCAATTTTTCCATACATTTTTCATTACCTCAGTTTTACACATTTTTTTTATTTAATCATTGAAGGCGAAAATATTAGCATATCCTAAAATGAAACACGAAACTGAAAAAAAACCACGGAACATAAAAAGGTATCAGTCGCGTCTGGGTTTTTTTTTATTATTCCCTTAAAAAACATAAAAATGAAGTTTTACTATACTAAAAAACAGAGTCGCTTTGCGATTTTATAGGGAATCCTAGTGACCCCCTTCGGATTGTATGCAATTTTTACCTTCAGGTGCGTAAAGATTAAAGTGCGAGTCTCTTCTGTATATGCAAATAGTTTTTATTTTTATTTAACATTGAATAAATGATTTCTTTGAAATATACATGTATCGGAAATACAAAAAAACCTCTTCATGCTACAAAGCATTAAAAAATAACAAGTTAGAATATTAAACTGTCTTAGAAAATTCTTAAAATCATTTCCTCACGGAAAGTACCACTCATTTCTGTAAATTATGTATACATAATGTGAAAAAATGCACCTGGACTTTTAAAAAGTTACATCCTTTTACCTTTGAAACATCTTGGTGTTGTCATTTAAAGCGTTGTTTAAATGTTGTGTTGGTTATATCTTTATAGTGGAACTTGACTATAAAGCAGTCATTTCTTTTATGTAGCAAAAACTCTGGAAGATTGAGCTCGAATGTCATGAAACTTGGGCAGTTTTTTCTCTCTGGAATTTTTAGGGCATCGCAAACCATTTTCAGTTAAGATCAATTATTCAATAAGAAACGAAGTTTCGTTAAAACTCGGGTAGATTCCGGCAGTACATCATATTTTTTGTAAGATCATAGAAAAAAATGCGATAATTTACCATCTTCTGTCTATGGTTCACCTCCTGCAGGTTGACATATGCAAAGACATAGACAAAGGCTATCAGTGCAGACAGGTACGCCTTCCTCGGGCGGCTGATCCTCTCTCCGTGGAAAACGTTCTTGGGCGATATTAGCCACAGAAACATGGACACCCAGTGAAGACCTGGAAATTAATTCAAATTAAAAAAATGTATAATAATAATGATAAAGTTTAATGATATTCTTTTTTATAACAAAATAACAAATAATGATATCCTCACTGGAATTTCCAATGCTGAGGATTTCATTTATATGATATTAAATTGATGTGCTCGATGAAAAAAATTAAAATAATAAGGTCTAAAATCTAAGGTGAGGTGTTTTAAGTGCAGTTGAGTAGTTTCGGTGTTAGTCTGTATTGGGTGTTAATATATTTTCTATTTCAGATCTCGCTATGTAACGTATCCAGTGTTTTATTTGGTGTTTTTTAAGTGATTGTTGTAGAGTTTAGTATCATAGTATAAGAAGTATGCGGCAGGACAATATTACCGATGCCGACAGGAAATACTTGGAGTTTTTTCTATATCGATTTGAAAGAAGACCTCTTGACTCCTAGGTCCCAGACGGGCTAAAGACATTTCTTTTGTTCTGGGAATTTTTATTACACAATGTTATATTAACTTACCGATAACAAGAAACACCCAATGCTCGTAGAGGGAGGCGTACACGGTCAGGGCGGTCACTCGGGCTGATATAGTCCCCAGTCTCCAGGCAAACTATGAAAACAAATACATAATAACATTTTTTTTTAAATTCTGTAAGTGAATAAATTCAAAATTGAGGCAACATACAGAAAAGATCCCAAAGCACTTGGAACAAAGCTAGAAAATGGATCATACATCGTGTTGGTTTTTTCAGAAGCGGATAAAATTAGTCCCGCCTCACGAAAAGGATTTTCTGCATATCAGCTACACATATGCGGAATTCCGCAAATGCTGATAAAAAACTTATCATGACCTGCTTTTTCGGCATGCCTAAAAGTTGAATTTATTTGTACGAGCGATTTTTTTTATATGAATACCGCAGAAGAGTCCCAACAGCTCCCAACCGTCTGGAGCCAGTGAGACTATGGCATCCCCAATTGGGGAATGTTGTGAGGCTGTAGGTATTGGGGAGGGGGAGGAGAAGGGGAAGAGAAAGGTGGGGAAATACCTGGCTATTCAGATCTGGTCACCAAACACGGTGACCATTTCAAGCAACGTTTCAATTCTGAATGGTGGTCTTTCACAAGGGTGATACTGAAAGTGTCTTCCACTCTGAAACATGCGCAAATATACTATATATAATTTTCAAATGAATTAATTGTGAAACAGCACAAATTAATGAAATAAAATTTACTTGCGCACTCCGGGGATTTGCACCCGCGACCTTCGGATTCGTAGTCGAGAGCCTTACCCCTCGACCATGGAGGCCGTCATGTGTTACACTAGTGTTTGTGGAAATCTGAATTTGATGTTGATTTTTGAAATGGCACTAATTGTATCAAATAAGCAATTAGCCAATATGACCTACTATTGTACTACATACATGTATTATTGCCACATTAGGGCAATTTTATCCAGTTCCATTACAACACACTACAATAATTTATTTATCATTAGCGGAATCTGTTATAAAGTAAAAAGGAATTACAGCCTGGGGACTTTTCCGTAAAACAAACATCAATCGTGTTCAATCAGTGAAAAATTCATTGGTTAAATTATTAGCTCATAAAAGTTTATATAAAGAAAGGCATAATATTCCATACTTTTATCAGTCTCAAAATTCTTTCAGTTAGATCAATTCTGTTTTACAAAATTATATTTCACCACATTAATAACCCTATATTTAATACAAATAGATTAGAGCACACTTACAATACTCGTCTCTATTTTAATGCAGGATTAATGGTTCCTAAGCATACAAACAAATATGGACAGAGAACTTTAGATCGCACGATTCCTAGCTGAAATAAAATAAAAACTGTATTAAAACTAAACAATTAATAAATATATTGAAAACTTGGCTAGCTGATAGAATCTATTTGTATTAGATAATAAGGAAATATAATTTTATGTAAGATTTATAGTTGTCTTTTTTTTTTATATGTTATTGTAGAAATATTTTCGAGTAAGATTCTTGAGAAATATTTATGTTTAAAGTTTGTCACATATGTTTTTATTTTCTATTGTAAAATGTAAATAAAAAAAGAATAAAAAAAAAACATAATCACCGAGTGATCAACAATCTACTATCGTCGCCCCGCTACCGCTTCACTCTTTAGGGGGGCAGGTGGAGGAATGGGAAGGGAGTGTATTTTGTCAATTGGGAACATTTTTAGTATCGGACTATTATTTAAATTGATTTGATTATCAATGAGTCTACTATTAGTGTTTTTGGCTTTCCTTATCTCTAATGCTTCTAAATCATCTAGTCTAATACGTATTACATTTTTATGCAGTAAACTAATGCTTGTATTATTATTAAATGTGTGGTCTGTTTCTAAGAGCTGGTTGGCAAATTCCGAGAACCCATTATTATTAAGACATCTTAAGTGCTCGTTTATATGGATTTTAACGATAGGCGAAAATATAGTTTAGATGGTTACCGGATAACATAGAACAGTGACAAAACAGAACATAATAAGGTATGTTTTTCATCGTTTTACTCTTTATTAAATTTTCTTGTTCTGTTTAGTCTTTGAACCAGTTTAGATAACCAGTCGAAAGTGTTTGTGAAAGCTGGGATGTTATGACAACTGACAATAATGAAGATATGGTTTAGTTACCTGGAAGATGACCCCCAGCCAGGTGAGCACCAGTCTGTGCACATTCTGCAGCCGAACGTTCTTGCTGAAGCTGGCCAGCGCCCAGCACACGGAGAACAGGCTCAGCGATGCGGAGATCACATTCAACTCTGTGAACGCTGCACTGGCTGCAATTCATAAATATTTAAATAATGAGTGGATAATGAGTAAATCTGAGGTGGCCGAAATTACCATCACAATATCCAACCTCAAGTGGAACTAGCTAGTGCTGGGCATGTGACACGACTTACGGATGACTGTTCGAATCGCAGTATCATCGGATAGAGTCCTTGGTTGGGAAAAAGAAGCAGATTTATTTTTGTTTTTATACTAGTTGAAGTACCCGGTATTGCCCGAGGTTATGAATGGTTTGGAGGAAATTTTTGAGGTTGTTCCCCTTGCTCCACCCCCTCCACTAGTTTCTCAGAACATTTTCCATTGAAACAGTGCTCCAAAGATTGCAAATCCATTGGTTAAAATACGGACCGAGCGCTTCAGCACAGAGTTATGGGTTTTCGGGCTGACGAATTGAAAATAACTCCAGACTTCGAATACGAGTCACCATGTAAAACGTAAAAAAAAAATTGAGGAAGGCCTACGTCCAAAGCTGGACATAATGAAAAAATCTACTAGTGTTTATGTGTTTACCTCCTCGGTCCACGGTCAGTACGGGCCGGGAGGAGGGCGTGGTGGTCTGGAGGGCCTGCGGAGCCGTGGCCGTGAAGCCCTCGGCCAGCACGTGCAGCTGCAGCAGCAGCATGGGTGCAGCCTCGCAGAACGCATGTACCAAACGTAGCATGCCTGCAAAACAACATACATATTATTATTATAAATTATAAGAATATGTAGGTCCCAAATACTGCGATGGGCTGGACCCGTAGAAAGAATGCCAGATGAAGAGAATACAAAAATTATAATCAAACGGGTGGACCTGTGGAAACGACCCAGAGGCATATCGAGGAAGAGGTGGATAGACAGCGTGGAAGAAGATTGTAGCAGGACGGGAAAGACTGAGAGCTGGAGGCGAATGGACTGAGGCGAGGGACCGCAGAGAGCAATTGTGGAGGCCTAATTCCGCCCTTGGATGTAGGCGCCTTTATTAAGAATTATTTATTGTATACTATATACGCCCTAAATGGGCTTTTACATATAAAGTTAGTTATAATAAACAGGTGTAAAACACATCACAATAGATTCAAAGATAATATATCGAACATATACAGGAAAACATAGTGTATGTACCATTCTAAGTAATAAGTTCAGAGGCGAAAAATCAAAACATACCTTACATTCACAGTTACTTATACTCTAGAGACATATATTAATAATTATACAGGATGTATGCAATAATCGTTTGTTTGTACTTGTATTCAGAGCAGTTGAAAATGTCTACTATATCTGAGTATGTATTACCTATTGTATGAAGTCGAGGTACCAGTGAATATTTGAATGACTCAGTTCTGAGATTATTGTTACAGTTAAATAAAATTTTAGATCGGGTAGTTCTAGTTGGAATATTATGATACCATCCACGAAATGTCAATTACTAATTTTGGGTTTGACTGGTAGTCAATCTGCAACCTTTGGAACCATATTCAGTACTTTCACCACAACTCCATAAAGGTCATACCTTTATGGAGTTGTGGTGAAAGTACTGAATATGGTTCCAAAGGTTGCAGATTGACTACCAGTCAACTACCAGTCAATTTAAGAGGAACGGCTACGCGGCCTCTTTCATACAAAACTTAATTTTGGATTTGAGGCCAAAATATTCACCTAAACCTAATGATCTTTTTTTTTTCATCAAAAAGAATAGTTAATATCTAGTATGGATCAGAAGTCATTTATTTTTGTTTTTACATTATGAAATATAGGCCATTAGAGGAATTGATTTTTCGCGATTTTAGAGGCACCTTTAACAATTATTTAGGGGATAACGGTGATTTAAAAAAAGTTTTACCCCGTCTATTTTGAAAATATAATAAAATATAAAATAAAAAAAATTAAAATAAGGATTATGGTGGACTCTAAATTAAATTTAAAATGACCAATTTACGTTGGAACACAAATTTGCGGAACATGAATTAAAATATCGATCCGAAAAAACATTATTTTTTTAAATGTTTTGTTTTTATATTTTTATTTACGTAATCATATTTACATAGCAAATATGATAATTTTCTAAGTTGCACGAAAAATGATGATGTTTTTTCTTCATAATTTAAAACAAAAATAAATAAAATACTTCTCATCCATACTAGATACTTAGTAAACCTTTAATTAAAAAATATATCAATTATTTTTATAAACAATAATTATTAGCCTGAAACACTCATCCAAATTGAAAAAACCTTCCGAGAAAAGATAAATGTCGCCGACAGGACTCGAACCTGCACCCTTCTGATTGCCGGTCAGATGCTCTACCGTTGAGCTACGTCGGCTTATCTTAAAAACTTTAGTTTATCAAATAATAAAAAATATATCATTCAGTGTGGATGGGTATTTTGGCTTCAAATCCAAAATTAAGTTATGTATGAAACAGGCAGCGCAGCCGTTCCTCTTAAACTAATACTACTGAGCAAATTAATAATTTAGTAATGATGGTGAAAAGTAAACCGTGAAAGGAACAAATAACTTTATAACCACATGCCTACATCATTGAAACAACCCACTAACACATCAATGGCGGTCCGTGACTTTTGTAGACAATCCATACATAAAATATAACGAAATATTGTTTATATCATAATTTACTATAAAATAAACTCACATAGATTCCGGACTTCATGTTTCACATATCGCAGGTCCACAGGCACAAACAGTTTTGCATAACGCCAGAGCACGCCCAGCTGCAGGCAGTGCAGCACGTGGGGTGCGTACCGGGCGCAACCTTTGCGCTTGGGGCCGCCCCCATCTGCCACGTGCAGGTACCAGCGAAGGGACACCACCTGGAATTGGATAAATTGCTTATGAATTCTGTACGGATGATTCTAGAACTACAAACGTGTGATAATGAACAATCAACTGACTGAAATATTATATATTTAGTAATTGATTTGTAATATGCATAAAGTGAAAATGTTGAGATTCGTAAAGAATGCAAGGCTGTGATGTAAGCGTAGTGAGCAAGATTAAGAAAGGGAAGCTTAGATGATTTGGGCATGTAGAGCGAATGAACGAAGAAAGGAGTGTAAGGAGAATATATGACGCGAATGTGAATGGATGAAGAAGCCGGGGACGCCCGAGGAAGACATGGCACGATCGAGTGAATCAAATACCCGAGTCGGGTCATGTCAGAAGTCGGAATAACAGAAGAGAATGTATGAGGCGTTGTATGAATGTGAATGAAGCAAGAAGTGTATGCCAAGATCGAGTTGTTTGGCGGTCCGTCCTCTCTGCCCACCCCTGCGGAGAAACGGCGTGATGGTTAGTTAGTTAGTTAGTTAGCTTAGGTAATCCCAACCAACATCGACTTAGCGAAAACTTGCACGAAGGGTGTATAAAAATACATAATATATTTAGTTGCGGTTTTCTCCTCCTTGTTATTCAAAGCCCTTAGTATCCAGTGAAAAACCATGTATGTAATGTCATATCATATTCTCTTGCTCTGTTGTTATTTGTACCTACTTTATATTTGATTATTTACACCCTTAGCTTCTAAATGTTTATAGCATAATGGCTAAAATTTTCATCTAAGTGGTTTTATTTTGCATGCATGTAATATATATGTTATTTTCAAATTATATTAGGTTAGGTTATTTTGTGTAGATTGTCTTGCTATTTTGATATTTGTACTTTACATTTGATTATTTATACCCCTAGTTTATTCTAAATTGTGTATGTAAGTAAGTCTGCTGCTCATGAGTATTTTGTGTCATAGTTTTAAATTGCATATATATATATACTATAATGGCAGATAAACTATGGTAGTTCGGTTAGGTTAGTTAGAGTAAAGCGCACTTGAGGTGAACCTTCACAAAACTGAGCTATAGAAATTAACTCAATTATCAATATGAATATTATGATAATGTTAATGCTCAATACTATTATTATTCTTTGAGTTGAGGTTTCTAAAAAGGTGGAAAATTTTATTATTTATGTTTAGTTATGGTTTACCATGAATAGAATATTAAATTATGTACGGTAAAGCTCATCTTGTTTTGGCATTTGACATTCTAACCTCAAAACCGGCCGGCCATAGATTTGGAGAGTTTTGGCAGGCTTTGAAAAAATGAAACTTTGAAAAATATTTATTACTGGAATTTAAGTGAGAATGTCATTAATGGTGAAATGGACTGGACTTCCTTATTCCAGAGACTATGCGACAAGAAACTGGGCCTAGAATGAATGGGGCTCCGAATTAGCCTGACACAGGGACACTTGGAGATGACTTGTAAAAGCGATGGATCCCCTGTCCGAATATGACAAGTGGAAGAAGATGAGTTATTGTAACCTGCGATATGAGCAGCGAGCACGCTATGATGGCGAGCGCAGTGGCGGCCGTGGCGGTGCGGCCACGCTCCAGCAGGGCGTAGCACATGACCACATCGAACACCACATCGCAGAAGTAGCCCGCCAGCGAGATCACGTTGAACAGCACGTCACACAGCGGCAGGAATTCCGCCGCCATGGCAACAGATCACCTGGCATCACTGACGGACCATCTGGAAAAAATTAAATTACAAATATACATTTAATTAAATTTTATTGAATATCTATTTAACCCTGTAATGCATGCATTTTTTCTAAAATTATGAATTTAATGCGGGGTGATTTAAATAAAATATATTTATTAAAGATATTTATTATTAATAGAATTGTTTTGTTTTTGCGCCAACTTTGCCACTAACTTTATTTATTTTTTTAATTTATTTACCAGGGGTGTTAGTCGAAGTTTGCCGGTTTTACTCATAGATGTCGCTAGAGATATGTATACAGTTCTATGATTTGACATCTATGTCATATTTTTCAATGGACACAAGGGCGGGAAAGGCATTGCTATCCGATATTTTTACTGAAGTACCCAACGTTGTATGGGGGGTTATGAATGGTTTGGATTGATGTGTGGGGGGACTTTTAGAGGATAGGAAAGAGTGAATTTATTAGGTTGTAGAAGGGAAGGAAACACAGAGGCCAGCAGATCATTCCACAGCCGAGTTGTTGAACACAAGAACGAGTCATAGAAGCAACCCATTCTCATGTGACAACTGTCAACCGTGTACAAATGATAGGTGCACGTTTGGCGTGCTTCCTGACCGTGCACCGGTGCCGTAGGGATCAATGACACTAGTTCCTCAAAGCATCTTCCATTAAAATACTGGTCGAACAAGGACAGCATTCCCACATGATGTCTGTGCTCCGAAGATTGCAATCCGTTTGTTAAGATAGGGGAATCTATCAAACGGACCGCCCGTTTCTGCAGAGTCAAGGGTTTTTTTCAGATATTTTGGGGCTCCCGACTAGAGGTTGCTGTCAAATTCTACAGTGGGGCGCACTTGCGATCTGTACAGGGTCAACAGTTGTGTACTATTAAAGTATCTGCGGGCTCTGTGCAATACGTCCAGTTTCTGAGAGGCTAACTTTACTCTGGCTTCAATGGAGCCCCCATACCTGAGCTGGTCGCTTAGGGTTACACCGAGCATATCAATGGAGGGATTATTAGGAAGATTGCTTCCAATAAAGGAAACTAGATTATCATTTCAATCCCTTTTAGACGTAATCAGACATGATTGGGTCTAGTAAACATTAAATTCGACGAGGTTATTCTTACCCCGAGAGGAGACCCTCTCGAGGTAACCGTCCATTCTCCGCTTCAAAGTCCCCTGAGCCATTGGGGAAAGTTGTGTTTATATTTTGACCTATTGATGATTCTCTTGCTTTCCTTTGCCAATTTGTTAAATGCTGATCTGTTTTCTGACGTTCGAGATGTGTTGTAGGCTTGGTAAGCGTTGTTTTTTCGTTGAACTGCTTCGGAGCATTGTCGACTGAACCACGGCTTTGAGCCTACACCAGTTTGTTTAACAGTGGATTGAATGAAGCCATCCATCGCAGATGTGATGACTTCACCAATTTCCTGGGCACATTTGGAAGGATCTGAAGTCTGAAAACAGACAGCTGACCACAGGAAAGTAATAAAGTGAGCCAGAAGACTGAACCAATCTGCTGACGTATAGTGCAAAACTTTTCTGTTCAGCCTCTCGATTGGCGGTCTCAAGTTAATAGGGATTGATGTCTTTACCAGGCAGTGTTGGACAATCCTAAAGGTGATGATATCAATCTCGTGGCTCGGTAGTTTAAAATAGGTCTAACAGATTGGAACGGTGAATCTGGACATCAGGAATCCTTGAAGACTCCTGAACCAGTTGTTCCAATCCGTGGCAAGGGGCAAAGAATTCCGACTGTCGGCCAGCCGAGTCCATTGAACATGAGAACTTCAACGACGGTTCATTGCGAACATTGAAGTCCCCCAGAACAACAAACTCGGCTGAAGGGTAGGTAGCGGGGTAAGAGATCATCAATAGTTTCGCTCAAGTGTTTAAATAGCTCGGATGTGTCTGATTCGCTGAGGTTTGGTGAGCGGTACAAACACGCATAAAATCTTACCGTACTGGCAAGACTGACGCACCCACTTTACGTCAAATCTGGAAGTTTTCCAGACTCAAAATTTTGAAAAATACTATTCCGTGCAAATAAATCTGCTTAGTCGCTGTGCACCAGTTGATTTCCAAGGATTGCATGCTGTGCACGATTTCCCGCCAAAGTGCCACAAGTATGTTTTGTATTAACTATTTCATAGGACATAAAGTTCCATAGTCGATAAGTATATCTGAGACACTACCTAAATATTAGACATAAATTCAGGTAGAATCTTGCAGTCATAATAAAAAGGTAGCAGCCAAAAATATATGAGAATTATTTGAAGATGATATTGACAGTTCTTAGAAATCGACGTATGATACTGATAAAAATGACGGAACGGATTGGGGTAGCTGTAGCTCAGCAGATAAAAGTGCAAGGTCCTGGATAGACCATGAGGTCCTGGGTTAGAGTCCCAGTTGCTATCGTTATGTTTTCTGTCTTCGGTTTCATGCTTCATTTTGAGTCGTTAATATTATCTTCAATGATTAAAAATACCTGAAGGTTGAGGTTATGGAAGAGCTTTAAAAGTTTAATGAAGCTTTCCTAGCTGTATCAATGTGAACCCTTACTTCTTGAGGTGGATCCCATCTGTAGTCCACCCACAAGTAACAAAATTCTGGTACAGTAACAACAAACCATTGAAGTGAACTTCCAAAGAACTTAAATAGAAGTAAAATCAAATAGATTTACAGATAATCCGTTTTCTTTCTCGGATTTTGATAAATTAATATCAAACCCTTGTATTATTCCAAAGTACGCAGTTTCTTACAAACTTCTTACACCATTTTATAAATTACAAAATGTTCTACTTTTCACGATCGTGGGTTACTTTGAAACGTCAAAAGTTTAGCAAAACTTTCTACATCTATTTGTAGATATTTAAAAACCGCTTAAAAATGTACTTACATCACCCAAAACGTCGTTAATTTAATGAATAAAGCATTCCCAAAGGGTGACATAAGAATTATAACATTTAAAATAATAATATAAAGTAAAATAAAATAAAAAAACAATTTGGATACACACCTAAACATTCTGTCGCATTCCTAACCTACACATAGTTTAAAACTTCTCTTGTAACTTTATTAAGAACACAATTTGTAATTAATATAAACAGCATAAGTTATTATTATTGTATCACTTAAACATCAATAAGATTAACGTTGTTTTCTATTTATTTAAATAACAATTACAGGTAAGCTGACAAAACAACTGTCGCGCGTTGTAGTAGCTAATACTATGGATGAAACATGTGAAAACACAAATCTCTTTGGTAATTCAGTTTCCTTGATAAGAGTGATCACCTAGCGTCAGAAAATATAACAACAAAGATTTCCCGTAGTAATAAGAATCTTCTCATATTTTAAGTACCTTATTTTTCGATTTTAATTAAAATTTTACTTATTCTTTAGTTTGGAATGTGGGGAGAAAATGGATTGTTATAGTAAATATAGACGTAAATTTATTTTTTCTGTCGCCTTTGAGGTGATATTTCACAACGATAGAGCTATATAAAGTTTCCAAGTACTTATTATTAGCGTTAGTGCGATTCTACATATATCTCACAAAGTATAATATTATACAGCTTGGTAATAAAATGTGGGCAATTAATAAAGTTGAATTGGAATTTTTCATTACTACGGCACCACCAAGCTTTTGAAATTTGTTCCTCACATATTTTTTTTTCACATTCAGAAACAACGCAAAATACCATGACTCGACTTTTGAAATTTGTAATTTTGGTCCTTGAATTTGATTTTGTTTTTATTTATCTGACGTCTTATACATGGTTATTTCGATATATGCATTTCAGAAATACAAAAAATATCCTTTCTGTGTAATTATCTTCCTTGCAAAGCTTTAAAAAAGAAAAATGTCTTAAAATTGCAGAATCATCTCTTTCATGTTCATCAAATTTATAAGCGCTATTTCATTAAAATAAAATTAAAAAAACGCCATTGGATCATTGTGCATTTTAAAACATTATTTTATTTTCCTATGATCCATCTCGGTGTTGTAATTTAAAACCACGCGATCACAGCGCCCTCAATTTTTGTCTATTGTAAAAAGTCAGACTGTACATACACACATCAAAATTTATAAAAATAATCCTTGTAAACAATTATTAATAGTTAAATGTACGAAAAAATAAATGAATGAAAATAAAAATATTATAAGAAAGCAGTGTAAGCTGAATATATCACGCGAGAATTATTGGTGGGAGATGTCGGGGCGACAGGGACATTGTTCGATCAAAATGATAATAAAAAATAAAACTTGAGTCGGGTCAGGTCAAGAGTCCGAATAACGGAAGAGTACGTAAATATGAGGCGATAAATGAATGTGAATGAAGCAAGGAGTATGTGGCAAGACAAAGTTGTGGGGCGTTTTATCCTTTCTGCCCTATCTCTCTGGTGAAACAAATTAACTGCTTGCATTTGAACTTTGATACCAAATAATACGCAAATAACGCTTGTTAGTTCACATTCACTCCGCTAGATGGTAATCATTTATCGTCACAATTGAGATTACATAGGAATTTCTACGAGCTTCTCATATTGTCTTGTATAGTATTCAGTGGAATGCAGGAAACACGGAGTTTACAAATAATGTCAATGACCGACTTCATAAAAATAGTGAAAAAATAATGAATTTTTGTGGTATTTTGCACTCAAATTAAGCAAATGCACTTATAAATTTACAAAGTTCATAATGTCTTAAGTATGTCAGTTTTGTTTAGATTTTATTTGATGCAAAGATGTCGCAGAATTAATTGATGAATAAATAATATAATCGTAATTTCATAATCATCTTATAGCTGTCAGTAGAATGCGGCAGAGGGCGTCATCTCGCGGTTAACTTTGGCAACATTTTGAGTTTATTAGGACATCTTTTTCAAATTGCGTAAAGATGTCACACAACGACACGAGTAACTAAAGTCGTTCTTACACAATACCTTTTTTCATCCAGTTTTCATGTGGTTTGTCTGTTTCAATGGAAGTTTCTATAGAGTTTTCCATAGAAAAAGAAAACCCATATGAAATCTGGATGAAAAAAGTATCATGTAAGAACGACTTTACACTCCGTTTCACAGCAGTCAGAAACAAAAAAAAACAATTACTATTTCTTTATTAATACGGAGAGGGTTTGAATAGCTCCCGTGAGCACGCAGGTTGCAGGCCCATTGTGCTATCTCCCATTTTACCTTATTTCGTTGACAGTAACCTAGTCCCGTTGATAAAGTCAAGGGTTGTCATTGAATAATCGGCTATGTCTCTTGGTTCCTCAATATGTCTTCCCAGGTATCTGAGCCTTCTTCCCATCAAGGTAGGACATTGGCACCATAGATGAAATGGAGTCTCTTCATCCTCTTTACAGTTTCTGCACCTATTAGTGTTTTCCACCCCCAAACAGCTGCATGTGTCTCCTGAGGTCGCAGTGTCCTGTTAGTAGTCCCACCAGTTCCCCCAGTGAGTTTCTGTCCATATTGAGTAGTTGCCTGGTTCATCTGGGGTTTGGTCAGTTTATGAGTACTTTGGATTGTCTCATTTCGGGTGCTCTCTCCCATTCCTTCCAGTGCTGGGATTTAACATTTTTCAATATATAGTTTGGTGTGGGGAGCTGTCACTCCTACGGCAAGCTCGGATCCCTCAAGCGGTGCTTGCGCCCTCTTTCTTACTAGTCCGTCAGCGCGCTTGTTGCCTTCAATACTGTTATTCCCCAGTACCCAGATTAGGGTTATTTTATTGATGATAGCCAGTTCTTCAAGAATAGTCCTGCATTCCATCACCAGTCTGGAGTTACATCGGGTTACTTTCCAGTGCTATTAGGGCTGCCTTGGTATCAGAGTATATGCTTATGTTCTTCTTTCTGTACCTTATACGTACATTCTCCTGTGTGCAGGCTAGGGTGGCTTGTATATCAGCTTGAAACACAGTGCAGTATATTCCTAGAGGTATACTGAGTTACCTCTTGTATCCCTTCAAACAGACCTAGGTCCCAGTTCCTTCCTTCATCTTGGGGATGTCTGAAAACCAGATCAGTTCCTGTTTGGAGCTTGGATCAGGAACGGTGTCCCATTCCTCCCTTGTGGGGTACATCACTCTAAACTGCTGTCTGAAGAAGTACGGGGCTTAATTGTCCTCAGTCTTACTCCAAACAATGACTAACTAAATAAGAGAGGATGCACACCCACCACTGTCAGTTTTTTCTAATGAGCGTTTGTGCAATGAATTTCAATATCAAAGATAAGAAAAGAACACAAACTTGATATATAATTTTATCACACTTTAAACGGCGCATTATTCAAATTTCGTGCTAAAAATCCACCCGTCCGCCTATACTGCTTAAGAGCGACTCTGAAATGAATTCCATAGGTGCGTTATGAATCCTTCAAGTACAGGAATTTCTGTCCTAAGAAACAGTTCATACGATTCATACTACAGCGCTACAGCGGGAGACGCGTGAATCTTGGCAATCTACAAGCAGCCCGGGTGTGCAGCGAGAATGGGATTTGTTAATCCCAAATGTAGTCGTAGGTAGAATAAGTAGATATAAGAATCAATGTATTTTTAATCAACTGACGGTAATTTCTTACTTTTAATAATATTTGATTGAAGTCGCACTAAAAACAAAATAGCGGATTCCGTTGCTAATGAAGCCACTGTTCACAGTCCGTTAAATGATATTCCTGTTCCAGTTAAAGACTATTTCCCTATTCTAAAAAGTAAATACAAACTCCAATGGGCCTCTGAATGGAAAATAGCTTATCTAACAAAATGTCATCAGTACTCATTAATACAACCTTTTATTCCTGTCAAGCCCTGGTTTCATAAATGCACTTGCATGCCAAAAAAACATATTTCCTCCATACCTCGAATAAGACTAGGTCACACTACTTGTCTTAGTCATCTCGCCAGATTCCATATAGTCAGCTCGCCTTACTGTGATTGTGGGTCAGAGGATACTCTGGACCATAATTTCTATGACTGTCCTATTATCGACCAATTTCCAAACTTTATGCGTGAATTGGTAAAACTTAAAATTGATCTCCCTACCAGTATTCCCTGCCTTCTAAGTCTCAACTCCTCCCAAATTAACAATTTATTAGCAAAATATATTTATAAAAATGGCATTAAAATTTAAGTCATTGGGAATTAAAAACACATAAATTTACAATGTAACTTATCTACTCCAATTTTATTTTACCAAATATTATATCTTGTTTAAAAGTAACCAATTTTAAGAACGATCTGTACTATTAAAATCTAACTGATTAAACTTGGCCAGGATCGCCCTTAATGGGTGAAAGCCATAAAAAAAAATATATATATATATATGATATGGAGGTATTAAATTTGAAAAAAGGAAACTAAAAGGATTATTTATTAATAAAAAAATAAAAAATTGTACTTAAATACGCTTTTGTTATGACCTAGTAAAAAATGTTCTTAATTAAGTCTAATAAATATCTGAAAAAAAAAAAATATATATATTAAAAAAAACTCCCACTAAGATAGGCTACGAACCGCTACTGACACCCACACAATTCGATCTTGGCACACACTCCTCGCTTCATTCACATTCAAATATCCTCCGATACATGCTAATTTGACTCAACTCTGAGTCAGATGAATTATCAATTAGTATCTTAACTTCATTTAATTTTTTAATGAGTTTTTTAATTAAGTTCTGTGAATATTTTGGTTTATTATTGTGATAGCACTTTCGGCATTCAAACCCATTATCAAACTGTTGATGCAAGTCACAAGTAGGGGAAATACCGAGCTATCCTAATCCCGAATACTCTACCTGCGGCTAATCTACAATTTAAATTCCGGGAATTTTCAGTCGCCAGAAGAAGCAAGCAATTAAGAGGATTAACTCGGTCGGCAACAGCGAACCAATTAAAAGCCACCGAGCCACAGTTCGGAGTTCACGAAAGAACCCGAAGAAGAGTTCGGATATGATTAAAAAGGGGGACTTTGGCCAAAGCAAAATCAGTAGTGGACAGAGACGAGTCAGTAGAGACTGTCCGGCCAGTGGTCGTAGTCGAGACTCCCGTCTCCTACAAAGCAAGCAGACCACTTGCATCCCCAGCCTGAGACGCTGCGGGAAAACTCGGCAGGAACCGCCGAACTCCAACGCCCACCGTTCGAGTGCAGTCGAGTGCCCTTCGCCTCCTGCCCTCCGGCGCCGTGATCCCATCTAGGCACATACCCACAGCCGCAGGAATCACCACCAGACCGCAGTCGAGCGCCTCTGGCATCCTGCTGATCATCCTCTTCCGTCTGAAACCGGTTGTCAAGCGAAAGCCGAACCGCGTGTCCGCCCGGCACCAGAACCTCCCCCTACCGGAAGTACCATCTGCTCGCCGAGGCTTCCAACACCAACATCTAGACGACTGGTAATCTCCCCATTGGACCGTGTGCAGATTACCCGTAAAAAACAGTTAGTGTAATTAAGTGACACCCACAATACCTACCAGTTAAGAATGTATTTTACATTGTGAATTAATAAAAACTTGACACTCAACTAAGTTACCTGTTTTCTACTGAACCCCAATGACCCCATCATGTCACTGTTATCATTATGTTTTGTATTTTCTGTGAATTGTATAATCTTATCTGTGGAATGTTTGATGCAGCTAAATTGGTACATTCTTATCTGTGAGATGTTCGATAAACTAACATGTTTAATCTAACTGAGATTCATTTGAGTCCAATAAATATTATTGTTATATCGTTATTATTCCGAATTTGGCACAAAATTCGGAGACGCGAGTTTGTCAAATGTGAATAACAGAAATAACATTGATAGTGTGACATTCTGTGCTGCGTTTGTTGGTGGCAATATAGCTTCATGTGATTGTGTTGAAGCGTATTCGTAGTGCTCGTGATAATGTGCGCAGATAGGACAAGTAAACTGTCCGCTCTCCTGGCCTGCCGGTCCCGCGCAGACCTCAGACGGCTAGGGGAACTGGACTCTCCCTCCGTCCCCCTCATCACCTTGGCTTGCAAGCACAACAGGGTTGATTTATTGACATTGTTATTGAAGGACGACACCTCGGATGCTCGCCGGTATTCAGTGGAGCAGGAAGATGAAGGACACGATGCCGTGTACTACGGCATCCGTTCCAGCAATGTGGAGCTCCTCCGCACGCTCCTCGGGTCAGTAACCTCTGAACTCTCAGAGCGACTCATCTCCGAGTCTTACGAGGAATTACTCTTAAACAATGTCCTCGTGTCAGAGGAAATGCATCTGTTTGTCCAATACACGTTGCTCGATCTACGTTTCTTCACCAAAGGCGATACAGCGCTTCCTGCCACTTCCATAGTTAATATCCAAGAACGCATCCAACTGCTTGTGGAAAACATCGCCGATATTAATACTTATACAGAAGTGGACAGTCACTTTTTATACACGGCCAAGTTTATAGCTCAGAATATCCACATACTGAAACATCAATTGAAGTCGACGTACAATATTCTGCCCTGGGAAGAAATGGAGTTCTGCCTGGTGAGCTTTGTGTCCGCCCACATTCGGCAGCAAGAAATGAATTTATTCTATCTGTCCGTACTGAGGAGAGAGAGGTTACTGAAGGAATTGGACAAATTTGCCTCTGCTCTACAAGAGTTGGAGGAACACATCGGGTCTACAGATGTCCGGGAACTTCGGAAATCGGTGGTCTTTGGCCGCGAGAAGGTTGCTGCTGCCATCAGGAGCAGATACCCAGACTTGTACGCTGACTATAAAGAGGTGAGAGACATTTCCTCTCTCCGCATCATTAAAACATACCTAGACGCGGCCTTGCTGGCAGACTCTGCTACTAGACTCGGCCAGTTGACTATCAAGAGAGCCCTCTCGGCGACGGGAGAGCATCTGAAGAACACACTGGACAGCCCCAACCTCTCGCCAGCCGTGGGTGATCTTCTCCTCCTCTCTGTACCTAGAGAAACCAGAAAAGTCCTGCAAGACTTACGCAACTCTCTATCCCATCCACACCTGGAGTCGGGGGACTCTGCCCTATATTCTAACATTCAAAATGACATTAAAAAGATTGCATCAGTCATTACCGACATAACATACTCCATCAAAGTGGACAAAATAAAGTGTATGCTGGCCAGGATCATCAATAGTGACAGTGTAGATGAATTTATTGAAATGGCACAAATTTTTCGTGGTGTTTCCATTGCGAATGTCCAAGAAACAGATACAGTCACAAAAGACCACCGAAAAATTGAAGATCTTATTGGCGACATTATTAGAAAAGTGATAGATCAAACTCCATATGAGATGAAACTGATTGCTGAAATAAAAGATGTCCTCAGCAAATCTGAAACACAACATCAATTAACACCAAAAGATTATTCCAATTTAATACAAACAGTTCAATTTATATTCGCCGTTTATGACACCAGTAAAGAAATTAATGTAAATTCGATGAGGACTATCAAATTTAGAGCTAACAGAGTCTTAAAAAACCTTTTATTTCCGGAAAAACCTATAAAAATTGAAAGACATTATTCGCTATCTGACCTATTATCCAAATTTTATAACAGTGTATCAATGAGAATGAAACCGGAGATTGCTGTTGAAATAAATTTTGTGATAGCTAAAATTTATTTGACTGGATTACTTGATAAGGGTAATATTAAATATATTGATGAATATAGTAGACAATTATCTTTGAAAGAATTTAATAACAATAATAACCGACAGGAAAAATGCGAAAGTGTTAAAAATAGCAAGGAGATAATTGATAAACAACTCACTCAGAAAATAACCGAACTGGGGAAGACCGTGGGTACTGATAGAATCTGTGGTCAGCTATATGAACATCTTTCAACACTCTGTAAAGATAAGACTATAAATAGATTTATGATAGAAGGCCTTGTGCTTGATATCATGTCCCTTTTAGACAGCTCCAAGTGTGTTCCTAACAATGCGCTGTATCTAGATGGGGACATGCCTCTGTTGGGTGGAAAGTGTTTGCGCAACCACTTGGCTCACGGGAATGCATTGGTAGACATTCTGCCAACTGACGCTTGGTCCGCTGTGCTCCTAAATGCTGTGAAACTTACTGAAAGCAAAGACCTTTTACTGAACTGTAAAATAGGGAATGTTTCTAAACACAATATCAAAAAATTAAGACGGAGATACGAGCGGGGATTATTTATTCTTGACAAACAGAAGGAAATGTGGAAGTCTCTGCTTGACGGGAACTTTGAGAAATTCACTTTAGGAATCGCGGGAGGAGCTGATATATGTTCAAGAAATAGGAATTCGTCATCTACGCTACACTATGCTGCGCGGGGACCCAATATTGAAATGATCAAATTTTTGACTAAACAGAAAATGATAAATACCACAGTGAGAGATGTCAATGGTCAAACTGCCTTGCACGTAGCCGCAACCTTTGGAAGAGATGTCACTGTGAAATTCTTAGTAGCCGAAATAAAAGATGCAATTAACCAAGTTGATGATGCTGGAAAGACACCGTTACATCTGGCTTCCCAAAATGGCCACAAGAAAACTGTTGTGACATTACTTTCACTAGGAGTCAAAAAAACTGTTAAAGACAATGCAGGACATACTCCTTTGTATTATGCGATGATGAATAATTACTTAGATGTGGTTAAAGTCCTTCTGGAGAAAGATGCTGCTGTGGATGAAACCTTTATTGGGGGCTTTACTTCCCTTCACATAGCCGCAGAATTTGGGCATATAGAAATAGTACAGTACTTGCTGCTCCATGAAGCTGATGTCAATGCTAAGACTAACCTAGGTGCCTATCCATTGCATCTGGCAGCATTTAATGGTCATCGAGAGGTTGTTAACGCTTTGCTAGAGAAGGGGGCTCATGTTAATCTCAGGGAGTTCAAGGGGCAGTACCCATTACATTTTGCAGTAGAAAACAATCACAAAGAGACCGTCAAGATCCTCTTGCAAAGAGGTGCTTTTGTTAATAACGGAGACGTAACATACAATGGCACTCCCTTCCACACAGCTGTTTCTAATGGGAATATATTCATCGTAGGTCTACTGTTGCAACATAAAGCCAATGTCAATGCTAGAAGAAATGATGGCTTCACCCCACTTCACTTTGCGGCTGAGCGTGGACATGCGGATATAGTTGACCTCCTGTTGCGGAATGGCGCTCTAGCGGATGACAGAGATGTCAATGGGTTAACTGCACTACACATTGCTGCTGTATTTGGACATACTTCTGTTGTAGAGACTTTAATTCAAAAGGGAGTCAATCTCCATGCCCTAACCACAGATCAAAAGACACCATTGCACCTGGCTGCACTAGAAGGTCACCAACAAGCGGTAGACATTTTACTATCTGCAGGCACCAATGTACATGCTGTAGACGAAAAAGGTTCCACAGCTCTGCATTACAGTGTTGGAAGTGGTCAAGAATCAATTTCGGAAGGTTTGATAAGAAAAGGGGCTATAGTAAACTGTAAAAATTATAGTAATTTTACACCGTTGCATGCAGCTGCTACTAAAAGTTGCAATGAGAAAACTATTAAAATGTTACTGAAGTATGGAGCCGATGTTAATGAGAAAGTAGACCATTGTGGCACAGCATTGCATATTGCGTCGTTTGCTGGAAACAGTTCAGTGGTAGAAGCATTGCTCCAGGGAAAGGCTGATGTTAATGCTGAGGACAATAATGCCGGTACCGCATTGCTTTCAGCTATCAGTGGGAATCACAAGGCAGCTGTTGAGATCTTGTTGAAGTACGGAGCGAATGTTAACCACTTGGATTCTACAGGTTCTTCAGCATTATGCTTTGCGGCAAAGAATAACAATAAGGAACTGCTGGACATCTTGATCGCCAAAGGAGCGGATGTTAATGTCGGCGGAGGACAACCTCTATTATCTGCAATCAAAGCAGGACACAGACTTGTAGTTGAAGCTTTATTGAAGAATAAAAATGTTGACATCAGTATTAAAAATACAGATGGATCAAACCTCTTATACACGGCTGCTGTAAGTGGTGATGCATTAATAGCCAGGACGCTGATAAAGAGGGGTATTAAAGTTGCAGATTACTTATCAAAATCTTCACCCCTGTTCATTGCAATATCGTTAGGACATACGGAGTTTGTCGAGGTTTTTCTAGAAAATGGAGCCAATGTCAATACCGCGGATCCTGATTTATCGCTACTATATCAAGCGATCTACGTGAACAATCCAGATGTCATGGAAAGGTTACTCCACTGGGGAGCAAACAGTAATATCAGAGATTCGAAGAATAGAACGCCATTAGAGATGGCAATCGCAAATGCTCAAATGATCAATACTTTAACACTCTTACAACAAGACGGTGTTAGGATTAATGAGAAAGGTAATGACAACTGGACGTTACTGCATATAGCGGCTCAAGCGGGTAATCTTGATATAATAAAACTCTTAGTAGACCGAGGAGCAGACGTAAATGCTAGAAACGAATTGGGTTCTAAACCAATCCACATAGCCGCTAGAGAGAGCCATCATCACATCGTGGCGTTCTTCCTGGAACTTGGGATGAGTATTGATGATCGGGGATCCGTTGGCTGTACCCTGATGCATTACGCCGCGATAGGAGGGCACGTAGCTGTCGCGCAATTCTTGATGGATAAACACGTCGACATTAATTCCCTCGATTTAATTGGCTCCATGCCCATACACTATTCTGCTCAACGGGGACACACAGAGATGGTCAAGTTCTTATTACAAAGCGGTGCAGTGCATGACGCCACGGACAAACTTGGTAGAACCCCTTCAGATTTGACTAAATGCCGAGATATTAAAGAAGTGTTACAGTCAATTGGAAAACTATTTAAGGCTGTCAAAATAAACGATGTTTCGATGGTTAACATTTTGGTCAAAGACTTGGCAAAATATATCGATGCAAAGAGTTCTCACAATGCAACACTTTTACATACCGCTTCCTGGAGGGGCTTTCAGGAAGTGTGTAACATTTTATTGCAAAGGAAAGCCAATCCTAATGCTGTTGGAAAGGGCGGCTATGCTCCTCTGCATTACGCATCCAAATACTCCCATCCAGGAATAGTTGAATCTTTGTTGAAACACGGCGCAGCACACAACCTCAAGGCTGACAATATGAAGACTCCCTTGGATTTTGCCACACAAAAAGATATCAAATCCTTACTGCAATTAGTTGTACTCTGTTTCAGGAAAGTATGGACCCACAATGTTAAGGTAATTAAAGACATTACCAAAATAAAGGATGTAGAAATCATAAAGGCTGTGATGAAGGCTGGCGACATCGATGGCAGCACGCTTGTGGTTGTTGCTATGAAATGTGGTTTCCCCGACATAGACGAGTTAAAGCAGGTTTCACAGGCCAATGCTCCTCACATTTTATCCTCGGTGGACTCAATGCTTATTCTTGAAAGGTTCACAGAAGCCATAGATATGTTAAAACAGCTGCTTAATGAGAGAATCGAAATATTGGGAGAGGATAATCCTGGAACGCTGGACATCCGATACATCATAGCGCAAGCATTGTACAAACAGTGTAAATATTTTGAAGCTATGCCCATGTTGGAAGATATCTATCTAAAGAGAGTGGAAGTATTTGGTTCTGACCACCCAGACTCCCTGGAGACCAGAAGTAGCCTGGCTTTATTATTTCACCGGCTTGGAAGGAACAAAGAGGCGTGGGATATATTTCAAGAAGTTTTGCCGAGACAAGAGGAAATGCTGGGCGAGGGGCATGAGCAACTAATGCTAACTAAAACCTATGCAGGGCTTGTGCTTCATGCTCTCGGGAACCTCGAAGACGCCTTGCGCTTGAACACGCAAGTTTACAAATTACGTAAAAACATCTTAGGTGCCTATCACCCTACAACCCTGGGTATTAAAAATAATATTGCCATGGTGTTGCATGCTCAAGGCAAATCCGATGAAGCCTTTGCTATGTATCAAACCGTTTACGAAACCAGAAAAATGATTCTAGGACTGAATCACTCCGATACTATCAGAGCCAGGCGCAATATGGCAGCTGTTCTTATGAGTCAAAATAAACTTGACGAAGCTTTGCAAATCCTTCAGGAAACATTAGCTATTCAGAAGAATGTGTTGGGACTCAATCACAGTGACACAGTTTATACTCAAAATCTTATGACAAATTTATATCTCCGTCAGAAAAATGTACACAATGCCATTAGGGTTCACAAGGCAGGGCTGGATTCGAAGAATATAACCTTTGGACGCAACCACTCACATTTCGTAATGCTGAATGAACTTCTAGAAAATATGGATAAAAAATTAAAATCAAATTTTGATATTGATGTCGGCTATGTTCCTCCTTGTGATTTTAATTTGCTAAAAGCAGTCAGTGCAGGAGACAGGAGTGAGGTTTGTAGATTGATAGAGAATGGATCGGACGTAAACACTGCGGATGACGAGGGTAGAACAGCGCTGCACTTTGCCGCCACGGTGGAGGTTATGGAAGTGCTGCTGGATAGCGGAGCCAACGCTACTGCCGTGTCGCAGGAGGGGAACACCCCCCTTCACCTCGCCACGTCCCGAGCTTGCGGACAAACAATCCGTCTCTTGTTGCAGAACGTAAAGAAGACCAAACCCAAGGCCTACCATATATTTATCAACGCTAAAACTGTAGTGGAAGGTTCCACGGCTCTGCATGTTGCCGTTGAGAAGGGCGCCGCCGATATAGTGAGTTGCCTGCTGGCGCACGGTGCGTGCTACAACAGTCGAGACAGAAGTGGCAATCGCACGCCTCTGCAATGTTCGGGCAGTCCTGATGTCACCCGATTGCTGAATTTAGCCGAGGAAGTGTTCAAGATGGCGAGGCGGGGCGGCACTGTAATTCCTCAGGGAGACGAGAGACATTTAGCGGCAGTGGTGAACTCGAGAGATATAGAACACAGGACTCCCCTGCAGCTGGCTGGAGTCAATGGCCACACCGCCACTGCCAGACTTCTTGCTGGGCTTTTAAAAACCCTGGATTAATATATGGCAGGACTGGGTTTGTGTCGCTGCCATCACTTTGCGAGTGGGTTGTTTTTTGCTGAGGGTGTGTGCGTGTTTGTAGTTAATATTTCACAGTTAGCGCAAGGTCACATCACGTGTCATACTTTGTTAAATATTATACTACACAGACATCAAAATCGCTACGAATGTGTTAAGCTTTATAAAATGTTAATTTATTTTATTTAAAATGGTAGATATCGTCGCAGAAAAGCAATATTGATGTAACAGCCAAGGCCATGTAAAAAACCGGAGGATTTTGATTCTTACATATCAATTAAAAAACGTAATATAGACAAAATGAAGAGTTTTTGCAATGTCGTACAGGTCTTATTTTTCATTGTAGAGTCACGGGACCCAGATAGATCAACGCAGAAAAAAAACCCCGTGGAATGGTTTATACAACGCATTTTATTGGGTAGTGATAGTTACAGCGGTATTGCTTTCCTGTAACAATATGCACAATGGTTACAAGTGTTCTATTATAATAATAATAATATCTTTATTGTAATTAAGTTTAACTGTAACTAAAATACATGAATAATATAATAATTTAAGTTTACAGCGGTTTATAAAGTAGATATATAAAAAGGAAAATAGAAAGCATTATAATAACAGCAAGTAACAATGTGGATTAACCACATTTTGAAAAAAAAAAAAGGTGATATGTAAAGAACAGAAATGCATAGTTATAAGTTGAAGTTTCATATAACCCGCCTCACTAGGCTAGCTTGTGTTAAGGCAGTAATTTTGCATAAATTTATTGGATA